>OY992889.1:54402939-54415439 GCA_963921405.1 Cepaea hortensis | reverse complement strand
ACCGTAAAGTATGAAGGGAAAAAGAATATCAAAAAATCGATTATTGCATTAACGCGATCTTGAAATAATCTTAACCCCCCCCCCCCCCCCGGAAAACATAATATTCCTCCTTGGGGGAGGGGAATTCCCCACCGGTTGAGAACCATTGATGTACTAGGTCCTTCGCAGAACATTGCTCTCATCACGATACACCGGAAAGACTCTCGATCTGTCGACAGGATCCTTGCCTCTTGTATTTTCATGCCAAGGGTATGTGTAATATCCTGTGACCACTTTCGTGTAAGTCGACCCCTGAACTCCCGCGCTAGCTCGGAGCTCATGGCTTCGATTCACATCGGGGCAGATTCGAAGCGTTACAATTGATGTGGACTCCTAGGTTGCCACGATCTATAATGTGTGCTAGGAATGATCTTGGGAAGTAAATGCGGCTGGTGTGGTATTGACCATATCAGCAAGCAAGTGCAGACTGGTCTATAAAAACATGGGTTACCATATACCAGTGCGTCTACGGCGAGTAAAAGTGTCCTTTACCGACCTGACTGTCCTTTCTCTCTTTAGTGACCTTACTGACCTTTCTCTCTTTACTGACCTTACTGACCTTTCTCTCTTTACTGACCTTACTTACCTTTCTCTCTTTACTGACCTTACTTACCTTTCTCTCTTTACTGACCTTACCTACCTTTCTCTCTTTACTGACCTTACTGACCTGTCTCTCTTTACTGACCTTACTGACCTGTCTCTCTTTACTGACCTTACTTACCTTTCTCTCTTTACTGACCTTACTTACCTTTCTCTCTTTACTGACCTTACTGACCTGTCTCTCTTTACTGACCTTACTGACCTGTCTCTCTTTACTGACCTTACTTACCTTTCTCTCTTTACTGACCTGACTTACCTTTCTCTCTTTACTGACCTTACTGACCATTCTCTCTTTACTGACCTTACTGACCTTTCTCTCTTTACTGACCTGACTTACCTTTCTCTCCGGAGAGAGGTTGAGTATCGACTTCTCACTGACCCAGTCATCAGCGGTTTGTGTAACTGTCTACTGAAACTTCACATCTGAGGAGAGGCATATTGTAAGGACAAAGTAAAGATCGAACGTCTCGAACGCACGGCCGGGGAAAGACACCCGGAGACATGACCTGGGCGCCAAATAGCCCGCAGCTGTGTTTCGAACGCGGTTTGCGTGGTTACGAATTGCATTCGTACACCTTCGCCACAGAGCCGGGGGAATAAAGAAAGCTGTACATATATGAACATTTGAAAGAAACTAATCAACTTATAGTAAATTACTCCTGCGTTCTTGTGGTTTCTGAGTCAAATGAAAAGAATATCATGGACCGACAGAACAACAAATGAGCAAGTCCTACAAGACACAAGTGAAAACATTAAACGTATTAGAGAAAGCAGACGCAGACAGTGAAGAATGTTTTGGGCACGTTATGAGAAGAAATAAACCAGAGAACCTGGTGACAAATGGCAATATTGAAAAAGATAGAACAAGGAAAAGGCAGAGAAGTAAACAGCTGAATGGCTTGGCCATATGGCATAGTCGAGACAAGAAGACAGAGCTGATCCACGCCTCTGGTGATCGTGTGAGATGGCGAAACATGACTGCCTACACTTATAGTCATGGCACATGATGGTGATGTTGTCATGGCTAGGACGTTACGCTCACAATGCCATGGGCGGGGTCGGAGGAAGCTTCGATGCATGCACTCCCCGTTCTCTACGTGAGGGATATACCTTTTGCTCTAAGCACCCAGGCCCACAATATGTGATGGTCCTAACAGTTCACGTACCCACAACAGGTTTCTCACACGGGACAGTTTTGGTTTTTGTGTGTTTTGTTTTGTTTTATAGTAATTCACTCGACATGTGATGAGGTAAGCCACCACATAATCCAATCTTCCTTGGTGGAACCCCACCACGTCACCGGGTGGAATAATACACAATGGACAAGATGGAGGAACACATAGAGATCATCATCATCATCGAGTGTTATGCTGACTGGCGAAGGCGTTCATGACTCTCCACAGATCTCGGTCTTTGGTTTTCTGGATCAAATCTGCCGTTGATATTCCTCCATGCCACCGTCGCAATCCATCCAGCATCATTTCTCATGGTCTGCCTCTGCCTCTCTTCCCCTCGATCTTTCCAGTTGTCACGATGTTCTCCAACGCCTCTCTTCTCATCACATGATCAAAAATAGCTGTTTGTCTCTTTATTATTGTTGTATATAATGTTCTAGTTTTATTAGCCTCTTTCAGGCATTCGTTGTTTGTTACTTTGGCAGTCCAAGGAATTCGCAACATTTGTCCAAGGAACAATATCTCTATTGCTTCCAATCTCTTCCTAATTTGTTCATTTACATTCAAAGATTCACGGCCATACAGCAAAACAGGTTCTATGTAGCACATCAGCACTCTCTTTCTTACATTCAATGATAGTGACTTATTGCATAAGATATTCTTCATTTTCTGAAATGCAACCTTTGCTTGCCATATTCTGCTCTTAATCTCTGTTGTGCATCTTCCATCCAATGCTATAAATGTTCCTAGATATTTAAAACTATCCGCTTGTTGAATAATGTTCCCTTCTATCTCTATTTCACATTTGGGTGTCACCTGTTTCTTTTATATCACCATTGTTACTGTTTTCTTGATATTCAAGGAGAGTCCTTTCTTTGCACTCTCTATTACTACAATGTCCAACAATTGTAGATCTGTTGCATTATCCGCTATCAATACTGTGTCATCTGCATAGCGATTATTTATATTATAACCTCCGAATATTGTTCCTGGCTTTTCTTTGATTCTCTCAATATTACTTCGCTATAGAGGGAGAAGGCCGGTCTCTATGGCCGAGGGTTTACACGACTTTCTCCGTAATCCCGTTTATCCACGCAGGGTCTCGCAGCGCGCGAGAATTGGAAGCCGTTCTACCCGCGCTGGTGACTTGCGGGATAAATCAGCCGGCCGCTCAGAAAGCAATGACAAACTACTGAGCGTAATCTTGCCAAAAAATCAACAATCAGCTGAAAGATGCTGATGTTGACAGCGATGTCCTGTAAAGGATATGCAAAACATAGAGGGAGAAGAGATCCAATGACAAAACACATCCCTGTCTCACTCCCAACTTTATGCGTTCATAATTTCCTTCTTTATTTCCCATTTTAATTGTTGCTATTTGGTTCCAGTAAATATATTTTTATTAGTCTGAGATCTTTCCCATCAATGTTAATATCTTCCAAAATTTTAATCAGTTCAGCATGTTTTACTTTACCAAATGCCTTAGTATAATCTATCAAGCAAACATATATGTCTTTCTTTGTCTCTACTGATCTTTCTAATAGTGTTCGTAATGTATATATTGCATTGTTTGTACCTTTTCCTTCCACAAATCCATACTGTTCTTCACCAATTTCCATTTTTATTTTCTTCCTTGTTCTTCTCATTATAATTCTGAGTAGAAGCTTAGTGACATGATTTATGAGGTTAATTGTACGAAAATCTTCGCATTTAATTGCTCCTGGTCTTTTTGGTATAGCTATAATTACAGATATTTTCATATCGCTTGGTATATATCCACTGTTGTAAATATCATTCAACATTTTGGTTAATATATCTACGCCAAATTCTCCCATTACTTCTAATTCTTCTATTGTGATTCCATCTGGCCCAGCTGTTTTTTCTTTCGTCACATGCTTGATAGCATCATCAACTTCTTCTTTTAGAATAGGTGGACCTTCTAAGTTACTTTTTTCTGTATATCTACCCTTTCTCCATCATATAAGTCTTTTATATACTCATTCCACATCTTCATTATAGCTTCTTCCTCCAATAATATTCTTCCTTTTTTCATTTTAAACACCCTGTATCTATTCTTATTTTTCTGCCCGTGATCTCACATAGAGATATAAAACATAATACAACGACAAGATGAGCTTTTATAGCACTAGAATATTTGTGGAAGTCAAAGAAAATGAAACGTAGCACCAAACTTAAATATGTAACTCCAGAGAGACGAATGGAGACGGATTGTATCTGCAGCAAAGAACCTCAATGGCTCGGAACGATGAAGAAGAAGAAGAAGAAGAAGAAGAAGAAGAAGAAGAAGAAGAAGAAGAAAAATGTTAAATGGGTACTACTGTAGGGATCAGAAATACGTAGAACATCTAAAAGTGATACACATCAACTACAAACATTCACTGATTGGTGTCCTCACAGAATAGTGTGACTAAATTGGTATGACAGAGTCATCAGTGTGGAGCTATTGGAGAGTACCAGATAAACTCTAATGAATCAAGAGGTGAATAATAATATAGAAAAAAAAAACTTTAGCACTGAATAGGACAACACTGAGAAAACCCGATGATATTATAAATAGGCACTCCTTTGTCTGGATTCACCATCATCATGTCTGGAGCTCACAAGGAGTGCGAACTAGTGGAGGATGTACAACACACGAAGAAGAGAATTACAGACAGAGATGAACTAAGTGAGAAGGACATGGAGGGAGGTGCCTGACATAGCAAAGTATCGGGCGTTTTGGCGAGAGTTTCTTGATGATCTATGCTCCAATGTAGGCTGAAGGACACAAAAAGATTCCAATCTCTCGGTGAATAGACTGCAATGATTGTTAAACAACTACAGAACTGTTTAAACCCGACCAATGTTTTATATTTTCACCCTCGTCTGTATTACAATCAACTGTCCTTCTTTTTGAAGTCCCAATTTGCAGCCTCTTAAAAAAAAAAAATAATAACCCTCATGCTAGATCCTTTCAAAAAAGAAAGGCAACAAAAAAAGAAGTGATTTTCATTCTGGTATAAAGTAATCATTAAAGGAACGATCCCTGTCACAGCCTAATTCGATTTGAGCATCGTTCTGTATGAATATGTCGATTATTCACGCGTCCTTTCGGGGTCAAGAAACTGAGTTTGTTTCGGATCCTGTCCTGTCGATTTGTGTTTTTATCTCTACCCTTGTTTCTTTCCACCATCTTGCTTCCATTTCTTCAGTGCAGAACTGTTTTATGAAATTAAATCGCGCTATTGCAATTTTTTTTTCTTTTTTTTCTTTTTATGGAATCCGCGAAAGAGATGCTGAGGAATTGAATAAAAAAGCTGACTTTTTTCTATGCATAAAAATTAAACATTGTAGCTCCCTGCTTTGGCAACGAATCAATTTAATTTCCGGAGAGTGTAAGGAATCAATAATTGTGACATGTAATAGAATATTTGACAATTATTATTCAATTATCACATGCAAATAAGAATAACATTTGAGTTCATATATATATATATATATATATATATATATATATATATATATATATATATATATATATATATATATATATATATATCCATCCATCATGTGCCATGCCGGTAAGCGTGGGCGGTCATGTTCTGCCATCTCACTCGATCACCAGAGTCGTGGATTAGCTCCGTGTTTCTGTCTCGACCATGCCACAAGGCCAAGCCATCCAGGTACTTGCTTCTAGGTCTTCCCCTTGGTCTGTTCCCCTCGATCTTACCAGTTGTCACCAAATTTTCCAATCCATTTCTTCTCATAACATGCCCAAAAAATTTTGACTGTCTACTTCTAATTTCTCTAATCAATTTACGATCTTCATTTGTTTCTTGAAGGACTTGTTCATTGGTCTTTCTGGCTGTCCATGGTATATATATACTCATTGGCACCTTGTCGTCTTGACAGACGATAGTTTGTTATATTGTGCTTCAAAATGGCTTAATAACTACAACCCATGGCGGTGGCGAATGTGACTGATAAGGCTAATTAACGCTGTAAATGTTAGTCCACAGTTAATGTACGTGAACACATGGTCATTTTCATCATCATACACCATCTTACGTCTCACACGCTCTGTGTATAATGTATCTGCAATAATTTTCTCCTTTGTCTTTATTCCATTTCTGATATTTGCCCTCCAAGCAACACGTTCAGCGGCGACTTGCTCCCAATGTGCATTATCAATACCTGTATCAATCATGTCCCGCTTACACACATGTTTGTATCGTAGTAGAGGCCGACCCTGAGGTATCATACTCACCTGTAATTCACCAAAAAAGATGTCCTTTGGTATTCTACCATCATCCGTCCTCCTAACGTGTCCTATCCATCCAAATCTACGAAGACTGAGCATGAAATATACCGTCACACAACCTGATCTTTCCAATACTTCAGTATTTGTGATTTTGTCTTGCCACTTTATAACAAGTATTCTTCGCAGACACCTAATATGAAAACTGTTTAAACGTTTCTCTTGGTGTAAGTAAGTTGTCCAGGCTTCACTGCTATAAAGAAGAGTACCAAGGATCGAGACGTTGGTGGACAAGGTCTTTTGTTTTGGCAGTAAGCTTCCTGTTCTCCCAGACTCTTTTTCTTAACCTGTTCATTGTTGTTGCTGCCTTACCAAGCTTGGTGTTGATTTCCTGATCTAGGGATAATTTGCTATTTACCTCAGATCCTAGATATGTAAAATGGTCCACTATCTTTAGTTCGGCGTCGTCAATATAGATTGATGGTAGCCCATGTGTACCTTGTGACATAATCTGTGTCTTCTTTTTGCTCACCGTTAAATCAAATTCAGAACAAGCATTGGAGAATGCAGATAGTAGACGTTGTAATTCTTCTTCAGAGTGGGTCGTAATTGCAGCATCATCTGAAAAAGCTGCTCTCTGATCAGAACCATCCTAATGTTTGTCTTGGCCTTCAATCTCTGAGCATTGTAGAGGCCGCCATCTTAGCGTAAGTGAATGTATATACCACCATCCTGATCACGAAAGGCATATTTTAGTAGAAGTGAAAAGTATATTCCAAAGAGGGCGGGAGCTAGTACACAACCTTGCTTAACTCCGCTCTTGATTTCAAACTCTTTTGAAGTTGCACCATCAAACTTGATTATACCCCTCATGCCTGTGTGGGGCGATTTCACAATGGACAGAAGAGTTGGTGGGCAGCCAATCTTCTTTAGTGCCTTCAACAGATCATCACGGCTGACCAAATCAAATGCCTTTGTGAGATCGATGAAGGCAATATGTTCTATGTGCTGTGGAGTATTGGCTCTAAGTTCATTTCTTGAACCTTTTCTCCATGCTGAAGAATAGTTACTATTAACGCATATTATCGACATACGTTCATGCTGGAGAAATAGATTCCCTAACCTGTAACTTGTGCCATCGTTTCCTTACAGGTACATCTTCTTCTTTACATCGTTAGTAACCACACAGCATGTGTGATTGTCATGTAATACTTTCATGAATATGCCAGGGAAATGCTATGTGTTATGAGTATAATCTCATATGGGACGAAAGATATACCCAAGAGTTTCATATGTTCTGCAGGACGTGCACCTTAAGTCAGCTTTGCACAATTGTGTTAATGTTTTGGCGAATATTTTATGTTCAGGAATTTATGCAGTGTTCTTACTACTTACAATGATACAAATTCGTTCTTGAAATTTGAGCACTAGTTAGCATGCGACATTGAATTGATTTCGAGAACAGCTTTCCCTAAATCCCCTGCTTTCAAGAGTCAGATGGGGAAGGAACCATAGGTTCTTGTGGTCTAGTTGAGTTATGAGTTGATGAATATCCCGTGGAAGGCTTCTGCATTGTTGTATGAAAAGATTCACATGTTTTCTCTTTTGTTAGTGTTTTACCTATTTATGTTGGTTCATTGCTATTGCTTTCACTGATGAGGTACCATGACATTTGGTTTTACCCTAGAGGGGAAAAGGCAATAAACTAATGCCGAGGATGGATTAAGGCACTTGTTTACGCTAGATCAACACGTATGTTCATTGGCCATTTGCCATTTGTCTGTTGACATTTACATGATACAATTTGCAGTGGTGGACGGGTGAAGATGAGATCGTGTTATGTTGTATATATCCCTTGCTGTCATTGTTAAATCATGAAGCGTTGTGGGATGATGTCCCTGTTTCATCATGATGTCCCAGTATTAGTTCCGAATAGGTGTTTATCAATGAGGGGATACAACATACACTTTCCGAGTTAAACTAAACTCCACAACCAGAAAAGAGGAATGAGCGAAATTGGAAACTCTCCCTTCTCCTTCCCTTTTGTTTCGTTTATTTACGGTACCTGTATATCTTGTTAGAATGACATTGAGATTGATTTTTAATGTAGTTCGAATATTCTGTTCCATTTTATAGCGCCAGAGAGCGTAGTGGTGGAATGACTTTATACATACATTCTGGACCTATAGTCAAATGTTTACTGCCGCACTTATTAACTGCCTTTGCCAGCGAAAGACGCGTACGAAGTGGATGTACAAAATGCTGTTGATAATTTCCGACCTATGTCGGGATACTCCAGGACGACCTTCCTTATTATAATGTCTACCAAGACAAACGGACGTACATCGTACCCAGATACCAGAGTATTACCCACTGTTTTATTTTTGTGAGGTACCGCCTGACTCAATATCAACCAGCATATTCAAGAAACTAAGGGATAATCCAGGTTTACCAAACATATAGCAGTATGAATACTCCGACTGCCTTTAATCTCTGTTTGACAAACCTACAGCAGTATGGATTCTCCGACTGCCTGGTGGACTCCCAGTTTCATGTTCATGAAGTATTACTCCTCGGCACAAGTCATGTGCAGGAAGTTTTGATCACCATCAGAAAGATGCTATGATAGAAGCTAGCGGAATCAATGTTTACACACTTGTAGCAGTATGGATCCTCCGACTGTCTTGCGATTCCCAGTTTCGTTTACAGGAAGCATTCCTCTTCTGTTCCATGACTGTGCAGTCCAGTTCTGGACCCAGTCCCAGATGTTATCAAACGGGTTGCTCTCATCATTGTATGGTCCTCGACCAGATTGTTTATATCACTGGATGGCTCTTTGATGGTCCCATGTCCGCCCGATTGCATTGCAACAGAGTGTACTTTATCCGTTCCGTGGATAATGTTGATATTATATGTCATGCATTGGAGAGGAATCGAATAACTTATCATCAGGAGAGAGCGAGCGAGAGAGAGAGAGAGAGAGAGAGAGAGAGAGAGAGAGAGAGAGAGAGAGAGAGAGAGAGAGAGAGAGAGCGAACGAACAAACTTTATTTTAAAAGGGTAACAAATTGGGCACGCAGGCCCGTCTTACATTCGGCCCTTTCAATCACTCATCTTTCATTCATCAAATGTGCATGTTACATTAACGTAGGGGAAAAACATTGTCAGGTGGATTTTGTAAGCATAAACAATGGATATTACGCATGATACATTCACATGAGAAAAAAAAAAAAAAACATGATCAAATGAGAGAGGGGAGAGAGAGAGAGAGAGAGAGAGAGAGAGAGAGAGAGAGAGAGAGAGAGAGAGAGAGAGAGAGAGAGAGAGAGAGAGAGAGAGAATATGACTTATTAATTAGACTAGGTATTGCGTTCTGAATATGAAGTGTTTTATTTGGTTTCTTGACATATGTCATTTGTTTATGAATCTGTATATTTTGATAATTTTTTTTGGGAACCAACTAGTGTTTGTTGTTTTGGTTTTGTGTACATTGATTTTAGGATACATGTGGTTACCATATTTTAATGTGTACTTGATATCACATTTCATCCCATGGATTTTCCCTAAAATTCAATACTTTTAAGTACAAGTATATGTATTCAAGGTCTTGATTTAAATCATTGTGAACATTTGTTCCAACTTTGATGTTTATGTCAATTGCTGGTTGATATGTGTTCAACAGTGGTTATTCTATACGTTGTATACGATCGACGTTCTATAACACTGTAGAATTTAAAATGTGATCGAGTGAGGATGGACACCTACGCATAGAAACAGTTGTCTTAAGGAGTAAATTACTTTCCCCTTGTGTCTGTGGTCAATTTCCATGATCACCTCGCCTTTTAAAGGAGGCCCTTTTCTTCATAAAATTAGTGTAGGATTTGAACACTTTCTGTCTAGTTCCTCACTTGGGGGATCCGAGCTATTTCAGAGTTTCCTTAAGATGGCTGATTGAGAATGAAAATCCATCCCATCCGGGATTCCTTAGAAAACCGAACCACTATTGTCAATTATTATTTTAACACCTCACACAGATGCAAGTTCATTTATAGCACACTTAACTTCTGTTATGGTGGGAAGCGTGTCCAGGTGGTCAAGAGTTAGGAGGGTCTCTGTGGCGTTGAGGGCATTATCCGATAATTTTTTTCACACTTGAGTAAGACTCCATATAGTTCTCTACCCATCTATCCATCTGCTGTTTCTTATCAGTGATTATTTCTCCAGTCAAGGTTTTCAGTGATGCACATCTTTTGATCATTGGACCAGAGGATTTCTTTATTCCTTCATACATGCTTCTGATGTTTCCCTTATCACTTGCAATTTGAATGGACTCACATAACTTGATCCAATAATCATTTGCACACTGTCTGGCAGCCTTTTGCACATCCTTCCTAGCTTTATTCAGCTCACTGAGAGGTTTACGCTTTGTTCTTTCCTTGTTTCTTAAGAGAGCTATCTTCTTTTTATCAATCAAGGGCTGCAGTGTCTGGCTGTTTGCCGCAAACTAGTCCTGCCTCGTATGATCCACGGTGCCGTAAACTCCTACAGCTGTTTTATAAAGAGTTTCCTTAAGTTAACCCCACTTTTCACTTGCTGTACACTTTTCTGATGTATCAGTGAAAGCGTCTTCACGTTGCTGTTGGAACTCAAAGCACTTATCAGGATCGTGGGTGTTAATTACATTAATCCTGGGGCTAAATTTATGTTTAGCTGTGTACATTCTCTTTGGTCTCAGCCTAACTATTGCAACGACCAAAGTATGATCCGTATCACAGTCAGCACTGTGGTAACTTCGAGTTAATGATGTTAGGTTCAGATGTTGTCTCCGTGAGATGATGAAGTCCAGCTGATGCCAATGGCCGGATACGGGATGCTTCAATGTGACCTTATGCAGCTTTTTTGTTTTAAAGAAGGAGGTTGTAATACATAGGCCATTTCTGGTGCAATGCTCCAACAGCCTTTCACCATTTTCATTCATGCGACAGATGTTGTATTTTCCAAGGCACCCTGACCATGAACTCGAGTCCTTGCCCACACGAGCATTGAAATCACCGAGCATATAAATGCACTCGGATCTTGGAACTGCCTTGATCACAGAGTCTAGCTCCTCATAGAACGAATCCTTCACATCATCAGAGGAAGCAAGTGTCGGTGCGCATACAGCGATAATGGTGGCAAGACCACAAGAGGTTGCTAAGCGCAGGGATAATAGTCTTTCATTACCTCCAGCTGGAATTTCAATCATTCCCAGTAGCGAATTCTTCACTGCAAAGCCCACACCATGTTCCCTTTTTTCTGTCTGCCCTTTACTCTTCCCCAAAAAAAAAAGGGTGTAATTGTTTTCCCTGAGTGACCCTTCCTCGGCGAAGCGAGTCTCCCACAGACCAGCAATATCAATGTTAAGACGATTGGGTTTGGCATCAATCACAATCGTTTTTCGCATATCTTTAATAATCGTCAGGTCAGTGGAAAATCCTGGACACATGGTTCTTATGTTCCAGGTTGAAGGCCGTAGCTTGAGGTTTCTATTTCTTTCTTTTTATTAGTACCTGGTGCATTGGTTCTACAGCCTGCGATTCAGATCTTGTCCTAGCCCCAAGCACCCATTGAAGCAGGCAGGCTGTCGTGGATCAGGACCCAACTGGCCGGGGGCTGCCCAGCTTGAGGTGGGCGGTAGCTTATCAGTGACACCTGTAGGTGTCTCCCACCGTCAGAGACAACCCGTTCCGCCCCATGTCTACGTCAGTTGACAAGGACTTATAACTCGTAAATGTTACCTCTCGCTTTGATTCCGAGACCGGTTAAGACCAGGGATGGAGTTATTGCCTCTCCATAGCACAAAGCCTGGGCTAAAATATAGAGACCATGTTGTTGCCCATGCTGCATGATCCCTCTTTCGGCCTGCCTAGTTCACTCCAGAGGAAAAGTAACACCTTTACATCTGGAACAAGACAAGCTGCAGAAGCTGCCGGATCAGCAAAGCAATGCTCTAACTGTTCGCCTGTCGGAGCTTCGATCCTAGACCAGCTGCCAACCAAGGCTTAGGGCCTGGTTTGCCCTGCCATGACATTTTGTCTTTAGGTTACACTTCCTCTCACCAGGATAAGGCTTTACCCTCCCAAATTGCGCTCTTCCGCCTCAAGTCGCTGGTACAATGTGGGATGTCGGGTTTAGTAATCGCCGAACAATATTCGGCGCTGAAAGAAAGCAGATAGTACCGTCCACTGTCATACGGTAGCTCAGTCATATCTGACGAAGACCTGACACCAATATATATATATATATATATATATATATGCCGGCTCAGTGGCGATGGGTTTACGGACGCAATATTTCCAAACACTCCATAGTCATAAAAATACACCCCATACATGACCATGTTAAGCATATTGGACGTTTGGTAAGTAAATAGGTAAGTAATTAAGTAC
>OY992889.1:54367939-54397939 GCA_963921405.1 Cepaea hortensis | reverse complement strand
TCTTATAAAAACCATACTGGAGGACAAGGTTGAAGGCAAGCGAGCAAGAGGTAGATAACGATCAAAGTGGGAAGATAGCATCAAGAGATGGACGAACATCAGTCTGACAGAATGTACAGTCAAGGCGAGAGACAGACAGTGTTGGAGATCCATTGAAGCCAACCTTCATTGTGGAGACGGCACCTGATTAATCGATTGATAACTGTGAGAGTTTGTGTAAATGATGTATGTCTGCATGTAGGTATGTATGTGTTTATGCATGCGTGTGTACGTGTGTCTGCCTGCTTGTCTCATAACATGGTAATACGCATTGTTTATGTTTTCAACGAAGGTTGTTATGGTAGCGAGGTTCTGCAAAGGACATACTACTGAATGAATAAATGAATTGATGTTTACCACAATCGTTTGACAGTGCTTATTTTAGCTATGTATATGTAACATGCACAATAGATAACTGATGAACAAAAGACGAGTGATCGGAAGGGCCCAATGTAATTTGTGACCTTTGAAAATAAAGTTCGTTCGTTCCCGTAGTGAAATAACAAGTGCTCACATCGAACTCTCGTCGGCACGCGCTCTTGCCATTGTCAGGATACAGTCCTAACCATTATACTAACGCGGCCCTAATAAAAACGGTAAGTATGGCAATAAGAATGACTGATGCGCATACAGTCCTTGGTTGTTATTATTCTACGAGCTGGTGCCCCAATCAAAGTCTAGGATAGGGTTAGTCGATAGAAATAAATTTCCATTCATTTTCTTCCAAGCAATCTTATATTCTCCACAAATTGTGTCTGAGTCGCTCAGCCGTTGTTGCTTGCGGAGTTTTTTCCCCTGAATACTTTGGCCTTATTATGGTTCCTTGCTGATATTTGTGTGTCTGAAGAAGAGCTCATGTTGACACCCATACACACGTACACATTGTTTGCTTACGTGTTGTACAGCAAAATGAAGGACAAAAAGCAGCTTGTAAGGTCATCAAAGTATGATGCAAATAAAATACATTCCTGCTTTGTTGAAAAGCGGGTAGTGGTCTCTTGCGGAAAGAAAAGGGAGACAGACAGACAGACAGACAGACAGGTAGGCAGGTAGGTAGGTCGATAGACAGGTAGTTAGGTAGGTAGCTAGAAAGACAGACAGAAAGACAGACAGAGAGACAGATAGATAGACAGATAGACAGACAGACATACAGACAGACAAACAGACAGACAGACGGACGGACACAGACAGACAGACAGACAGACAGACAGAAATTCAGACAGACAGAAATTCAGACAGACAGACAGACAGACAGACAGACAGACAGACAGATAGATAGATAGATAGATAGATAGATAGATAGATAGATAGATAGATAGATAGATAGACAGACAGACAGACAGATAGACAGACAGACAGATAGATAGATATATAGATAGATAGATAGATAGATAGATAGATAGATAGATAGGTGCATGGATAGAGAAAGAGAGAGAGTAAGAGAGAGAGTAAGAGAGAGTGAGAGTGAGAGAGAGAGAGAGAGAGAGAGAGAGAGAGAGATTTTGATTGTCAAAGAGTTGAGAAATGGGCAAGCAGACCCGCCTAACTTTCTGACCTACTCGTCTCTCTCGTTTCATACATTATTCCATTCATACTTCACCGATGAGCCAACAAATCTTACACAACAACAATAGTAATATGCACACTATAAACACTTGGAAAGTGAGTAACTAATTAGCATTATTCGCATGGCATTTTTTGTTAGCTTGGGAATATACACCCTTGCACTGTTAGCTGGCTGGTTAATATACTGCGATTCTTAATATTATATATAATATTGTCTTTATTCTCAGAGAGATAGGGAGAGAGAGAGAGAGAGAGAGAGAGAGAGAGAGAGAGAGAGAGAGAGAGAGAGAGAGAGAGAGAGAGATTGAGAGAGAGCGTATGCATGAGAGGATACGAGAGGAGATTTTATGTCACCAAAAGACAACACGTGTGCAAACGCACCAAAGTTCGTAATGTAAATTGAACATGTGTCGAAGTACACTTGTTCCTGTAAAGAGGCTTTGTCGTCATTTGGAGGTGACAGGTTCGAATCCCGGTCGGTAACTATAGATCTCAATGTTTATGTTGTATTTTGAGTCATCTAGTCTCTACTTCTTTTTCTAACTTTCAAGGACATTGGCTTATTGCACAAAACGTTCTTCATTAGGTAGAAAGCAGTTTTTGCTTGTCCCTTTCTACTCTTTATATCAAACAATACCTCTGATTATATTTATGATCTCTGGTTATTATATAAGAGATGTATCTATCTAGCAGTTCAGTTATGGTTGACCTACGTGCTAGAACCGCGGTAATGTAGTGGCTATATACTTGCCTGCTAGTCAACAGGTCATGGGTTCACATTCGCATCGAGGAGGAGTTCTAAATTGGAACTGGGCTACCATGTCGACTCAGCCTAGGGTACCTGGAAATATATTGACGGTCAGATATTGATCAAATCCCACCCTCTAACTGTACATAAAGGTCGTACATATGTGGTTATATAAGTATATATATATATATATATATATATATATATATATATATATATATATATATTCTTCTTCTTCAGCGTTCCGAGCCATTGAGGTTCTTTGCTGCAAATACAATCCGTCTCCATTCGTCTCTCTGGTGGACCTTCTCTTGCCAGTCGTTGATTCCAAGTGCTTGTAGGTCTGTACATGTATTATCTCTCCACCGCCTTCTTGGTCTACCTCGGGGTCTACGGTCATTTATTTCCTGAGTGTAAGCGAGTTTTGTTTCCCTATTATCTTCCATTCTTTCTATATGCCCCAGCCATTGTAGTCTATTAGCCTTCATGATACCAGTGATTAGCGGGGACTTAAACAGATCATAAATGTCTTTGTTACTTCTTCTTTTCCACTCTCCACTTTGTGTATCCCTAATGGGTCCAGAGATGCGTCTTAAAATTTTGTTCTCAAAGGTTCGTAACAACGCTTCGTCTCCTTTCGTTGTACTCCAGGTTTCAGAGCCATACAGCACAACTGGTCTGATCAGTGTTTTGTATATTGTGATTTTGGTGTTACGAGATAGCGCCTTTGATTTTAGTAGATGTTGTAGTGCATAGTATATCTTATTTCCAGAATTGATTCTAGTTTGTATTTCTTCCCTTATGATGTTGGAGCAGTTGAAGATCGTACCCAGGTATTTGTATGTTTCCGTTCTTTTAATGGTCATATTATCTATTTGTATGTGGCCAGAGTTTCTAGCCATTCCGTCTCTTGAAATTACCATATATTCTGTCTTATCTTGGTTGATAGCCAGTCCCATCTGTTGGGCTTTTTCCTTTAAGTGAGTTAATATTTCCAATGTCTTTTGTTCACTTTGCCCTATAATATCTATATCATCTGCATAACCAAGCAGCTTGGATGTTCCTCCAATATCACATTCCTCCTTTACCTTCCTTACAACTTTCTCTAGAGCCAGATTGAAGAGTAGCGGCGATAGTGCATCACCCTGTTTCAAGCCAGATGTTATTTGGAAGGGGTCTGATTTCCTGCCTTTATATGTTACTATATTATAAGTATCTTCCATGCATAGTCTGGTCATGTTGATTAACTTCCTTGGTATTCCAAATTCCTGCATAGCATTCCATAGACTATTCCTATGGACACTATCATAAGCCTTTTTAAAATCCACAAAAATGTTATGGAGATCTCTTTTATATTCCCAATGTTTCTCGGCTATTTGTCGTAAGATAAATATCTGATCTATTGTTGATCTGTTTTGTCTAAAACCCGCCTGGTAGTCACCTAATATGTCTTCTGAATATGGTTTTAGTCTATTTAGTAATACTGCGGATAGTATCTTATAGCTTGTGGACAGTAGTGATATTCCTCTATAATTTCCACATTGGAACTTGTCTCCTTTCTTAAAGATAGGTATCAATAATGACTCTTTCCAGTCATGGGGTAATTCTTCTGTCCTCCAGATTTTTATTATTAGTTCGTATAGCTTTAGATGTAATGCATGGCCACCTGCCTTTATAAATTCAGCAGCAATTCCATCAGTCCCAGTTGCCTTATTGTTTTTAAGTCGTGTGATTACATATAGGATTTCTTCAAATGTAGGTTCTTCAATTTGTGGTTCGCATGTTAGAACCTCTTCTTGTGAGAAAATGTTACTTGGAGCTTCACAATTTAGTAATTCAATAAAATATTCTTTCCATGTGTTGCACATTTCCTCATTGGTATGTATCATATTCCCATTTTTATCTTTTAAACCATATGTGTTTTGTTGGTGCCCTCGTTTCATTGACTTCAGTTCTTTAAAAAATTTTCTGGATTCATTTTTCTGGTGATTAGTTTCCATATCTTTGATTATATTACTCATATATTCTCGCTTCTGCTGTCTGACTATTTTTGTAGCCTCTTTACATTCATTTCTATAATGCTCTTCCTTTTGGATGTTATTGATGTCATTTAACCATACATGTCTGGCATTCTTCTTCCTAATGACTGCTTCTTCACATTTTTGATTGAACCATCTGTTCTTTCTATGCGTGGTTAACACACCGAGACATTCTTCTGCGGTAGACTGAATTGTATTCTTGATGTTCAACCAAGTTTGGTCAATGCTTTCCTCCAAAGGGTTTTGCAGAGTTTCAAGTTTACATTTTATTTCATCTGTAAATTTCTCTTTGACTGTAATGTCTTGCAGTTTTTCTCTGTTATATGTTGGGTGTAATCTTTGTAATTTAGTATAGAAAGATCTGTTAAGTTTTATTTTAAATTTTGCTCCAACGAGGAAGTGGTCACTGTGGCACTCAGCTCCTCTATAACTTCTGACTTGCTGTATGTTTGATGCATTTCTGTTGTTAATTAAAATGTGATCTATTTGATTATAGGTTCTCTTGTCACATGATTTCCAAGTTTGTTTGTGTATATCCTTTCTTTGTAGTCTGGTACTGCTAACCTGCAGTCCTTTGGCTTCTGCCAGGTTGATGACTCTCCATCCATTATCATTTGAAGTTGTATGTAGGCTTTCCATACCGGCCACTTTTTTATTAGTTTGCTCTCTACCTATTTTTGCATTGAAGTCTCCCAGCACAATCAGGATGTCCTGTTTGGGGGTTTCTTCTATGACATCTTCCAGATCATTATAAAAGTCTTCTTTAATATCATCTTCTTTCTCTTCAGTAGGTGCATGTACATTAATCATCGTTATACTTTTCCATTTACCTTTTATTCGTAATTTACTAATCCTGTCATTAAAAGCTTTAAAGTTTAAAACGTTCCCCCATAACTCTTTTTTGATGACAAATCCTGTTCCTAATTCATGTTTATTTTGGGTGTTTCCTCCATATATTATAATCATTCCATTTTGCTCTAAAGTACCCTCTCCTGGCCACCTTATTTCTTGGATTGCTGTTATATCCATTTGATATTCAATCAGCTCCCGGGTTAGTTCTTCGGCCGCTCCAGCTCGATATAGTGTCCGTACATTCCATGTTCCAAATCTCAAAAGTCCTTTAACGTTCCAAGGTCGTTGTCCAGATAAGTCAGTCCGATATCGAGGCTCATGTATTTGTTTCGTAACAAAGAAAGGTTTTTACAAAGGTGGGGATGTTAACCCCACGCTTCAACCCCCAACCTGGAGGACCAGGGTGTTTCTCTTTGTCTGTTCTCTACCCTTTGACCTGTCCGGCTTGGGAGGCCCTGCTGGTAGCTACGCTACCGCCGGCATAGCTCTCAGGGTCATTGAGAAACTCAAGCTCCCCCACCACGACAAGGTGGAAACACCATCGGGGGAGATATATATATATATATATATATATATATATATATATATATATATATATATATATATATATATATATATATATATATATATATATCAGATTAGATCAGATTCTAATGTATAGTCAGACTATGTGAAAAAACCTTTATGATGATAACAGAGAAGAACAATGCGATATTCGTTTTAATAATGAAGGACCGCTAATTTTGAAGATGGAAGTTCGAAATGTTCTTAAACATATGAACGCTGGCAATGCCCCCGGTTCAGATAACATTACAACAGAAATGATTAAAGCTTTAGAAGAATGTGGAATAGATCCAGTCATCAGACTGCTGAACACATTATATGATACCGGAGATATACCTTCTGATTTATGTAATTCTGTATTTATTGCAATCCCAAAGAAATCAGGAGCCTCTTAATGTGATCAACATAAAACAATTAGTATAATGAGTTATTGAGCGTTCTATAGTAGTAAACAAAGACATACATGTTTGCTTTATTGACTACACAAAGACTTTCGATAGAGTAAGATATGCCAACATGGTGGATATGCTTGCAGATCTACAAATTGATGGGAAAGGCATTAGACTTATAAAAAACATATATTGGAAACAACAAGCTGACATAAGTATTGATAATAAAATGGGACAATATCAGCCTATTAAGAGAGGTGTTAGACAGGTATGTGTAATGTCTCCAGATCTTTTTTTCCCTATACAGTGAAAATACTTTCAGAAATGTAGAAGATATAAATGGAATCAGCATTGGAGGACGAAACATCAGTAACATTAGATGTGCAGATAATACAGTATTAATTGCAGACAATGAGTAGGATCTGCAACAATTAGTAGATGCGGTTGTTGCACACAGTGAACAACCGGGGATAGAATTAAATTATAAAAAGACACAGATTATGGTCGTCATTAGGAAGAACGAAATACCACAATGTAATATACAAGTAAATGGGAATATTCTTCAACAAGTAAATCGGTACAATTATCTCGGAACAGTCATAACATCTGATGGGAGATGCCTTGAAGAGATTAGAACAAGAATCGCCATGGTGAAAGTAGCCTTTAGCAAGATGAAAAACATACTGACCAATAAAAAAGATGTCAATTGAAACGAGAAAAAGGGTGTTGAGATGCTACATAGAGCCTGTTCTTTTGTGTGGATGCGAAAATTGGACAATGAGCAGTCAAGCTGAAAAACACGTGATGGCTGCATAAATGTGGTTTCTGAGGAAAATGCAAAGAATACCATGGACAGACAGAAAAACTAATGACCAAGTACTACAGGAGACAAATGAAAATCGTAAATTGATTAGAGAAATTAGACATAGACAGTCAAAAAGTTTTGGACTTGTTATGAGAAGAAATGGATTATAGAACTTAGTGACAGCTGGCAAGATCGAAGGGAACATACCAAAGGGAAGACCGAGAAGTAAATACCTGGATGGCTTGGCTGCATGGCATGGTCGAGACAGGAACACTGAGCTGATCCACGTGTATCTGTGTGTGTGTGTGTGTGTGTGTGTTGTGTGTGTGCGTGTGTGTGTGTGTGTGTGCGTGTGTGTGTGCGCGCGAGTGTGTGTCAAGGAAACTGGACACTTCGTGTCATATGTCAATGACTGGAATATGTGAAGGCTTAACAGAACAAACAGCCCTTAAGTTGGTTGTGAAGCTTCCTAAACATTTCATAGTTATTAAAATCGACCATGGTGTCCTAGAGTGGGTACCGAGAAATGTATTCGGAAAAAAAGGCGGCCGTGTATTACTAACCACATCACTCACCGAGTACCGATTGGCTGATATAAATATAGGTCTAGCACCGTATGTCCACAGCGCCTGAAAGCGTGTACACATGTCTTTTACTTGCTTACTTATTAACTAATATCATTACTTACTTTCTAACACATATACTTACTGTCTTACTTACTAACATACTAACTTCGATGCTTACATACTTACTTACACACTTACTTACACAGTTACTTACATACTTGCTTACATAGTTACTTACACACTTACTTACATACTTACTTACTTTCTTACTTACTAACATACTAACTTCGATGCTTACATACTTACTTACACACATACTTACATACTTGTTTACATAGTTACTTACACACTTACTTACATACTTACTTACTTTCTTACTTACTAACATACTAACTTCGATGCTTACATACTTACTTACACACATACTTACACAGTTACTTACATACTTGCTTACATAGTTACTTACACACTTACTTATTAACTTACTTGCATAGTTAATTACTTACATACACACTTACTTATTTACTTACGTATACATTTTTATTAAAATCTACTTAAACACTTACGTATTTACATACATACATACTTACTTACTTCCTTACATACATATTTACTTACTTTCACACTTATCTACTTACATACATAATTACGTACATACACACATCATGATTACTTACATACTTACATACATATTCTTATACTTACTTAGTTATGTACTTGCATACATACTTACTTACCTATAGATTACTGAAATACATGCTTGCATTCTTACTTACATACTTATTTATATTTGCATACTTACTTACTTATATACATCGTTTTATATATACGTACATACATACTTAGTTACTCAGATATTCACTTATTTACTTACATATTTACATACTTTATTATTCACATATGTAGATAATACTTGCACAGTTACATACTTAATTACATACTTACATATTTACTTACAAACTTGCTTACGTGCATGCTTAATTTAATAATACTTGCGTGTTTACTTACAATCTTACTTACGTTTATACCTGCATACTTACTAACTTACATGCATGCTTACTTACATAATACTTACATACATGCATACATACTTACCTATATATACTTACATACTTGCTTACATACATATTTACTTACTTACAGACACAATTACATATTGCATACTTACTTACAAACTTGCATACATAGTTGCTTACTTATTTACATAATTGCATACTTACTTAGTTACATGCTTACTTATAGACATAATTACGTACTTACATGCATACTTACATACTTGCTTACAAAGTTACTTACATACTTGCATACTTACTTACGTACATACTAGCATACTTACTTATTACATGCTTACTTATATACTTACATAGTACATACTTACGCACTTACATATATACTTGCATACGTACGCACTTACACATATACTTACATACTTACTTACAGACGTACATATTTACGAACTGTCATATATACTTACATACTTGCTGACGTGCTTGCTTACTTATATACTTATATACTTATATACTTACATACTTACATTTTTACGCACTTACATACATACGTACTTACTTACTTGCTGAAACAAATGTTCTCTTCTTTCTAACCCCCCCCCCCCCGCGCCTACCCCCTCCCCACATCGTCACCTCAACCTTCTAGACTTCCCAGACTGACAAGCGTACGCTATTTGTTCCATCCCCCAGTTGTCCCAACACCAAGTGAGTTAACTTACTATTCTCTCGCCCTATGCCCGGCTTTCTAAAGACTTAACCGCTGAAGCAAACGAGTAAAAAAGAGATAGAAATCCCCCTGGCGAACTGACTACATTGTGGACAACACAATTCTATTTGTGTGCAGTTGAAAATCTATGAGTTCTAACAATAGCTGGCAAGTGGATTCAATTTCATGGTGGGCTCCCATTTTTTGGACGTGTGGTCTTGTTTATGTCAGCGACTCTATCAATTTTCCATGCTGTCAGGCCTGTGACCCCCCGTGTTTAACTGCTGCCATTTACACTGAAGATAGCCAGATTAGAATGGATGTTCTGTTTTTGTAATCTTGCATCGCTATTGAATGAATATTATTTTCTTGACTTTGCTCTTAGTCTGCTCCTCGCACATCCCTTTGTAGTAAAATAAAAAAAAAAACCTTTTGTGTTCGAAATTATTTGTACTTTCACTATGGGTAGCTGGTACGGGGGATCTCTGGTGAATTTATGACTTTAACAATTTCTCTATTTATTGCTATAACTTGCTCGATTTATGTGGTCGCTTGACTGTCTTCATAGGTGGCAGGGTGGTGCAGTGGTAGCACGCTTGCCTGCCGGCGTGGTGGTTATGTGTTTGAATCCACACCGAGGCAGATTATTTAAAACAATGACCTGTGCTTCCGTATCGACCCTGCATAAAATATGTACCAGAAAAGTACTCGGGAAATAAAGGCGTCGGGCCTGATATTAACTACATTGCCTCTAAGTGCTGATTGGTCTGTTCAGTCAAAGACTTAAACAATTTAGCTACGGAGGTCGAGCTTTGTGCCATGCTTTCGGCAGGTCGCCTTGCGGAAAGAGCCATATGGGATAAAACCCGGTGCAATGAAGTCGATCCTCTAGACTTTTAAGACTTTTTTTTGGTCTATTCAAATGTGGGGCTAGCACGAAATACCCAATGGAGTAGTAATGGTGTAATGGCTAGCAATCTTAACTGTCGGTTTCTTGGTTATGTGTTCCATTCCGAAGGCCAGGTAGCCCAGTCTACAACAGGTACCAGGAAATGTCGTGGTAGGTAAAGGCGGAAGGCGTGATACTGACTACAGCACCCAACAAGTGTCGTTTAATTTATGCACAGATACCCGATACGTGATATTGACTACAGCACCCAACGAGTGTCGTTTAATCTATGCACATATACCCGATACGTGATATTGACTACAGCACACACCGAGTGCCGTTTAATCTAAGCACATATACCCGATACGTGATATTGACTACAGCACCCAACGAATGTCGTTTAATCTATGCACATATACTCGATACGTGATATTGACTACAGCACCCAACGAATGTCGTTTAATCTATTCACATATACCCGATACGTGATATTGACTACAGCACACACCGAGTGCCGTTTAATCTATGCATATATACCCGATACGTGATATTGACTACAGCACACAACGAGTGTCGTTTAATCTATGCACATATACCCGATACGTGATATTGACTACAGCACACACCGAGTGCCTTTTAATCTATGCACATATACCCGATACGTGATATTAACTACAGCACACACCGAGTGCCGTTTAATCTATGCATATATACCCGATACGTGATATTGACTACAGCACCCAACGAGTGTCGTTTAATCTATGCACATATACCCGATACGTGATATTAACTACAGCACACACCGAGTGTCGTTTAATCTATGCATATATACCCGATACGTGATACTGACTACAGCACCCAACGAATGTCGTTTAATCTATGCACATATACCCGATACGTGATACTGACTACAGCACGCAACAAGTGTCGTCTAATCTATGCACAGATACCCGATACGTGATATTGACTACAGCACCCAACGAGTGTCGTTTAATCTATGCACATACACCCGATACGTGATATTGACTACAGCACACACCGAGTGCCGTTTAATCTACATACATGTGTGGCTGGCAACATATACCCGAAATGCCTCAAGGTGTGGAAGAGGGTTCTTTATATTTTAAGACTTGTCACAATTGACAGGGTTGAAAGGATAAGCGGGATTAAACTTTTAAACTTCCGGTGCGCTGATGATGGTGTAATAGTATTCTGAAAGGGGGGGGGGGAGCGTTATGTTCCATTTATATCTATCATTTCTTGTAACCACATTTCATTTTCAGCGATAACAACCATGTCATCATCACAAGGGTCGAGAATATAGGTTAGGTGTAAAAAGAGAGAACAGACATATGTAAATATATATTTCCATTGTCTCCGTGAATTAAAACAAGTTACATTTAGTTGCGTATCCTTTACAGGACGTCGCAGTCAACACCGGCATTTTTTTTTTTTTTTTTTTTTTGCTCTTGTGATCTCTTGGCATGTTTTACATTCAGTAGTTTGCCTTTGCTTTCTGAAGAATACAGCGGGGATGTCTAGAAATGACCTCTACACGTTACCTATAAAATATACTGAGATGTGTGAGAAATACCCGGCTTAAGGACACCCCAGCTCCTAGACTAGGGTTTCTTTGCCACTCAAACACACAGATCACTATGTATTACCAGTTATTCAAATTGTATAAATCAAATTTCCCCCTTCTTATCCAGTGTAATCTCCCTTCGCTGACCCTTAGAGATTTGTGAATGAAGCCAGCAGGAACTAGGCAGTTATTCTCTCTTGTTTGGTCAATTAATAAAGGTCAAAATAGGACCTTGACCGCTCACCCACTCACCCTGGAGCCATTCGGCTCTGGTTTCTAATACCCCTGGCTCTTGGATGAAAATTTTATGTCAAATGACAGCTGAGGAGATCCGCGAGACAGTCTTGCATGCAAACCAACCATAATCCGTACAGGACTCCAACATCAATCTTTGTCACAGTTTCGTTCTTTCTTCGAAATTTCTAGATCGATAACCAGCTGAGATTTAGATTTTCAGAATAATTTTACACATTCAATACCTAACAGCATTTAAACGATGTTCAGGGCGTACTTTCTTTACAAGTTACATTTGTCCCCAGTAATGTATATTCTTTAGAGCTAAATTTACAGTAGTACCAAGATTACTTTGGAAGCTGGGGTAGAGCAGGAGCTAGTTGTCTTGCTGGCCTGAAGGATGGTCAAGAATTCGACTCTCTAAAAAAGGAGAGGATTTTATTTTAAGTTTTTATTTGTTTTTATTTTTGCGCTCGCACACTTTGAACTTAAGCGTAGTACAGACACACTACTTATAGTAACTCTGGGCTAAATTTTGCTTTTGGATTTGCATTCCCCGTTACCAGTTTCCCTCGCCATCCAGCAAACCCATTCCGACTTCATAGGTACTTGTAATTTACGTCCCCAAGTCAAGAATGAGAAGTCAGCATTTTAGTCCAACTGTCCAGTGTAGGGGTTACCCCCTTACCTCAGCATCGGCACAACGGATGTTTAAGAACGAGCGTTTTAATCCACTCGGTCATGCTGACCTCCTTATTTGACCTCGGTTCCCAGGTCGACCCAGCCTAAAATGGGTGCCGGGAAATGTTATGGGAAGTACAGACGATCGGCGGGACATTGGCCACGTCACCCATTAAGTGCCGGCTGGTCTTTAAGCATATGGGGGTTAGCACCTACAGACAAAATGGGTTATTCAGACAAGATGTAATTCTACAGACAAGATGACTTCTACAGACAAGATGGACTTCTACAGACAAAATGAGCAACCGACAGACAAGATGTATAATTCACTGACAAGATGTGTATGTGTGTGTGTGTATATATATATATATATATATATATATATATATATATATATATATATATATATATATATATATATATATATATATGTATATATATATATATATATATATGTATATATATATATATATATATATATATATATATATATATATATATATATATGTGTGTTTGTGTGTGTGTGTGTATGTATGTGTGTGTATGTCTGTGTATGTAAGCTTGGCCGTAAAGATAAGACGGCTCGCTCGTAAACAGCTTGAGCACAGATGGTGGGGTAATGGGTTCATGTCCACCACCAGTCAGTTGAATTTACACGTTGACTTCTTGCTCAGAAAGTAATGGCGAACGCATTTATTCATTCAGTAGCATGTCCTTTGCAGAGCCTCTCTCCCATAACAACCTTCGGAAAACTTCTGTCATAAGCAAGATGTCCCGCGTCCGATACATCCATCTGGAGATTGTCTTCAGTATCCTGCACCCATCTTCTCTCTTGGCCTTCCTCTTCATCTTTACTGAATGTAAAATTGCCTAGAAAATCTACCTAGGTCTGATCTTAGCGGCCCGCAAAGGACATGCAACATTGTCTCTATATAGGTAGGCAGGTAGGTTGTTTGGCAAGATGACTTGTATGTGTGTACGCGCGTGTTTGCGTTTCTGATTGCCTATCTGTCTATCTCAACGGGTCTAAAAAGATCCGATATCTTTTACTTGTTCATCATATTAGAATGGGTCGATCACTTATCCTTAAAGTGGATTGACCACCCGACCACCGTTCTGTAAGCCATAATAGTAACCACTTCGCTACCAAACCTATTCATAAAATTGGTACATTATATTTTTCATAGATGTCTGTGAAAGATAGGCGGCGAGTAACGAAACTGGCTTCCTTACCTCATTATGCGGTGGCTTAGTATACATGAAAGCCAAAAACATCACAACCCAACGACTGTACCAGTCACAGGACTAACCTTATTTTATTTTGTCATTAAATATCTAGGGCCCAACTCCCCCACCCTCAAGCTAGGAAAAGCCCGGCGCAGCAGCCACCCAAAGCCGAAGTGTTAATACCACTCTGGAATTGACTCATAACTGTTAATTGTTACTTCGACCCGTCCAACTTCATTTCTCAGAAAGACTAGAGCTCTCGTGTAAATATGGTCTCTTAACACTAGGATCTGCCTCCACGACCATTGTTCTGCTTGCTTGCTGCTTGTTTGCTGCTTGCTTGTGTTCGCTGGCTGTGAACTCCAGCGTGAAGTCCTGTATGTCGGAAGAAGACATCCTGTTGTTCAACATCAGTGTGATGTCATACCGGACTGAGGTTTGCGTGAGTATCCGTTGTCCCATGTCAGGCTTATTGGTGCGCAGACTGGTGGGTCCTCGCCGTGCAGGCAGATACTCTCCGACTTCGGAAGAATCAGCTATCCTACTACGTTAGCCAGGACCCCGAAGGGACCTGTTGCTCAGGACGCACGACTAGAACGTGTTAGTAGGTCTTGACCAGTATAAAACCTGGCCCTGGTGCCTTGGAAACACCTCTGCGTTCTACCGTTGTTCTAAATGAAACAATAAACAATAAATATCTGTATATACACAATAACGGTCTTATCTTGACTTGTGTCCTCTGCACCCTAGTCCCATGAATGAATTAGCGTGAAAGTCTCCAGCTATTCCAAGCCTCTCTTACGCTCGACATTGGCTACGGGAGTAAAAGACTGGTCACCTATTTCTCCGTGCATTCTGGCTGACAAAACGTGATGACCCTAACATGTCAAATAGCCACGACTTCCTGCCGCGGGCCTTGTTGTTTGTTAGACAGACACAGACAGCAAGCAGGCAGACAGATAAGCAGACAAACAAGAGGACAGACAGGCAAACAGACACGCATGCATACAAGCAGACAGACATACTTAAACATACACAATATCTGTCTTTCCTTCCTGGAGTCCCACAAAGAACTAGTGTGAAAGTCTCAAGTTATTCCAAGTCTCCCCTTCGCAGTGATTAATTAACTTATGTTCCTCCAGAAAATGCTGCCTCCATCTGTGGGCAGACGGATCTGAAAGTATATTCTCCTCAAGGATAAGAACATTGGAGACTTGAGACTTGTCTTTTTACAGCTCATAAACTGGGAACATCAAAATCCCCAATTTCTAATTTTGTTGAGATCTTTGTATGAGGTCGCTGGGAGGATTTTCATATTACTTCTTCGGCTTGAAATCCCATTTGACCGTTAGACGTTTTTTCTTTTCTTCTAGCATTATTTCCTTCACATGTGAGGTTCTTCAAACACGAACCGAAAATGGTTTTCATTTGCACAGCATTTGCACGTGCAGTCAAGCGGCAGGACGAGTAAGCCCTGTTATATTGGGGCTTGTTCGTGAGCACAAGCTGTCTGAGCTGAGATGGTATTATAACTCAAAGACGTGTTGTGGGAAAAAAGACGCGTTCTTCATTTCAAAGGGTGTCGTGTCTCAGTCTGAAGAATATATGAGGTAGATGTCCGTGCAGTCGATTGTCATGCACCTGTAGAGCTGCGAATTGGAAGTAGCAAATATTAATTAGATAGACAGAAAGAGAGACAAACAAATAAACATATATACATATAAAAGGGGACATGCTACTGAATTAATGAACATATACACGACAAAGAGACAGAGATAGAGATTGGCGAAGGGGGGGGGGGGGGAGGTGTAGGTAGGTAAGTAGCGGACAGGTTGATGTAATGGTTTTGACGTAACACTGCATAACGGCACCAGAGTGGTTGGATGATGGTTCGATGTCAGCACTCGATGTTCGCTATGGGAGGGAAAGATTGGCCCCTGTTTCTCCGCGTAATCTCACGCCTGCAACACGTGCTGGTATTAACAGGCACATACTCACAGCAGGTGCCTGTTAAGGGACTTCGACAAACAAAAAGACAAACACACAGACAGATGATACGTCGAAAGATACAGAGAAAGATACAGAGAAAGAGACAAAGATGGAAGAGGAGAGAAGCTAGATTAGCAGGTATGTAGGTAGATAAAAAAGAAAGGCAGACATGCGCACACACACACACACACACACACACACACACACATATATATATATATATATATATATATATATATATATATATATATAGAGAGAGAGAGAGAGAGAGAGAGAGAGAGAGAGAGATAGAGATGGGTGGGGGAGGGTTGTCGGCTAGATAGGTAAGTGTATAAATAGAAAGATAGACAGGCGGGCAGACAACACAGACAGACAAACATCAGACAGACAGGCACAAACAGATAGACGCTAAGGGAACTAATGATCAGGAAGGGGGAGTTTTTCGCATGCACTAAAAGAGCGTGTGCATATGCGTTTTAATATTGCAAAATCATTTGTTACCACTAGTCTCTGACAACAGTTACATTACTCCTGTCCTAGTTCATCCTAGACCATCTTGTCCTAGTTATTACTTTAACTATTCTGCCACAGACAATGCTTACAGTAATACTATTACATTAACTCATTCTGTCTCACACAGTTGTCTTAACTGTTACTTTAACCCCACACTCTCAGACAGCCATTATTATAACTCCCGCAGATTCTAAACATATATATCTGTCAAGTAACAGTTGCGTGAGACAGAAACAGTAACAGAATGTCCACACTTGTACGTAAATAATGAGAAAAGCTTAGATACCTCCCCCCACCACCTCCCCGATCTAGACAGATAAATTGTCACTTTCTGACTGTTTTTTCCCCCAGATCCGGTATCAGACACATAAGGAAAAAAAAAAAGACAGCTAAACAAACCCAGCCAACACATGAAAGCATAACAGTGTTAATCACAGTAGAACGCTTGGTAGTTGAAAGTACACACACAAATGTGCCATTGTGTGCAGACCTAGCAATTGAATCTGTCTGCGCATGACCACATCACACGTCTCTGACATCGCACACTGTTGTATTATTTATCCCTGCAATCACAGTTTCTCACCTGATCTGTCTAGTGATCACTTATTTAATCTAGTCTAGCATTGTATTTGTCGGTCTGATTTATGTCATTTGTTCCTCTGTGATATATGTCTGTCTGTCTGTCTGTCTGTCTGTCTGTCTGTCTGTCTGTCTGTCTGTCTGTCTGTCTGTCTGTCTGTCTGTCTGTCTGTCTGTCCACCCATCCATCCGTCCCTGTACCTACTTGCATGCCTGCCTGACCGCCCGCCCTCCGTCCGTCCGTCCGTCCATTCATTCCAAGTCCGTCTGTCCGTCCGTGCGTCTGTCTGTCTGCCTGTCATGCCTTCATGCATGTCTGCTTTCTATTAACGTTATTAATGAAAAAAAAATAAATGACAACAATAAAATTTCACAAAAAATAAAAATTAAATTTCTCTTTATTGTTTCCAATTTGAATGTTTCGTGTGGAAATTTAATTTTTTTTTAATTTTCGTGAAATGTTATTATAGAAATTTTATTTTTTCATCCAACGATAGTGACTTATTGCATAAGATACTTCTGATTTCCTGAAATACAGCTGTTGTTTGCATATGGTACAGACGATTATCTCCAGTAGGTTGGGAAATTTACCCCGTCAGCAGAAAACCGGTTGTGCTGTAATCAAAGAAAATGTTAGTGTTAAGTGGTATGAACCGTTGAAAGTCGGTTAGAAGCTGTGGTAGCTGGTATTCAAGGGGTCAATACGGCAGACGTGGTTTTAAGAAAGGCCGACTTTATAACAGGCACAGTTGGTTGGTTGGAGACTTGAGGCTATTGCGGATGTGAAATGACAACGTGAGATAGCGGTGGATAAAGTAAACTGTTATTTTAGCTAGACATCAAGAAAACCCGTGCAATGTTGAGAGATGGAAAAGAAGGAAGGTTAGAGTAGCGGACATTGTGGTATGGACAGTTGAAGATGTCAGCCACGGGACATGGCCCCTTGATGACGAATACTCAGATGATATCGAAATTATCCCAGGAGGAGCCACAGACTGCATTGTCATAAATGTTGTTATGACTGTTTCCTTGGAACTCGTGTACAACGAAAGTTTGAAGTTCTTGGTGCTGTGACATGAACAAGTTGTGAAGCTATCTATGAAAGACAGAGCTACTGTGTGGTAAAAGAAAAACTAAGAGTGTTGAGAGATGCTTGATTAGTCTTTATAAGTGCTTCTTAGCAGATACATTGGAATGTTAAGTTGAAGCTTTCGGTAATGTAAAAAGGGGAAAGTGCTGACGTTGATGCTTATATAGTGTGAAATGCCTTTTCAGAAAAAATTTCAAGATACTCTTGATATAACTACAGAAGCTACAATTTTTTCCTAATTTGAGTAACACATTTGTTTCTTAATTTGGTTGACCCATTTTTTACTTTGCCATACCTAATTCTTAGTTTGGCTAACATATTCTCCTACTTTTTATAATTTTGGTTGAAATATTCCTTATTCGGCCAAATTTTTGTCACTTTGGCTAGTATATTTTCTTAATCTTTATAAGTTTGGATGAGATATTTATAAATTTGGTTAAAATATTTCTTTACTTGACCAATATTTTCCCCATTTGGTTAACAAATTTTCCTACTTATTATAGATTCGGATGAGATATTTGTAAACTTGGTTGAAATATTTCTTTACTTGACCAATATTTTATTTTTCCCGTTTGGTGAACACATTTTCCTTCTTTTCATAAGTTTGGATGAGATATTTATAAGTTTGGTAAAGATTTTTGTTGAAACTGGCCCATATTTTTTTTTCACATTTGGTTAACAAAGTTTCCTACTTTTCTTAAGTTTGGCCGAGATATTTATAGGTTTGATCAACATTTTGGTTGATTTGGCTAACATGTTTTAATATTTTTTTTTTTTTATAAGTTTGGCCGAGATATGTATATCTCTGATGGGAGATGCCTTGAAGAGATTAGAACAAGAATCGCCATGGCGAAGTAGCCTTTAGCAAGATGAAAAACATACTGACCAATAAAAAGATGTCAATTGAAACGAGAAAAAGAGTGTTGAGGGGCTACATAGAGCCTGTTATTTTGTATGGATGTGAAACTTGGACAATGAGCAGTCAAGCTGAAAAACATCTGATGGCTGCAGAAATGTGGTTTCTGAGGAAAATGCAAAGAATACCATGGACAGCCAAGTACTACAGGAGACAAATGAAAATCGTAAATTGATTAGAGAAATTAGACATAGACAGTCAAAACTTTGTGGACATGTTATGAGAAGAAATGGATTGGAGAACTTAGTGACAACTGGCAAGATCGAAGAGAACAGACCAAGGGGAAGCGCGGGAAGAAAATACCTGGATGGCTTGGCCACATTGCATGGTCGACACAAGAACACTGAGCTGATCAACGACTCTAGTGATCGAGTGAAGTGGCGAGTCATGACTGCCCACGCTTTTCGGCAAGGAACATGATTGATTGATTTCCTATTTTGGTCAACATTTTTCCCATTTTAGTAACACATTTTCCTACTTCTGATGACCTTGGACGCGATATTTCTTTACTTGGCAACTATTTTTTTTACATTTGGTTAACAAAGTTTCTACCTTATATAAGTTTGGCAGAGCTATATGCTAGTTTGTTTGAAATATGTTTTTACATGGCCAGTAATTTTCCCTTGTGGTTAACAGATTTTCCTACTTTTCATAACTTTAGGTTCGATATTTCTGTACTTGAACAATATTTTTCCACCTTTGGTTAACACAATTTCCTACTTTTCATAAGTTTGGATGCGATATTTATTTACTTGAACAATATATTTTTTTCCCATTTGGTTAACAAAATTTCCTAATTTTGATAAGTTTGCACGAGCTATTTCTGTGTTTGGCCAAATTTTTTGTCTTTGGGTAACAAATTTTACTACCTTTTATGAATTTGGATGAGATATTTCGTTACTTCGCCAATATGTTATCATATTTGGTTAACAAAGTTTCCTACTTTTCATAAGATTGGTGGAGATATTTATAAGTTTGACCGTTGTTGTTCCTCCTCCTCCTTTTCCTCTCCTCCTCCTCCTCCTCATCATCATCATCTTAGGCGTTCATGGTTCTCCACAGATCTCGGTCTTTGGTTTTCTGTATCAACTCTGCTGCTGATATTCCTCCATGCCACCGTCTCAATCCATCCAGCATCATTTCTCTTGGTCTACCTCTGCCTCTCTTGCCCTCGATCTTTCCAGTTGTCAGGATGTTCTCCAATGCCACTCTTCTCATCACATGACCGAAGAAATTTGTTTGTCTCTTTCTTATTGTTGTATATAATGTTATAGTTTCATTAGTCTGTTTCATTCAGTGATAGTGACTTATTGCATTACACACTCTTCATTTTCTGAAATGCGGCTTTTGCTTGCCCTATTCTGATCTTTATCTCTGTTGTAAATTTTCCATCTAATGTTATAAATGCCCCTAGTTATCTAAAATTATCCATTTGGTTAAGAATGTTTCCTTCAATTTCTATGTCACATTTTGGTGACACCATTTTATTTGAAAATACCATTGTTACTGTTTTCTTTATATTCAAGGAGAATACTTTCCTCGCACTCTTGTTCCTTACACTCCTGTTACTACAGTGTCCAATAATTGTTGTAGATCTGTTGATTTATCCGCCACCAATACTGTATCTGCAGCAAAGAACCTCAATGACTCGGAACACTGAAGAAGAATAATAATACTGTGTCATCTGCATAGCGAATATTATTTATATTATAACCTCCAACTAGTATTACTGGCATCTCTTTGATCTCTCTCATTATTACTTCTCTATATAGGGAGAATAGATCTGGTGACAAGACACACCCCTGTCATACTCCTAGCTTTATCTGTTCGTAAACGCCCTCTTTATGTCCCATTTTAATTGCTGCTTCTTGGTTCCAGTAAATATTCTTTATTATTCTTAAATGTTTCCCATTAATGCTGATGTCTTCCAACATTGTAACCAGTTCATCATGTTTTATTTTATCAAAAGCCTTAGTATAATATAAGAAGCACAAATATATGTCTTTCTGTTTCTCTATTGACCTTTCTATTAGAGTCCGTAATGTATATTTTGCATTGTTTGTGCCCTTTGCCTCCACAAATCCATACTGTTCTTCACTAATTTCCATTTTTATTTTCTTGGTTCTTCTCATTATGATTCTGAGTAGAAGCTTAGTGAATTGGTTTATGAGGTTAATTGTACGAAAATCTTCACATTCAATTGCTCCTGGTCTTTTTGGTGGGGCTATAAATACAGATTTCAGCATATCACTGGGTAAATATCCTTTGCTGTAAATATCATTAAACATTTTGGTTAATATATCTACTTCAAATTCTCCCATGTTTTCTAATTCTTCTATTGTGATTTCATCTGGCCCAGCTGTTTTTCATTTCTTCATATGTTTCATAGTGTGAGCGACCTCTTCTTTTAGAATAGGTGGACCTTCTCAGTTACTTTCTTCTGTTAATTCTTCCTTTCTCCACCATATAATGCTCGTGTATACTCATTCCACCTCTTCAATATAGCACCTTCCTACAATAATATCTTTCCTGTTTTTGATTTCAAACACCCTGTATTTATTCATAGTATTCTTCCTGTGAGCTCACTGATTTGTCTATGCATATTTTTTGTGTATCTTTAATGGCATTTAATTCAATGTTATTTTGCATTGCTCGTTTAACCAACTTTCTTTAGTTTTCAAACATTTATATTTTATGTCTTTATTTATCATAGCGTATTCTTGTTTGTCATTTTTACTCTATTTTCTTTTGACCATCAGCATTAAGATTTCTTTATTCATCCATTTTTTCTTAGCTGTTTGGCTTCTCTCCAGTTATATTAAATAGCTAGTTTGATGAATGGAGTCCCTTAACATTTCTCATTGTTCTTTTATACTCTGTAGTTTAGCTATTGCATTGTACCTATTTTTCACAGTCACTCTGTATTGTTCTTGAATTTCTTTATCTACTTTCAGAACCTCTTTATTAAACCTCATCTTCCTAACCATTTTCCCCTCTCTTTAATCTTACTTTGATTTGTCCACATAGTGGTACATGATCACTATTACAGTCAGCACCAGGTATTGTCTTTACATTAATTAAAGCATTTCTAAATCTTTTATTAATTAGTATGTAGTCACTTTGGTTGCGAATTTTCTTATTAGGGCTTTTCCATGTGTATTGTCGTCTTCTATGGTGTTTAAACCATGTGTTTCCAATTATCATAACATTGATATTTGTCCATTCTATTAGCTTTTCCCTTCTTTCATTTCTTGTACCTCAACCATAATTCCCCACTACATCCTCCATATTCCCCTTTCCTACGTTTGCATTAAAATCACCAAGTATTATTTTTATTTCCTGTGATCCAGTTTAAGATATCGTCATTTCTATGTTGTCGTAAAATTGGTGTATTTCTTCATCACCACTGCTTGTTGTTGGTGCATATACTTGTATAATATTTATATCTCTTGGTTTGCTTTTAATCTTGACCATAATAACTCTGTCTGAAATATACCAGTATCCATCAAGTGACGGCTGATTTTTCGTAAAGTATTATTCCTACACCTTTTCCATGTGTATCCTTTCCAGAATAAATTATTGTGTGGTTGTCAGCTGTAATTTTGCCCGATCCCGTCCATCTCATCTCACTAACGCCTAGTATATTAGTTTTCTTAGTTTTCATGCTATCCATCTCTCTTAGAACATTGTTCAACTTTCCTAGCTCATTTAATGTCGTAACATTCCATGTTCCTACTCTAAATTTATTTATTTTATTTATGATTTTGTTATCAGTACCGGACGAGGATGTCCTAAGACAGACATTAACGTCGTTGACTAACTCTGATATATTTTGCCATGAAGTCTTGGGAAGATAGTGTGGTAGTTTTCCCTTGCCTTCCACATCAACATGGTGTTCTTTTACCTCTGCCTTTGACAGCCATTTCCGACTGTAAAGACAAGTGAGTGTCATGCTCTGCTCAGCTGCAGAGTTGTCCACTTAGTCCGGTGGATTCTTGGTCCCCCAGAGCTGTGTTAGACACACCGTAGTGTGTTTCCCATCCTCTACGGCGGGGAGGTGTAGTTGTTTTCCAATTTGACTAACATATTTTCTTATTTGAGTGTTGAAGTGCTACATAGAACCTGTACTTTTGTCTGGTTGTGATACGGAGCAATGAACAACCTCATTGAAACAAACATATATTGGCAATGGGAAAGTGTTTCTGGGGAAAGATGCAAAGATCCATATAGATACACAGAAGAATTAGTGACAGTGTAAATGCTATATCTGCATCGTGATAACTTCGGTGGTCAGAACAGCTTCTGACATGTCATGTTACATGAGACGCCTAAGGTTGAGCCGGGGCAGCTTATTATGTTCGTGTGTAATACTATACATTTGATAACACGTGCTAACTGTTAAGTAAAAGGTACGCCTTCCCCCAGACTGGCATCGGTGAACACATCATTCCTCTATTTCTACGAGAACGATTTAGTCGGAACTGTGATGATTTGGTTATAGTTGTGTATACTACAGTCGAAACTGTCTTATGTTGTATTGATGTCGGTATGTTCTTTGGTGTTACTCGATGACCCCAGACTACGTGGACATAGAAAAGAGAGAGAAAGTAGACTCTTTTAGCCATCGGATGCAGTGTTGACAATGTAGTGGAATCACTCCCATTTCACGGTGAACATCCTGAGTTAGGTTCCCTGGTTCGACAACAGACAGGACACCCAGTGTCTGTAGTAACCACTTGTCTCGAATGTACCCCTTAAGCATGTGACCCGATGTAGACCAATCTTTGACTAGATATAACCATTACCCACGTGTCTGGATGTAACTTTAGTTAGTTCGTTAGTTAGTTAGTTCGTTAGTTAGTTAGTTAGTCGAAAGATCATCCTCATTGCACTTCGAACCATTCTGTCCATAATTGCTCGCAGCGTGTAGCGGTTCACGACACCTGTTCTGTGTTGGTTTATTATTCTTCTTTGGCTTCGTGCGTAGTGTTCTTGTTTTGCCACGCCTCATTTAACTTGCTATTCTCGCAGCCTGACCATGGTTGTAGATTCCCAGTCATCGTTTGGTTCTCGTAAACGACGTACTTCTCGTAGAGCATTCAGAATGTCTGTCTTGTCAATGGCTCGTCCGCCTTCCACGGTAGCCCTATCTGTAAGCTATTCAGTCTGCTCATTTCCTTGTACACCCGCATGCCCTGGCAGGAAGATGAAACTAATCTTTGCCAGCCGAGACCGCTCCAAAGACAGCAATCTCTCTCTTCAGACCCACCCCATCTCTATCACCCTGAGAATACTCATTGAGTCACCAAGTACACATGCCCGATTGAATGTCTGTGTCTAGAGCCATTTTATTGCTTTACTTACTGCCATGATTTCCATAGTCAATCTGCTTGTTTTCAAATCAAAAGCGTCAGACTCTTCCTTCACACTTTTCCTTCTGGCCTGAGCCGTAAATGCCCATGAACTTCACACTCCTCGGACGACCGAACCATCCGTGTAAATGGCAGCATGATCGTCTAACGAATTCTTGAAGATCTGAGCCTGTACTTCCGCCTCCACAGAAGCTGGATTTTCTTGTCTGCATTTCCTGTTTAGTTGGATGCACACTGAAAAGGATTACAGACATCTGTTTGCACTTGTACCCACTCCTCGCCAGGTTCTAAGTCCGCAAGTGAACACACATGTTGAAGAATGTCTTCGGCTTGACCCATCAACGACTTATCTCTTGTTAACATGCTGCCCTTTACCTCCTTAATCTCGCTGTGCAGTGCATGTTGTATGTTTGCATTGACTCTGATATTGGCACGTGCTTGGCAAAATTGTATTCTGTCCCTCATGGTTGGAAAATAAAGAAGGTATCGCATCACCCTGCCTGCTGTATCCCTTGAACATCCAGAATAATATTCATAGCTTCGTTCTGTATCCTTTCCATCCTTTCTATCTGCTTATGGCTGAGGGTCAGGATCGCCATCGCATACTCCAAAACAGAAAGGACCAGGCCCTTGTAAACAAGACATAGATGGCGCAGTTCATAGCTTGCCCCCGCTATCATCCGCATCGCAGCCAAACCCCTCTTGGCCTTTGTTATCACCTGATCTACATTCTCAGTGTAAGCTAGGCTTTGATCAAATCGTATCCCCAGCGTTCTTTCCACCGTCTCGGAACCCAGATTTATGGTTGGCGTTGGGGTGTTGACAATATAGTTATTCAAAGAGAACCATGTCACTATTGCCTTTGTTGGGTTGCCTATTTCCCCGGCTTCAACACACCAAGTGCTCATGCGATTAAATTCGGTTTGTAGTTCCACAGCAACCTTATCTATATCCTTGCCCTTACGATACACTAAAACATCGTCTGCATACGACAATGTTCTCCCCGGTCCTATGATTTGATCGCTGGTGATTTTCACAGTGTTGTAGTTGAACAGCACCGAGGACAATGGTGGTTTATGTGGTAGGCCAGAATATATTTGCTTGGTCCTGAAGTCCAACTGCCTCATCTAAAGACTACTTTCCTTTGGAAGAGGGCTGCGTCATAGACATCATGGGGGGAAAACTGCTGCATTCGTCCAGTTTTCTGTTTATGGACGGTACCCTCCCAGGGTTGGTGGGAAAACGCCTTGCCTCTCTAGCTGGCTTGACATTTTTATGGCAATTAACAAAAATTCTGCATGGTTATTACTAGATATCCCTGAATTTTTGTGTGGTCTTTGTCAGGCTTCGGCAAGGGAAGTAGATAGCTGTGTAACCACTCTTCCTTGATGCTAACGCTTTTTTTTTAATTGTTGTTGTACATGTCTGCTAGTTTCTCTAGATCGTTGTCGGTACACATATGTATGTCTTCATATCTTTTACCATCTAGCCATGGAGTGCTGTTTTTTGAACGTCTAAGCGGAACCTTGATTTCTTTCACTGTCACTGTGTCTTCATTCGAAATGTTCTGACATTGCACCTATCTGAGGTGACCTCTTTGGCGAGATTTAATCTCTCATGTCTGTCTGGATGTAACATTATGCATCTGAGCGAATGCCCTACCATCTTTGACCGGTTGAGCCAGTGAGCATGTGTACTGGCTGTATCCTTATGCATGGGACAGGAAACATCGCCATCTTTGACCGGATGTAACTATTGCGCACGTGTTCCGGTTGTATCCTTTTGCAAGTTACCGGAAACAGCACCCCCAGCTGTCCGGATTTAGCCATTAACCACGTGTCCCTGAGTTACCCCATTAAATATGTGACTGATGCACCACCATTTTTGACCGGCTGTAACCATTACCCACGTGTTCAAGTGTATCGTTTTCCATATGAGCGAATGCACCTCCATCTTTGACCGGCTTTAGCCAGTGAGCACGTGTACTAGCTGTATGCATGTGACAGGAAGCACCGCCACCTTTGACCGGATGTAACTATTGTCCACTTGTTCCGGCTGTATCCTTATGGCTGTGATCGAAAGCAGCGCCTCCATGTAGTCAGGTTTTACCAATTAACCACGTGTCCTGGATATATTTATTAGTCATGTGATCATGTGACCGTTTGTACACCATCACACAGCGCGATGACGCGTCTTATATCTCTAACACATTGGTCGTGGTATGATGATAGTGTTTAAATCCCGTTCACTACTGAGAGTAATAACCAACATCGTAATACACAGTGGACCACTTTTCATTAGATACATAGTGGGAAAACCCAAGACCTTCTGACAATCGGATTCTCAAATATGCATCGAAGCTGTCGATAGTCGACCTCCTATCCCATGTCGATATCTTTTACTTTTCACAGTAAAATTTAAAAAAAAAATCATTTTAAATATTACTTTGCATATACTATTATTTTTAGTATTTATGGGAAATAACTAAATACCAGCCCTGGTACACAACCCTTGGTGCTATTGACAGATGCAAAATCAGTGATCGAGGCGTGCCTGTCGTGGAAATTGCTAGTCTTAAGGACACTACTTTCTGAACTTAGCATTCAGCATAAGGTCACCATCCAGTGGATACCATCCCACTGTGGAGTACCCGGAAACGACAGCGCTGATCGATTGGCTAAGTAAGAAACAATAGAAGAACAGTCTGATGTGCCCATTAGATACCAGCAAAAGACACTTTTCAGAGCAGAAGAGATGCCCGGGGCTTATCACGGTGATTTTGTTTGATCGTCAAAGTTTTGTAGTGCTTCTGAGAAAGATCTAAAATACCTTTCTAATGTATGAGTGGTATGTGCACTGATATAGCGAGACGAATTTTGTCTTGACATGCAGTAAATACGCTGCCAGCAGCTACCAGCAGTATAATTTTATAACGCTGTTGTGAGATTACTGCAAAATAAAGCAGATCTGTCAAAATCCACGCAATCTCACGGTTTTTGCCTTTCGAGGTGTAACATTTCGAGGTGTAAAGCTTTGTATTTATGTGTTCACATTTGCCCATTTCCCCCCGTATTTACATAGTTCATATCCAAGCAAAGTACCTTACAATATTTGTTTACATCTTCAGAGATATGCTCCATCGATTAAGCAGCATTTGAAACCTCTATATTTTAAATTTCACTAACGTGCGTTATTTTTAACGCGAGTTGCATTCCATTAACTCTTCTCAGTTGTGAGCGTAAGATTTTTACGGAGTAAATATCAAGAGGAGAAATCAATTCTGGTCTGCACAAGAGAATTAACTCGCCTTCATATTATTTTTATAATTTAATATTTGTTTACAAACGTCACCAATTATTATAATTCAATTGACTATTTTTAATGTCATTACTATGTTGCTGTTACATCTACATGAATGTGTGTGTATTGTACATTCGCAAAACTGATTTAAACCATAATCTCATCTCAGTCTATTTTCTGACGTTGTACACGTCCAAATTTATCATTAGCTTCTTACGGACAATCACCTTCTGATTAATAAGACTGTAAGGGTAAAACCATGGTCAGCTACTTTGATGGTTGACTAGTCACAGGACTATCATTCTGAAGTTGTTTCAAGTAATGATGAAATTCAAAGATGGACCACTATTATCAATCATCGATCACGGCACACCGCGCCGGTCGACCACCGTCAGGTTTGAGCCGGTTCGCCTTGCTCGCCTGCCCGCCCGGAGACACCGGAAGTACCAAAAGAGTCGCGTGAGATTCGAATACGTAGGCAAATGTGGATCCTCTTTTTGACGTCACGGCGCTAGAGCTAGACTATTCATACAGTAAAATATGACATCACATAGATGGAGCGGTTCCAGATTCCGCTTTAGTTACCACCTCCCGTACTACTTATATTACAGTGCCACTATTCTTTGGGTCACTTTAACATTTCTTAGAAAATCACAAACAGCCAATAAATGCTAGGGTTGATTGCGACGTCTTGAAAAGCAATGACACTAACTGCAACGTTATTTAAAATTGACGTACTTTAACTGTAAATGCAACTCACCTACAGCAGGCCAAGAATTTAATTATATACACACAAAATTTCCCGGAAATAGCTGAATGACCATTTGCCCTCCATTGTTTGTGTTACAACTTCCGTCCCTCACGATCGCAATTTTGATTTCAATTTTGGAACTGTCCAAATTTTTCTACGAAGTTGATGGAATTCAAATATTTACATAATCTTCCGAAATTCTTTTCTATTGGCCACTTAATGAAAGATTTGTGTCGTGTGTTCTTCTATGGGCTCCCAATAATAGATTAATATTTTATAATGACCTTGGAGAAACAAACATATTTAATTTAGAAATCTTCAGTTTTATGTTATGTAATCTTTCGAGTAATAAATCTGATATTAATTAGAGAAGCACACGTTTTCGTAATTGAATTCTAATTTATAATGAAGCTTAATGAGGAGGGAAAAAGTACAGGACTGTTTTGAGAATATAGAAGTAGAGAAGGGGCATAGAGTGGTGTGGGGTCAGCGATGATGAATTGCTAATAGATTTCATCACTTCTCCTGACTAGCGACCTAGGTTACTCCCTTTGGGCCACGGTCGTCTGTGATGGTGATTAGAGATCCATTAGCTGGGAGCCAAATCTCTCCCGCCTTCATATGGCAAACGAAAGGAATCAAATTGTCATAAGACTGGCTTTTGCAAGGCGTGGATAGCATTTCTTCAGCCGTGTATGGCAGTATCGAATACACTATCCGATCCGGGTGATTACAGTAGAATAGCTTCATAGTTCAACATCTGGGTTCGAGTTGAGGAGGTGACTCTTCGAGTACTCTTGTTGTTGTATTTAAGTCAGAGATGAGAGACAGCATTAAGCAAGCATCTGGAATACATAAATAATTGTCTTCTGAATGCTATTCGTATATGAATGCTAATCAACACCTTTGAATTAATTCATCCTTTTCCTTCCTTGACCTAACTCTGTCTATGCTCCTTTAAATGTGCATTTATTGCAGCACATATACATGGTGTATTTTAATGACTGTGGGGTGTTTGAAAATATTGCCGGTCCAAGTTTTGTATTCACCCTCTGTTGAGTTCGTGGAACATAAAAGGTAAATACAAAACTTGGAATGGCAATATTTTCAAAAACCTCACAGTCATTTAAAATAGATCCTGTATAATCATTTCCTGCACAACAATGGTTTTCTTTGTTTCTTGACAAAGTCATGGTTTGATATTTTTCGCTGCACTCACTTCTACTGTGGTCTTGACAACTCGTAATTTGATCGTTTTCCGTTGAACTGTAAAGACATATATCTGTGCAGGCATTAATCTGTGAAGACATACATCTGTGGAGGTATGCATCCGTGAAGACATACATCTGTGGGGGAATTAATCTGTGAAGACATACTTCTGTGGAGGCATTAATCGGTGAAGACATACATCTGTGGAGGCATGCATCCGTGAAGACATACTTCTGTGGGGGAATTAATCTGTGAAGACATACTTCTGTGGGGGAATTAATCTGTGAAGACATACTTCCGTGGGGGAATTAATCTGTGAAGACATACATCTGTGGAGGCATTAATCGGTGAAGACATACATCTGTGGGGGAATTAATCTGTGAA
>OY992889.1:54325439-54362939 GCA_963921405.1 Cepaea hortensis | reverse complement strand
GTTCTAGAAGCGGGTCCACCCGGTCATAACTCCGGATATCTTTCACCTTTGTACCTGTTTCAAGACGTTCGATTCGTTTTTAAGTTGCCCACACGCTCACATTGTGTCTACTGCAGAGCCATCCAGCCTTCGGGCAGGAGAAAATCGTGCGCCATTTCCTTCGTGCCCTCATAATTATCCTAGCATCTTCCACCGTGAGAAGCCAGCTTCTTCTCCAGCTGTTCGGCTCTGTAGTCGCCTACGCATCGGCGGCTCGCTGTGCACCTGTAGCCATCGTTGCCTTCTTCGTACCCTATTCATTGAACCTCGTCTCTAAACGTTCCAAGTAATTTCTCACTTATATACTAATTATTCATGATCCGCTTGCATACAATAAGATGGACTTTACATAATTCTTATAATTATATTTCCCAATTTAATTGACAAATCGGTGACCTTGATTTAATACTCAGGTCTCGCTGAAGGAACCGTTAAACTTGAAGCTGGACAAGCCGCATTCCTTAAATGAAGCTGATGATATGTGGAATTGATATCGATTGCTAAGAAATTGCATTTTACGGTTTAACCGACCATTTATCTTTCTCGCGACACTGTTCTTACACAACACAAAGCAAAGACAATAAGACTCGACCAGATGTCGTTACCTGCTACTGAGCCTGGTAAATATTCCACCTTACGTGTTGACCTAGTGGTGCTCTTGCATTAAATACGAATACAATTATGAGAAATGAAAACTGTACAATTGACAGACAAGGCTTTCGAATTCAGTCGTGATTATTTTCCCTTCGGGATAAAGATAAATTCCCAGCAGACACTGTCAAAGGGATATGAAGTGTTGGGCCTGTACAGTTACAAAATCACAGTGTAATGAGGTTGGGTGATCAGTTCTCATCCACATATCGTTCCCTCTGGAACATATCTTTGGTATAATGGGTAGGCCAAGAGTAGTAGAACACAGACACTAGTCTTATGTGGGAAAATGCTGGGCAATAGAGGCAGACAAAGGCAATGAATCATGTTAGTTGTATATCCTTTACATGACGTCATAGCATACCTCATAATGTTTTAATGTTTGTGATTTCTTAGTATGTTGAGAAGTTTGCCATTGCTTTCTGAAGGACCGGAACTCATACCATTATATAAAAACTATCGCAAGGCGCCTGATTCCAAATCGCTGACAGCAGTATTTCGAAAACGGTATGTGGGATTGCGAATTGCAATCGCAATCCATTCACCCACAGCACCAGCTTAATAGGTGAGAAGCAAATAATAATATCAAAAATGACAACTTCATCAAAATATCAGATGATAAATAAGATTGAAATGTTATGATCGCCGACGTCATCTTCAGATCAGACAACAAGAGAAGTACAACATAACATTTTGTTTATATCTTTTATTTCTTCTCCAGATATAAACATTCATAATTTTATTATACAAACACGTATCAGTAAATAGTAAACTAAAAGGCATCATACAATGGTCTTTCTAATAACTCTATGCTACCAAAGCCAAACCTAGGCAATGACTAAAATAAAAAAGAGAAAAGAACAATTACAACAATGGAAAAGAGATTCCCGAGAAGAATACTCAACGTATAAAGAAGAGAGAAAATCAGAAAGGATGAAATCAAGAATACATTTTTTTAAAAAAAGGGGGTGGGGGGTATATATGTGGTAAAGTAGATTCGGAACAGGAAGAAAGATATCCCTATCCGATAAGACCGACTACAACAGAAAATCAGGAATGGCCCATAAGACTCCCTAGGGGTGGAGACAGGTTATCTAATAAGGTTTTTATAGATAAGAGAAAGATTTTCCAGCAGCAGGTCAGGAGAGACAGGAAAGTCACCGCTGTCAAGAAAGTAGGAAGCTCACTCTGGATAAATTGACGCGTGTTGTCTCTCTGTGACAATCTGCTCTCCTCTAGAGGTGATGTTTACTTATGTACCAATATCACATTTAACACCACAAGACCCTACATCAATCAACACGAATAAATAGAATACTCCTTGTTATACATAATTACAATATAATGGGAAAACAAAGGGGCGGGATATGCATGGTCGTGTAACATGTTAAAATACACAACTTAAAATTATCACACAAATTAAAGATATCATAAGTCCACTAATTTTCTATAATGATCACTAAACTGGTCAGTGTCCTCACAAGGTGAGTAGTTACTTTAACACAGTCATTCACAAGTGAGTGCCAAAATGTTTCTTCTATCACTACAGACGGTAATAAAAAGTTAATGAGTACACAGAAACTACACGTTAAAAATTCCATTCTGGTAACACAATTACCAGGTTACAAAAGTCCGTTAGGTCACACGGACTAATAGGTTGAAAAGTCCATAAGATCTCACGGGCTACTAGATTGAAAAGTCCATGGAATCAGGATTCTAACAATGTTGGTAGTGCTACTAGAGTTGGCTATGTTATCTCATAGGAAATTCATAAAAATACTTAGCTGACTTATACAGTGCTGGGGGTGCTTTGAAATCGGAGGAGTCAATGATGTTCACAGAGATTGCGCTCTTCCAGCAGCAGCAATGAACATCCCTTCATCTTTCATCGATGACTTTGACTCCTGATGACATAATTCAGCATTCAGAATTCTACTCCAGTGGCAGCCAAAAAGACCACCTTTTCCAATGTCTTCAAGACTAAGAAATTTTCCACACAAAATTTCCTAACTGAATTCACATCCTTTCTTGTCAAAGAATCTCGGTCAACTGCGCCCACTATTGGAATTTTCTGCCGACGTTTCCTGATACTCATCTAATTAACATAGCTTATGTTAATTTTAATTACTCTCCGCGCAACAATAGAATTGGCTCCTGAGATGGGCCTTCTGGTGTGAGAAATGACGTCATTCTGGCAGTTGCAGCAGTCGCCAACGTGACAGACTTTCATCAACAAACTCCTCCGCTTGCTGACATCAGACGTGCAGCTGCTCCGCGGTTTTGTTTGTCAACCGTGTGGGCGATTTCTATGTTTAGCCGTTGTCAATCTCCAAACGTCGAAAGGGTTCAATTATTTTACATTTAAAAATGCAGAAGTGGCCTGCTGTAACATTGTGAACAGTTGAAGCGATTCTCCTTCTGTATTCAAATGTTGTTGTGTGTCGTAGACTTTAACAAAGTCACAGTATAGCAGCACTAGATGTCATTAGAAAATAGCAATTGCAATGATTCGGCCTTATAACCAGGCCACCAACTAACAGCATACCATAACAAGCAATGATGTACAGACCAAATGGAACCAGGAGAAGAGGTCGACCCTGTGAACGATGGACAGAGAGATTAACAGAGTGTATGGACACTTCGATATATGAAGCCCATAAACGAGCAAACTCCTGTTTATGCATCGCCTCGATACCGCAAGGTATAAGAGGAACAAGATGAGATGAGTTGAGATGATGATGAGCTGTGATGATTTCATGACTGTCCTACCTAGTATTTCCCATTAGACAACCAACTTTTCTATTGCACCCGTGTATTTGTATTTTCATTATTAGTTTGATTGACTCAGTAACACCTGCAATGAAGTCATTTCCTGCGCCTTTATCCTTTCAAAGCTGACTACTTCCATTTCCCGCTGTTGTGAATGTAAAGAAATGGTACCTCTATTTGGTCAGGTCTTAGTCAGATAAGACTGAGTTGCCGTATGACAGTAGACGTGCTACCTGCTTTCTGTTAGCTGCAAATGTTTAGCGGAGTTTACCAGACCTGACATCCTACATTGTGCCAACGGCTTCGGGCGGAGGAGCGCAACTGGAAGGGTACAAGACTTATCTTTGTGCGTGGCAATGAAGCCTTAAGTCTAAATATCATGGCAGCGCAGACCAGGCCCTAGCCTTGTTCGGAAACTGGTCTAGGATCTAAGCTTCGAGAGGCTGACAATTAGATCATTGTTTTGCTGATCCGGCAGCTTCTTCAGTTTGTCGTGTTTCAAATGTATTGGCGTTACATTTCTTCTGGAATAAACTAGGCAGGCCGAGAGATGGATCATGCTGCATAGGCAGAGAACATGTGCTGCCTACAACTACAACACTAATAGTTCCAGTAGCAATCTGATTATATGCCCGTCTCGCCTTTCCTCTGAGCGTCGATCGTCGGCCAGATCCCCTCGTCACACCTCGCTGCCTCATTCTTACCAGACTATGGTGATCCATTTGCTCCTCCGAGGTGTACACGTGCTCCCACAAGGCCGCAAACCACATCTGTTTTGTCATGCATCAATACTCCACCAAGTTTTGCCAAGCCAGCCAATCTGTCTGCCTGTTCATTCCCCAGCACACCGGCATGCCCAGGAGAAAAGATCCAGGTGATGCTTGCCACCCGTGACCTCCAAAGCGAAGCAAGCCATTCTGCACGAAGTCCACTAGCTCAAGTCAAGTGCCACGTGCTGTACTCCTTTCTTCACCAGCAGACCTTGCCCATGTCTCTTCTGCCCAGTGGGGTTTATATAACTGACGTACCCAGGGCAATGGTATTTATCTGTACTTAACTCCTGGAGCATGAGGACATCAAAATCATATATTAGCATCTCCAATACAGGACGTCTCTGCCTGGCTTACATGGTTGAAATCTAGTCTCTCCACTTTTCGTCTTGTTCTCCTGGCGCCTGCCCTCCTATTTCTATGCCTTCTACTCACACCATTACCTCGCCTTCTCATCCTCACTCTCTCTTCACCAGCCGCTGAAAGATGTGACAAGCGCTATGAAGAGGTTTTTACGCTTTTGTGTTTTGAAGCACAATAACTATCGTCTGTTAAAGACAGCAAGGTACCAGTATATACAATACAATTCAGTACCGTACCAGCATTGCCTTCAGTTACTTCAGACGTAATTCAATTTCCCTAATGCGCATCTATACAGTAGCGTAGACAGCACATTTCATATCACCCACATCTTAACAATAAACCGATCACCCGCCGATCAGACACGACAGTGCTGTACTTAGAACATTCTGGCACTGAAGACTATCATATCATAGAGAATCCATTGGCTCATATTAAGTGTTATGTCGCTATTGACAAGTTTGCCGGTTGGGCAGGCAGCAAGTCGTGAGATGGGCACCGGGACATCGACAACTGAGTTATGCCTGAGTTATTGCCAGTTGACGTGCGATTTATTGACGGCAACATGAGTCGCTGTCAGCGGCGGAGACCGGCACTCATAAAGGTTAGGGGGTTGCAGACGGTTAGAGGCGGGAGGAGTCGGGGAGGGGGGGGGGGAATGGCATAATGTTGTGAAGCGTTGTTTAGGGATGCATACCGTGTGTGTGAGTGTGTGTGTGTGTGTGTGTGTGTGTGTGTGTGTTGTGTGTGTATGTGTGTGTTTTGAATCTTATACTTAAGGTAAACAAGAACGAAGTAGTAGTTGTTGTTGTAGTAGTAGTGATGGTAGTCGTAGTAATAGTGGTGGTGGTCGTTGTGGTAGTGGTAGTAACAGTTGTAGTAATATTGGTAGTAGTTAGTAGGAGTAGTTGTAGTATCTGCTGCAGTATTATATTGTAGTAGCAGCAACATTAGAAGTAACAGTATTAGTAGTAGTTGAATAAGTAGCAGTATTATTACTATTAGCAACTGCAGCAGTTGTAGTAGTAGAAGCAGTAGTAGTAGTAGTAGTAGTAGTAGTAGTAGTAGTAGTAGTAGTAGTAGTAGTAGTAGTAGTAGTAGTAGCAGTAGTAGTAGTGGTAGTAGCAGTAGTAGTAGTAGTAGTAGTAGTAGTAGTAGTAGTAGTAGTAGTAGTAGTAGTAGTAGTAGTAGCAGTAGTAGTAGTAGTAGTAGTAGTAGTAGTAGCAGTAGTATTAGTAGTAGTAGTAGTAGTAGTAGTAGTAGCAGCAGTAGTAGTAGTAGTAGTAGTAGTAGTAGTAGTAGTAGTAGCAGTAGTAGCAGCAGTAGTAATAGTAGTAGTAGTAGTAGTAATAGTAGTAGTAGTAGTAGTAGTAGTAGTAGTAGTAGTAGTAGTAGTAGTAGTAGTAGTAGTAGTAGTAGTAGTAGTAGTAGTAGTAGTAGTAGTAGTAGTAGTAGTAATAGCAGCAGCAGTAATTGCAGCACGAGCAGTCATTTTAGGAGTAGTAGTGGTGGTTGCAGTCGTAGCAACAGAAGTAGTAGTAATCATAGTTGTGGTAAGAGTTGTAGTAGTAGTAGTAGTAGCAGCAGCAACAGCAGCAATATAAATAATTGTGTGGATAGCAGCAGCAATATAATGTAATTTAGATATAGTATTAATTGTCTTTCTGCGTGATATTGACCACATGTCACTCCGAGCGCTAATTTATCTAAGACAATATAGCTAACCTAATATACCCAAAGGGATCATGTGTATTAGTTCATGGCGTCTGACATTAGTGATCATGTCTGTCCACTGCCTTCTGTCTTTTGCAGCTTCTGCCAATCATTTCTGATACTGACATTCCTCCATGTCATGATTTCAAACTGTCCTGTGTCTTCTCTCTTGGTCTCCCCCTGAAGTGCAGAATGTTAGACGGACCTGCGTGCCAAATTCTTAACCCTTTGAACATGAAGTTTGTTTGTTCGTTGGTTCTCTTCCTCTCTAACCTTGCCGTTGTGACGACATACTCCAGCCTTCCCCTTCTCATGACATGCCCAAAGGATATGGATTGCCATTTTTGATAGGAGTAAGCTGTTTTCTTTGTCAGTTCACTTCTTTAAAGATATCGGCATTGCTCCTTCTATTCGTCCACGGCATCCTCATCCTTTTTCTATAAAATCGCAGTTTCCACATTATTCCTTACTTGCCTACTAATTGTCCATGATTGACTTTCGTACATAAGGAACGGTACATATAGCTCTTAAGAAATCTTCCCCTTAACTCGATGGACAGGGATACATTTGAGAGAATATTCTTCATCATGTGAAATGCTACCTTTGCTTAGCTATTCTACATTTAAATTCTTTACAGAACATTAAATATGATGTTATTAAAGTACCGAAATATTTAAATACATTGACTTGTTTCAGATTGTTTCCATTCATATTGATGTTACAAATGGGCGTGTACTGTTCATTTGTAATAACCATTACTTCTGTTCATCTGTTATTCACACTACGTCCTTGTGTTGACTTTCCTTTGCAATCATATCTATCATTTGTTGTAACTGCGTTGCATTTTCAGCGACCAAAACATATCATCAACATAACGCAGGTTGTTTACATTATGCCCACTAATCGATATTCCTGGCTTGTCTTGTGTGGATCTCATGATTACATATTTCCGTACATGTCATGTAATTCACTCTGTCTTGACTTTAAACCACCACAAAAACTTGCAAACTAGTAATCCGAGAGCCACCTGAACAATTTAACAACACCGACCTGAAGACTTCAATAGAACTGTCAGCTTTTAATCGACAACACTTGACCTCATGTATTCACATATATTAAATTAACAGAACGGTGTACATATGTTTTTCCCCCAGCTAAGCCTTTTAGCTCACAAGATATGACATCACTTCTAAGCAAACACAATTTCTAACTCCCTGGTGACATACCAAGTGGCACATTTGGGATTATCATAATACTTAATAAAATTGACGCTGATATTTGGGACTACAGGAGGCTTGGGGAGGGCACCAAGATAACACACGGCGTCCTGAGCACTAAGCTAAAATTCCAGCGTATCATACCTGTTCTGGCAAATATGTTAATATTTTTCATCCACGTATCTGATTTATTAAAAATGAGTAAGACATCAAGCTGACAGATGATTGGTCTCTTAAATACATATAATCCTTTTGCAACTTGAGATTACAATATTGAGGTCCTACATGGATCGGTCCTTCATACTTCGATAGATAGGACTTCATATTAATACGTAAACGTGGCAATGTTAATATAAACATTTTGTATAAGCAATGTGTTCCAATTGCACTTTAATAGTACATTTCCATATCATTAATATTTGCAGGCTGTTAGTCTGTAAACCGCCGTTGTGGTCTAGGGTATAGTGAGAGGCGCAGTTTCATAATTCTCCGGCGTACCGGGTCGAGGGTTCGAAATCAGCCGCAGACGATTTAGGAACAGATCGCTTTGCGTTGATTTCGATAGTATGAGCTTCAGCCGTTCAGAAAGCAGCGGCAAACTACACAACGTAACATTTCGTATAACTCACAAATAGTCAATACATGCTGGGAATAACTGCATCGTTCTGTAAAGAACATATAACTAACTTTAGTATGGGGTCGATGATACATGATTAACCAAATACAAACAAGGAAATAATCGCTTATGATGTCCTGACAAAGGCACGAACACAAAGAAAACTCAGAATAGTTGTAAGAAGAGAAGAAGCAGAAGAAGAAGAAGAAGAAGAAGAAGAAGAAGAAGAAGAAGAAGAAGAAGAAGAAGAAGAAGAAGAAGAAGAAGAAGAAGAAGAAGAAGAAGAAGAAGAAGAAGAAGAAGAAGAAGAAGAAGAAGGAGAAGAAGAGGGAAGAGGACGAGGAGTAGGAGCCGAAAAACAAAAATAAATCTAAAGAGGAGAAGAACATTAGGAAGACGCTGAACGGATAAATATGTTCCCACAGCATATTGACCCTAATTTCAAGTGCAACAATGTAAGGAAAATCCAAAACTCTGGTTACAGTATTAAGAAAGATGAACATATTTATTCTATTAGGAACGAAGAAATGCTGCAGAAAATGTAGAATTATGAAAGAAAAAAAAATTCCCACGTTGAGAAATATTGCTTTAAAATATTAACGACATGCCCCTCAGAGATGCCATTTCCCCATCATTAATCCTACATAAATTTCGTTTTTCCCATGCCATGGAAAATCTCTCGGAATGCCCATCTATAGCCTGTGCATCTCCCAATACTGACAAGGTGTCATTGTTTGCAAAAATTAACGTTCCAATTTCCTTCTGTGCCATGTCTCCCATCTTTCAGAATAGAGAGGTCAACCATATTTTCTGAATTTAATGAGGTGGGAAGAATTGGGAACCCGTCACTCCTTCGCGAAAACTAAGAGGCTCTTAAAAGGCATTCTTTGAAGTTATTTCTCCCCCACCCCTTCACACAAAATTTCTAGAATGTGCCGTTTTCTTGGCCTTGTACCTCGGTTTTTCTTGTCTGTCATGTTTCACCCCTCCAGCATGTTTCCGTTTGTCTGTTATATGTGGTCCTCTTGTCATAAAATCTACAAAAATCGATATCTGTGCTGGTGTCTGGTTCTGGGAGTGTCTGTCGCTGTCGGGTTGACTGTTATCTTAGGTACAAAGTATAGGTAGCAGCATAATCGGCTTTAATCAGTGAGAGAGACTAACCGCACAACAACATAATAGAGTGGGACTACAACATGTTAGATGTGCCAGAGATCACATAACTGTTGCTAGGGATCGTGAGGCTGTTGCTTCATCTCATCTAGGTGTTGATGGGTCTTTGATTACAGCGCTCATACATATAATTGATCTGTGGTATCTTGAATCTTCTATGAGCGCTGGATGCAGAATCCCTGACCTGTTTGCGATGGCGATTATGGCGCATGTCTATTCTATACTGTTGCTGCTGTGATCATGCTTCTGCCCGGTGATGCTATAATTTTCTCACTGTGGCTGGTTTCTATCGTTATCTTATATGCTGTTTGAACTCTATCACTCTGCACAGTTCACAACAGCTAACTACTTAGAACAAACTCAACACATCTCGAATAACAGAACGCAGTTCAGTTTTCACTCTATATTGACTCCAAGCATTAGACAATTCACATCATCAATTTCACAACATGTCTCTAAGTCTTCACACTGCTTAGAGCCAACACAATCACTATACATCTAACTAACAATGTAGAGGCTCAGTATATGGGCATTCTACGGGGAACGAAAGAACTAGGCCCAGCTCCGACCATAGCTCCAGTCCATCTGATTTGACCGTGACGTTTTGTCCTCTCACAAAACATCCGGAGCGCTTTTCACGCAATAGTGGCCAACGCTCGTGGCGGGTCACTTTGCATGGTCTCTTTGTATATACCGCTCTTTTCAGTGAATCCTGCCATTGTCGATAGTACTATAAACCAGACCATGGCTAGATGGAATTATACAATAACACAAACGAGTAGGAATACAGAATAATATAATAGAGTGAAATGTTACAAGAATAAATAGTAGAAACACACACTAATATAATAGAGTGGACATTCCAAGGTTTTTTCTGCACAAGCTTCATGAAAATTTCAGAATGTTCCAGAAGATTCACATCCAAGCAAAAGTAGTAGCACCCCCCCCCCACACACACACACACACAAGCACACACACAGACACACACACACACACAAGCACACACACACAAGCACACACACACACACAAGCACACACACACAAGCACACACACAAGCACACACACAAGCACACACACACACAAGCACACACACACACACACAAGCACACACTCACACAAGCACACACACACACACATAGTTTCATTTGAAGCTCCCTGGTATCATTGCTGCGATTGTATCAATGCTGGTGTATATAACCAGGGTCTTGTGGAAGAATATTGCAGCAGAACATACGGGTGCACCTCGGGGCAGCGTAGAGGTAAATGAAGTGATACATTAAACACATTTAGAGCATATGGTCGGGAATCATGTGAACCGAGATAACTCTGCAGCTAGTATGACTTCCTGCCGATCAGGTGGCATGTGTTCGAATACCCATAGAGACCGACTAGTCAAAACTGACCAGAGCTGCCAGGTAAACTCACCACAAAATGTATATCAGGACATTGTCTGGGAAGTAAAAGAGGACTGCTTGATGTTGACCACATCCCCGACCTAGTGCTGGGTGGTGTATGCATATGATAGGCAGGCACCAAGAAGGGCATTAGAGTCTGTGAAAGCTTTTTGAATTAACAGTCAAAGTAGATAAGGGGAGTAACGTGCATATAGGAGGACACAGTAGAAGAGGACAAACGAAAGCTTTGAGAAAACTGAATTCTAACAACTGATCTCAAAGCGATTTTGTTTCCTGAAGATGCAAGGCAGAGATTAAGATTAAAAAAGGTCAAACAAAAGCGGCATTTCTGAAAAAGAAAATGTTATACAATAAGTCACTATCAATGAAGGTCAGAAAGAGAGTAATTATGTGTTAAACAGAACCTGTTTGGCTGTATGGCAGTGAATCATGGAAGGTAACAAAGGAGATGAGATTTCTGACACAAGTGTTGCGAATACCTTGAACGGCCAACAAAACGAGCAACCGACAACGATTGTCTGGATGAGGCTAATGACACTAGAACATTATATACAACTTTAAGAATGAAACAAAAAGCTTCAGTTGATGACAAAATCAGAAGAGAGGCATTGGGAAGCATCATGACGACTGGAAAGATCATCACTGGGAAAAGAGGCAGACCGAGAGAAATGATGCTGGAGGGACTGAAACAATGGCATGGATGAATATCATCGGCAGTATACTCAAAACTCCAATAGCAGAGATATGTGGAGAGACAAACGTCTACTCCATTTGGCAGGGAACCTATGATGAGGAGTGGGTCAGAGTGCCAGCCGTGCAGTCAGACTTGTGCAGAGTTATAATCACATTGAGCCGGGAGTGCAGGGGGTGGCCAGCAGGGGCCACGGAAGTGGAAATCCAGCAACTAATTCAGGATAATGCTCGCCCGGCTGATGTGATTATCTACACAGATGGTTCGGTGTTGAGAGGGAGGAGAAGTCCCTGGGGATTCTTAGCAAAAGCTAATGGTCGACGGTTGGTGCAGGAGAGCCTGGCGTATGATACCACAACATCTAGCTTAAGAATGAAGGTGGAGGTGGTTAGTGCAGCTTTCCGCTGGATGGAGAACACGATACATACACACATCGTGATTGCAACTGACTCAGAAAGCATGCCGAGGAGGGTGAGGACAGGCAGGCTTCGTGCAGAGTGGCTTGTTTCGCTTCGGAGGTCACGGGTGGCAAGCATCACCTGGATCTTTTCTCCGGGGCATGTCGGTGTGCTGGGGAATGAACAGGCGGACAGATTGGCTGGCTCGGCAGAACTTGATGGAGTATTGATGCATGACAAGGCAGACGTAGTTGCAGCCTTGTGGGAGCACGTGTACACCTCGGAGGAGCAAATGGATCACCATAGTCTGGCAAGAGTGAGGCAGCTAGGAGTGACGAGGGTATCTGGCCGACGCTCGACGCTCAGATGAAAGGCGAGACGGACATATAATCAGATTGCTACTGGAACTATTGGTGTTGGAACTCTTCGCTGGCTGCTGAGGAAGGGGACGGAGCGTTTATGGGAATGCCATGAATGCTGTGATGTCGGTTCCTAAATCAATCAATCAATCAATCTTATGATGATGATGAAACAACCCCCCCCCCCCACCCACCCCGCAAAGAAAAGACATACTACCTTGTTACTGGAATAAATAGAGCAATCAACATAATCGAAGTAGATAAGAAACATGTCTGACACCTTGGAAATAAAACAATGAACAAGCACTATCCCGGGAATAGAAGAGAACAGTTAGCATATAACCTAATCAATGAAGGAGAGACTAGTGACTTATTATATGGATACATCTAACAATCAACATACTTCCGTCCCAGCATAAGAGAGAATCAGAAAAACCAACATATACAAGCCTCAGTTAAAAAGAGAAACAATATATAATTCAGAAACAGACAGAAGATGGCAGACATTATCTCCGAAAGAAGGATGAAACATGGATGACTATACAAACTGAACAGTCAATATACACTGTGTTCAGTTAAAAAAGGAAAAAAAAATGACTGACTAAAAATGAATAAAACAGCCAGCATACACTCTCCTCATCGAAGAAGAAGACAATGGCTGACTATAAAAATAAATAGAAAAGGCAATATACACTGTCCCCAAATAAGAAACAGAAAAAGAAACTGACAGACTCGAAGGAAATAGAATACGTGACAAACCTTCAAAAGTCATGAAGAGCAGTAACATAAAGCACTGTTACGTTGACACCAGCGGGATGGTAAATGGGCTGCGGAAGGGTGGTGGGAGGCTGGCTCTCGGTGGATTACGACAGAAGGAACGATGCAGGACCCGGGCTTTCTGTAGTCCACGTCTGTAGGCTGTCACTAGCAGCACTTATGATAACCCGGTCCATGACACTGGGAAATTGCAGGGTCCTCGTTTTGACATGGTTATAGTAATTTACGGGAAGCACTGCTTCAGATGGACGCCAGCTTGGTTGCCATGGTTATCGATTTCGCGTCAACTCCGCATAAAGAAAAGGGAATTCTGGGGGAAGGGGTATATGTACATCGACTACAACGACCTGAAACGGGTCTTGGAGCAAGCTTCCTACTAATTCCTACTAAATTCTCATTGCGAACAGGCAAAGAGGCCGTCCATTTTCTGGCTTCGGTGAAGTAGCGGATGCCACGGTTGGAATCAGTCGATTAGAGGAACAGTGGGGGATATCCACCAAATATTGACACTTACAGACACATAGTACACACATAAAAGCACACACCCACATACATACATACGTACATAATACGTACCTACACACACGTATGCACATACATACGTACATACGTACAACCATCCATCTATCCTTCCATCCAGCTAGCCAGCCAGTCAGCCACCCACCGACCCACATATAATTACTACACACAATATAGTAAAGCTATAAACATCAAGCTGTTCATTTGACTTTGATATTTACTTACAAATGAGAAAAGATGGGACACGCCGATACAGAAATAAAGAAAAGAATCGTCGTATCCATAGATTCGCAACAAGAATGAGTAATGTGATGAAAAACAGACATGAAACAAGTACAAAATCCCGCTTACTAAAGGACAGTGTATGTCCTATTCTTCTGCATTTGTGCGACTGTTGGATAATCAGCAATGGAGCAATGGAGCAGTGAAGAAACCGATGGCAGCAATGACATGGTTTTTCAGAGGAACATTGAAGAATATCGAGCAGACAACCGTAGAAGAACTTAGAGCTGCCACTGTTGGAAAGGGAATAGACACTTCAAGCTAAAAAATGAAAGTAACGAAACCCAGTGCTGAAACAGAGACAGTGAACACGTTTCACAACCCCCAGACATACCGTGTCGAGGGTTCAAAACCAACCGCAATCGATTTGGAAGCAGGCCGTCTTGTGTTGATTTCGATGGTATCAGCGTTAGTCGAAAGTAGTTCGGACATAGCCATATATTCCAAGTAAATATTAACAAAATAAAATTTAATAAAAACACCGAACTATTCACCTGTTCGAACTTCAGATGATTATTATCTATTCGGGAAAGTGGGACAAGTTATGTTTAGACTCGGAACTACAGAGAATATTGACATCTGCACAGAGCCACAACAAGGTTTTAGAGGAATTAGTGATTAAAAGAGAGGTTTACAAGCAAGACGGCCGACTTTACTGCCCCTGGTTCTATCCCATATTTCTTATTTCTACAGCGCTGTCTGTTGAGAGCATCACACAGACCACCAACTCCCCAGCTTCGGCGACAAACCCCAGCGGTCGGTGTCCGGAAAAATTACACAAGCTAACTAAATGAAGGAATAAAAATCGAACGCATGACCTTCGGAGTCTGAGGCAGATTGATTTGGAAGCTCGCCATAGAGACTTGGCAAGCAAGTCAGTCTTCAGGACATCGTCTACACACTTAAAGACTATTTTTTACACACTGTACGACATACAGATCAGAAAGGACGATTCAATGACTGGATGAAAACATTCTAGATGGTACGGTTTGCAGATCTGCAGAAAGTGCCGTTCATTCAGGAGAACACTGCAGATATAGGCTGGTTATACTCCATGTACAATAGAACCGTACACGTCTTTCTCAACCAAATGGCAAAAATAGGCATTCGTCCTTTTGTCGAGATTCGGATAGGAGTTCTGGAAGCCAAATTTGATTTGGCCTCCTCGGGTCTCAGTGTCATACAAGATTATTAAATGTAATTCATATGTTTTCAATAGGAGGGCTATATCGGCACCCAGGGGTTAATGTGTTTGACAACGAAGAGATGAAGCGAGGACCGGGCTTGTCTTCAGGGCTCAGGGTCCCGGATAATCATATTAACCCATCACAAACGAGCATAACTAGATGGTAACTTGGGGTGACCCCGCTGTTTGTGTGTTAATGAGCGGGTTTTGGGAGTTCAGGAAGACTTTCTGAGTTATTGTAGAGTAATTTGACTAGGGTCAGACGACAGGATTAATGTGAATATACAGAATAATGTGTACTAGCGTCAGAATAGAATATACAGAATAATGTGTACTAGCATCAGAATAGAATATACAGAATAATGTGTACTAGCATCAGAATAGAATATACAGAATAATGTGTACTAGCATCAGAATAGAATATACAGAATAATGTGTACTAGCATCAGAATAGAATATACAGAATAATGTGTACTAGCATCAGAATAGAATATACAGAATAATGTGTACTAGCATCAGAATAGAATATACAGAATAATGTGTACCAGGGTCAGAATAAAGTATAAATGTGAATGTATATAGTAATGTGTACTAGTGTCAGATGGCAGGATTCATGTGAATATACATAGTAATGTGTACTAGGGCCAGAAGACTAGACTGATGTAAATATAGACAAATGTGTACTAGGGTCAGAAGACGGGATTAATGTGAACATATAGAGAAAGATCCGACTCCACGGAGATGCGAACACGTGTCCACCGCACCACACGGCAACCGTGCTAGAAACGTTCCTACCGCTACAGCTTTCCTCCTGTGTCTATGCACAATTTATTAAAGAAAACAGGATTAATGGGATCATATAGTGACATTTGTACTAAGATCAGAAGATAGAATTAAAGGGCTCATTTAGAGTTATTTTAATTGGGGTTAATAATAATAATAATAATAATAATAATAATAATAATAATAATAATGGCAATAATAATAATAATAATAATAATAATAATAATAATAATAATTAATGTGGACATATAGAGAAATGTTTACTAGGGTCAGAAGAAAGAATTGATACGAACATATATGGTAATTTTAACTAGAGTCTAATCAAATAATTAGTGTCGTCGAAATATAAACATATAGAGTAATGAGGCAAATTCCATGGACAAACAAAATGACACAGGGGTAAATTATAAGCAAATTGGTAATGAAAAGATAATTACAAACGTAGATAAAGGTTTGACAAATTTACGTATTTTGGCGACATAAAAAGACCTAATACCCTAAATGAAAATATATGCTACTACTGAAAAGTATTCTTTTCCCCTCAATTTTGCCGGTTACCACTAAAATTCTCCAGTTTGTTTCTTCTCATAATGTGCTAAAATATCTTGACTGTTTACATCTAATTTCTCTAAACAGTTTACGTTTTTCATTTGTTTCTTGTCGGACTCATTGTTTTTTTTTCTGTCTGTCCATAGTATTCTTTGCATTTTCCCAAGAAACCATATGTCCACTACCATTAGATATTGTTCAGCTACTCTGCTCATTATTCACGCTTATCATCCACACAAAAGTACAGGAGCTTTGGAGCACTTCAACACTCTTTTTCTGTGGTCAGTATGTGTTTCGGAGGAGCGGCTGGCCGAGTGGCTAGAATGTTGGATTCTCCTTCGGGAGACCCGGGTTCGAATCCTCGGTAAGGTGTGTAGTGTGTATTTCTGTCGGGGGAAAAAAAGAAAGCTCTAACCAGCACAGTACGCGGCGACTGCACTAGCCAGGCGTCCTTAATTCCTCAGGCTCAAGACCCCCCCCCCCCCTCCCCTACCCCGCTATACATTGCAAGGTATATTGGCAGTAAATGACAGTTTTGACAGTATGTGTTTCATTTTATAAAAGGCTACCATTCCATGCTGATTCTTGATTTAATCTCTTTAAGTCACCCCCCACAAGATGTTATGACTGTTCTGAGATATTTTTACAGATTTATTTGTTTTATTTCGATCACAGATTTGTTAACTAGTACCTAGACACAGAGAATGGTGAAGTGTGCAGTTTCTATCAGTCTTGACGGCCGGTTCAGTGCTCATGGATTGCATTAGGGTGGATTTATTTGTAATTGACTATGGCATCCACGTCGATCCAGCATAAACTTGGTACCAAGAATTGTCTTAGGAATTAGAAGGAGCCGGCGTGATTTGACCAGACCCCCCACCGAGTGCCGATTGCTCTATACAAATCAGGCAAGGACCATATACAGATTATCACTCATGGCATGTAAAATAGCTCTTCTCTTTAATTTTTTTCTTTAGACATACTTCTCATTAGTCTTTCATCCTATTTAACTATATTTGTCTATGCTTTTCTATTCTCTTTCTCATCTTTCTTTGTTTTTCTCGCCCTTTATCCCTGGAGCTGTGTCTGTCTAGTTACTGTCATTGGTTTTTCTCTTCTGTCTGTCTGTCTGTCTGTCTGTCTGTCTGTCTGTCTGTCTGTCTGTCTGTCTGTCTGTCTGTCTGTCTGTCTGTCTGTCTGTCTGTCTATGTCTCTCTTTCTCTCCCCCACCCACCCACCCACCCACCCTCTCTCTCTCTCTCTCTCTCTCTCTCTCTCTCTCTCTCTCTCTCTCTCTCTCTCTCCGTTTATAAATTATGTCTATTCCCACAATGAGGAGCGGAAGGCAAATGTATTACGAGACCTCTTCTATACGTCACGGGACAGAGGCTCTATCCTCAGGTAAGGCTAGATATGATCATTGTCAGAAGATAAATAATATGCCGACACTGTACGCTGAGTGATGCTTGCTTGCTTGCTTGCGTTCGCTGGCTGTGAACTCCAGTGCGAGGTCCTGTATGTCGGATGAAGACATCCTGTTGTCCAACATCAGTGTGATGTCATACCGGACTGAGGTTTGCGTGAGTTTCCATTGTCCCATGTCTGGCTTATTGGTGTGCAGACTGGTGGTTCCTCGCCGTGCGAGCAGACACTCTCCGAATTCGGAGGAATCAACGATCCTACTGGCTTAGCCAGGACCCCAAAGGGACATGTTGCCCAGGACGCTCTGCGAGGACGCGTCAATAGGATTTGGCCAGTATAGAACCCAGCCCTGGTGCCTTGGAAACACCTCTGCGTCTCACACTGTCTGGTGACTGCTTTAGCAAGAGAAACCTAACATCTCATCACATATACTAGCTGTAGCTTGTTTTAGATCACCGTCCTATCAAAGTGTTCATTCTTGTACAATTGGAGAATTGGGGTCTGGCGATGATTTCGTTTCATCCCGTCAGGTAAGCAACAGCTTCCCTCTTGCAGACAAGCGATAACTTAATCGGAACTGACAAGTAACACCATCATCTCGGCAGACAAGTAACACCCTCATCTTGGCAGACAAGTAACACCCTCATCTTGGCAGATAAATAACACCCTCACCTTGGCAGACAAGTAACACCATCATCTTGGCAGACAAGTAACACCATCATCTCGGCAGACAAGTAACACCCTCATCTTGGCAGATAAATAACACCCTCACCTTGGCAGACAAGTAACACCCTCATCTCGACAGATAACTAACACCCTCATCTTGGCAGACAAGTTACACCGTCATCTCCATGAATAAGTAACACCCTCATCTTGAAAGACAAGTAACACCCTCATCTTGACAGAGAAGTAACACCCTCATCTTAACAGACAAGTTACATCATCATCTCCATTGACAAGTAAAACCCTCATCTTGACAGAGAAGTAACACGCTCATTTTGACAGAGAAGTAACACCCTCATTTTGACATAGGAGTAACACCCTCATCATTGCAGACAGGTAACATTATAATCTCGGCAGACGAGTAACATTCATTCTGACAGACAAGTAACACCCTCATGTCGGCAGACAAGTAACACCCTCATCTTGACAGACAAGTAACACATTAATTCTGACAGACAATTAACGACTTCATTCTGACAGACAAGCAGTGCATTCATCCCGGCTGCAAGACACACAGTCATTATGGCAGACAAGCAACACAATCATTCCTAACAAAAGCAACCTCAAACATAGTGATCGTTTTATCTTAATCTCGACAATTCAATATTTTCAACGAAAATGACAGTTGGTGTTACATTGCCGAATACAGTGGCATCCTACGTTACTTCACAACAATGCTTTCCCAAAATGAATTTGAATAACGAAGACACAAACAATAGATTGCATGATTTATTGTCAGGCATTTCGCTGTATCAAATGAATATGTGTGCTGTATATTTCAGTTTGAATGATACTTTATTTTATGTTGTGTGATTTCATACAGGACCTATGCCAGGTTATAAATCGTGCAATCTATTGTTTGTGTCTTATGTTAATGTTTACCAACACCTCTTTAAATCTCCACAGTGCTGGTGGGGTCCAGGGCTGCCACTGGCATGGCTAATCACCCCAAACATGTTGTACTGAATAGTGACCAGGTGAAATCTCTGTAAGCGTTTCAAGGATGTACAGTTCCAGTACCGGTCTTGCACACCCCACTTGTTTCTGAGCATGGAGAGGGGAAGATTAGCTTTGTAGTACAGTTCTTGTAGAAATGGTACTTTCGTACCGAATGAGGTATAGTCTCCACACCAACTTTGGAATGAGTTCGTCGAGAGCCGGTAACCTAAGAAGGAACAAAAGGCTGCAGAATTAGAACACATTTATAAAAGAATTCATTCATTCATTCATTCATTCATTCATTCATTCATTCAGTAAGTAAGTAAGTAAGTAAGTAGCATGGTATTTGTAGAACATCGATCCCACAACAACCTTCCAGAAAACCTCTCTGTCATAAGCAAGATGTCTCGCGTCGGATACACCCATGTAGAGGTCATCTGCCACATCCCTCACCCATCTTCTCTTTGGCCTCCCTCTTCCTCTCTTCCCGGGCATATACCCTTCCATTATTGTTGTCTCCAAACTTTCATGACGTTTCAAGTGACCAAAGTATTTCACTTTTGTTTTTTGGTTTGGTTTATCGTCTTTAGTAGCCAACCTATCTTCAGTATTCAGATCTTGTGGTATGGATGCATTTGTTCTTTTTCTTAATCCCAGATATTCCTAGAACCCGTCTATAACATTTATACTCACAGGCATTTACGCGCTGTTCAGCTTTATAAACGACTAGCTGACCCGCCCAGATCCTGGAGGGGATCTGTCTGTCTGTCTGTCTGTCTGTCTGTCTGTCTGTCTGTCTGTCTGTCTGTCTGTCTGTCCGTCTGTCTGTCTGTTTGTCTGTCTGTTTGTCTGCTTGTCTGTCTGTCTGTCTGACCCGGCCCGGCTTCGCCCAGCTCCTGGTGGGGATCATCTCATTTAATTCATTTAAGTAGTCATATAAGCTCCCGTTCCCGATTGTCTGTCTATCTATGTGACCCGGCGAGGCTTCGCCCAGCTCCTGGCGGGGAGCGTCTCATTAAATTCATATAACAAAAAAAAAAGTAACTTAAGAATGTCCTTCCACACACCATCCATTATTTTTAATGAAAACTGTTTTTAATCACCTACATGACTGTAGATAACTTCTTTAAACATAAAAAGATGGGTTAGAAAATTTTCACTATTTAAATAGATGCATTATTTTTATGAAAACTTTGAAAATGCCTTAAAGATTATATCATTATTTATTATAACTCATATGCCTGTAAATAACTGTAGACAAAGAGTTTATAAATCTTTGAAAACAATGCAACAATTTATATATAAAATATATAGCAATGCTATTAAAAGTTAGGTTCCTTGAAATAAATTTTCTTAAGTTAAGTCCCCTCGCTATATATAAATGATAATGTAAATTTAAATATTAAATTTTAGTAAGTAAATAGCTGATTGTACACTAACAAACTATGACAGTTGGTTGCACGGGAATGAAAAGAAAACATGTGGAAAATTTCATCTCAATCGGATGGACCGTTATCTAACGCAACAAATACATCCCTACATACATACATCGCCTTTTATATATATAGGCTTACAATTCTGAAATGGAAACTTCAGTAATCTCGTGCTATACTTCAGATTGAATCACCCGACTCGTGCTATACTGTCCTCCCGCCTCTTCAGTATGTGCCATTAACAGCTTCATGCATGCGACTTCCTTACTGTGTGTTACTTGCTTGTTCCTTCAATCTGTATTCGATTCGATTCGATTCGATTCGATTTTCAAAAACAAAATTTCAAATTCGGTCTCGTTAAACCTGCCTCTTCAGCTTTGGTTATTATTGAGATCAGTGGTTGTGTGGACTATTAGTCCTAATTTGTGCTGGTTTTACTGGGTCCGAACTGTTTGTCGAATAGGGTTATTTTATTTTGTGCTGCTTGGTAACTTCCTTTCTGTCTTATGCTGGTCCTGATAAAAACCGGTCCTTGGTTGGGCCTACTAGGTTCCGCAGTCTTTCGTTTGTTGATTTTTCACTATTAGCACTCTCTATGTGCTGGTTGTTTCTTGTGTAGTCCTCACCGGGGCTGGTCCCGGTCATGTCCAGTTCTCATAAGGACTCGATCTGTATTTGATTCCCATGTGGTTATATAGTCAACATCCGGCTCTTTGACCTAGGTGCAGTGAACGCGCTTTAAAATTCCCCGACATACCAAGTTGAGGGTTCGAAATTAGCCGCAGACAATTTGGAAGTAGATCGTCTTGTGTTGAATTCGATGGTATGAACGCCCGTTGTTCAGAAAGTAATAACAAACTACTGAACGTATCAATCAATCAAATTCCGTCTCCACAATGAAGGTTGGCTGCAATGGATCTCCAACCCTATCTGTCTCTCGCCTTGACTGATCATTCTGTCAGGCTGATGTTCGTCCATCTCTTGATGTTATCTTCCCACTTGTATCGTTGTCTACCTCTTGCTTGCTTGCCCTCAACCTTGCCTTCCAGTATTGTTTGTATAAGAGTATCATGTCTTTTAACGTGGCCGAAATATTTTACCTGCCTCCTCTTTACTTCTTTCATCAACTCTCTCTTCATTCCCAGTTTTTCCAGAACCTCTGCATTTGATTGTTTTTGCTTCCATGAAATACGACATATTCGTCTGTATATCCACATCTCCAGGGCTTAATTGCGACTTTCTAGTTGCTTGTTCAATGTCCAGGCTTCCGCGAAATACAGTAGCGTTGAATATACGTAGCATTTGACAATTCTCATTTTTAATGCGTTATTAATCTCTCTAGATGTTAATACTGATCTCATGCCGTTGGAAGCATTTTTGGTCATTCCTATTCCCTTTTTGATTTCTATTTCACTTCTGCCAGTTACAGGGTGTTACTTGTTACTGAACGTAGATTGCCTAGTAAATAATATACAGCCAACAATTATTGGGCTTGATTGCGACGTGTTGTAAAGGACATGCAACTAACTACAGAAAACATCATCAGTATTAGCCTCACCGTGGACAAGTCAAACACGGATGAGGGAGTAGAGAGAACCACTGTGCTTACAGCTAATGGCATGAAAGGCTGTTCGGTCCAATAAACGGGGAAGCGCCGTGGCTGAGAGGTCTTGGTATTTGCCTGAGACTCATAAGGTGCAGTGTTCGATCTCAGCATATAGGGCTGGGTATGTTTCCAAGAACCATCTAATGATATCACACGCCCGCTGATCCTTTGGGTAGTGAGATTAGATACCTAACCTTGTCGGATATGGGCGGGAAACAGGAGGTCCTGCATGCAAGCAGGGCACGCTTGAAATCCAAAAGCAGTCGGGAATTAGAAAAAGTAGGTTGCAAGACCGTTGTATTGATAAACATTTTTAGGACATAAAATCTACCCCCGGGTAGATAGACCAGGTTACTGCAGGTGAAATCTGCCTAGAAGGAGCAAACACTGACCCTTGAGGTGTATCACAGGCGGGACGCACTTCCCCCGATAGTTAAAGTTAGTTGCATATCCTTTACAGGACGTTGCTGTCAACACCAGCATTATTTATGCTGTTGAGATCTCTTGGCAAGTTTACGTTCAGTAGTTTGCCACTGCTTTCTGAACGACCGACACTCATACCATTTCGTATAAAACCAACGCAACGCGGTCTGACACCAAATCGCGCGCAGTTTGTTTCGAACGCGGGTATGCGGGATCACGACTACGTCCGTAACCCTTTCTCCGGCTCCCTCGATAATGATAACGAAGAAGACGAATGTGTCACCTTAAAACTGGCTCTTTGACCGGCCGTAAACCTGTTCTTGCAACATTAATGTGGTTCTTTCCCCTCGACTTCCGAAGCCATTCAAGAAGTGTGCATGGTGTGGATGTACTATTGTGAGTAAGTTCTCTGATGTCTGGAATGTTATCCACTAGCCATGGATTATTGGATACGATGACCTATTGACTACTGTGTACGAAGGTCTACTGCCTACAGCGTGCGATGTCCTACTGCCTGTATTACAAGATTTTCTAATTTCTATGTGTACGATGTCCTATTGACTACAGTCTACGAAGGTCTACTGCCTACAGTGTGCGATGTCCTACTGCCTGTATTACAAGATTTTCTAATTTCTATGTGTACGATGTCCTACTGCATGTTGTGTACAATGCACTACTGTCTTCTGTGTACGATGTCCTGTTGTCTGCAATCTGCAATGCAAGATATCCTTGTGCCTACTATATACGATGTCCAACTGTCTAGTATATAAAAGTATATAAATTCTCCTACTGCCTACTGTGTGCGAAGGCTTAATGTCTACAGTGAATGCTGCCCTACCGCCCGCAGTATGCGATGTCCTACCTCCTACTGTGTACGGTACAATATTCTGTTGCCTACTGTGTACGATGTCCTACTGCCCATAGATCTTTAATGTGTCTAGACTGCACTGGGACCTCTATTTTCACCAAGAGACCTGGCATCCGACCCAGACCCCGGGACATCGAGGCACTAAGGAAATGAAATCCCCCAGTTGGATGTTTATAAAGCCATACAGCAAATAACTAAGAGGCGCGGTAGCGTAGTGACTAGCACACTTGCTATCAACCCGGTGGTCATGAGTTCGAATTTCCATTAAGACGGATGTTAAAACAAAATGACCCGGTTCACAGTTCTATCCATCATAAAATGAGTACCAGGAAAATCACGGGAAGTAAAGTCGACAGGAGCGATACTGCCATCACCCAACGAGTGCCGACTGGTGTAAAACATAAGGCTAACATCATTAGTCATTTAGTCGCTGTTCCAACTTCACGGCAACGGGACGTCCCCCATTATGATCCGTCCCTGTGCCAGTGAATATCACACAAAATGCTTTTCACTGCAACATGTGAAAAGTGGAACAACCAAGAGTCTCGACAAACCAACAGCTTAGTACATCACCAGGTACTGAATATGAGAACAGTTTCACTCAATAGGGTTCTAAATAAAAAAACACAACCATAAAATAGACAATTACAACAACAGTTACCAATTTTGACATATTTATTGAACTAACTTTTCTTTCACAAGCAATTGTTATTCTAACTCTTACCGTACAAATTCACTCAGCACGAGTTCGTTAGTTACTCCATAGATTGGGAATTTTTCTGCAATATTAATATTTCAGGACTATTCATTGGAATGGCTTGTACTGCCAGAGCAACTATCAATGATTGTCTGCAAGAGGCTAATGAAAACACAACATTATATACAACAATAAGAATGAGACAAATGGCTTTCTTTGATGAGAAGAGAGGCGCTGGAGAACACCGTGACAACTGGAAAGATCGAGGGGAAAAGAGAAACAGAGACAGACAAATAAAGAGAAATGATGCTGGATGGATTGAGACGGTGGCATGGAGGAATATCATCAGTAAAGTTGATCCAGAACACCAAAGACCGAGATCTGTGGAGAGCCATGAACGTCAACGCCAGCTGGCAGGACACTCGATGATGATGATGAAAAATAAGCGACAAATAGCATTCTTTGGTCATGTAATAATAAAAGAGACATTGGGAAACATTGTGGCGACAGGAAAACTCCTCGGGAGAAAAGACGAGCCAGACTGAGAGAAATGATGCTGGATGGACTGAATAGATGACATGGGGGACTGTATTCAGTAGAGTTGACCCAGAACACCAAGGACTGAGATCTGTGTACAGCCATGAACGCCTTGGCCAGCTGGCACGGTACGTCATGATGATGATTTATGTCCCAAGTAGTTATTTTCATACAGTAATCAATATCGGCCGGCTCCGTGGCTAAGGACTTGCTGACGCGATTCGTAAGCCCGTTTACCCTAGTTTGAAACACAGCTGCGACCGATTTGACAGCAAACCGCGTTGTGCTGGGTTTTAACGTTTTGGTAAGGGAGGAGGTCGTTCAGAAAGCAATAACAAACTACTGAAAGTAACCCTTCCAAGACATCAACAACAGGCGTCAAATGCTGGTGTTGACAGCGATTTCCTGTGAATATGATATGAAAAAAAAAAAAAAAATCAATAACCAGTACAGAAGTAGTTACAATAAAACCTGAAGGGAATTGACTAATTCAGTAATCAAAATTTAGACCAGAAGATATTCAGTTATGAACTTGGACATATCAGGTCAACTTAGCATAAAATGGGTACTCGGAAATGTCTTGGGGAGTAAAAGCGACAGGCGTGATACTGACCACATCACCCATCAAGAGTCTAATGGTCTTCAAATATGGATCTAGTGCCATAAGCCCAACGCGTGTAAGGTGTGTACATGGGTCCACTCCAAGAAATAACACAAAAAAAATAACCGCTGGGGTTGACTGCCACGCCCTGTAGATGATATGCAACTAACAGGTGGGAATAATTATTATTGTATATTATAATTACCTCTGACAGGCAGAGACAGATCCACTCGTCTGTGACCCTCTTTCGCCTTCGGAAAACGTCTTCCCTGCCTCTTCTATCCTATACCGCTTATAGATGTGCTTCCATCACACCCTCCCCCTCTCCCTCTTCTGCCCTTTTACATGTTTACTCACCCCGCATGAGCATCTTTATCGTCACATCTCGCCCAGACGTACACCTCCTCCAATCCATACATGAACCCATTATGTTTCTCATTTTCAACAAGCCATATAACAAACACCAAGATCCAGTCATTAATACCACTTCTATCATCGCCGCCATTATCACTAAGACCCACCACAAACATTAATCGCCACATTTTCCCCCGAACACGTCTTTCCTAACGCCATCATCAAGATTTACCACCTAAAACCATCCGAGCATAATAATATTATGACCGGGGAAAACACAACGTCAAATGAGTATAAATCCCTAAGAAAACCTTCCAAATTTCCCAGAAATGACCCCGACATCACCGACTGTCCGTTGATATCCTACCGGCCGCCCACAAAGTATGGTTTACGTGGACTTTTTATGTCCATCATCTTGTAAAACAAAGCCTCGGGTATATCCTGACAGATTGTGCGGCGTTTTGCTAGCTAATATGTGTATGAATTATTCAGAGAGGCTGAAAGAGGCGTTCTCACTGGTTTATGGAAGGCAAAATTATGTGTCATCATTATTGCCAGCGCTCGCTCGACAACCTCACGCCTCTCCGCACCCACTCAACGGCCCCTGAGTCCGTCAGGGGACATCATTTCGCCGTTTTTAATGGTCGTAAGAGACCACGAACCGTTATTCTTCCAGTGTTAGCACCCTCGGCTTAAGGGCTCGTTTCCATTACTCATAGTTTTAGCATACGGAAAAGGATGTAGCGGACGTCGCTGGACGGAAATGGCGAGCGGGAGAGGACTGACCGATATTATAATGAAAGCTGGCTAAAATAATGGAAGAACGTTGATTTTTTAGTGCTGACCTTGGCACGGTCCCAGGACTTGGGTACCTGGTCCTTTTCGAAGCTTGTTTATCCAGACAGTTCCTTTTGTACTTTTGATCATTGATTCTATTTAGAGAAGTACAGAGGAAGAGGTTATGTTGCAACCATTTCGCAACACATTGTTAAAATGAGTGAATAATCTCCTCCTTTCTCATTTGCACGGTCTGGGCAGACATCGTTGATCATCACGCTTCACTCCCTTTTGTGGAATAATATTTTGGCGAAACTGATGTTGCTTATACTAAGCATTATTGTAGTTTTACGCAACCGTGTCAGCTTTCCACATAGATCTGTATCTGCGTTCCTCTGTCTCTGGGACCCCGTGTTTTCCCCACACAGATCTGTATTTGCGTTCTTCTGTCTTTGGGACCCCGTGTTTTCCCCACATCAGGTTAATTTCACAGTTCCACCTCTGGAGGCCAGTATAATCGAATGGATAAGAGCGCTCGTCTTTAATATCCGGTGTGCCGAGGTAGTGGGTTCAACCCATACACAGGCTAGTCGGACTAATATGTTGACTTCTCGTCCTATAACTTGGGGACGTAATTTACAAGTACCTCAGAAGAAGGAGTGGGTTCGCGCTGATTGCGAGAGGCACCATTGATAAGGAAAGCTAATCCACACGCAAAAATCACTTCAGTGCACTAGAAGAAGTAGTACGTTATGTACCACGCGTGTACCATAAATGTCATGTGTCTGTTCCTTATAGTTTAGATGAATTATCGTGAACCACCCGCAGCTCTCAATTCTTTAGCTTGTGGTATTTTCTCCATATGTTGTTCTGAATACTTCTGAAACAAAATCCTCATCTCCGTTTCCCCCCTCCTCCCCCCCCCCTTCCCAGCGTTTCCATCCTGTTTCAGGATATTGCGGTCAATACCAGCATCTTTCAGCTGTATGTTGATTCCTAGGCTAGATTACGCTCATCAGCACGCCACGACTTTCTGAGCGACCGGCTCCATACTCTCATAAGTCACTGGCGCGACTCGAACCACTTCTAATTCTCGTGCGCTCACGTCAACCACGAGAGTATTCGGGGTTAACGGAGAAAGCCGCTAACACCTCGGCCAGGGAGCCGGTATCTCATCTCCGTTACCTTTAATTTATTCAACATTTCCTAACCCATTGCCCAACATTGGCATCCTATAGCACTCTTGCACTTTCGAAGCTTGACCATGTGCAGTACAAGGCAAGCTTCCTGCACTTCATGGTCTCGCTACATAAGGATAATACAAATAAGAAAAACAGTACACGAGTTTAAAGTGCCGAAGTTGACTTCCAATTGTCATCATTTTTCTTATTGGTCATCATCATTTTCCACTGTTGCTGTCAAGCGTCGTGGGAAAGAATAGCTGACCTTCCAGAGCCTGACGGGTGTAATCATACAACGTCTTTGTTGTCGTCAATCTATTTTCTTCTCGGACGTCCTCACGCCAGTGCTGGTACTTGATGCTGATGCATTCTAACGAGATGGCAGAACCATATAATCTTATGCTTTTCAATATATGTGGCGCAAGGTGTGGATCCCGCTATCTGTCTGATAACATCATTTCTTACTCGGTCTAGAATATTTAAGTTGGCTGCTCTTCTCAAGCAGCTCATCCCGTAGCTGTTGGTTTTGTGTAAGTGTGATTTGGATATGTCCAAGTTTGACAAAGGTAGGGTTTGTTGTTAATATGCTATGTATCACCTGTCGTTTTGCGGTAAAAGGTATATTTGGATGTTTCAGAATGGGTGATTGTTGATAAAAGAGCACTTGATTTTTTTTTTTACTTTTGATTTCGATTTCTCTATCTATTCTGTCCTCTTCTGTGATCATATTTCCAAGATATTTAAATTCTTTAACTGGTTTCAGAGATGTACTTTTTAACTTTTTTATCGGTATATTTAATGCACCAGGATATCTGCTAATGTGCATTACTTACGTTTTGGTTCTATATAAAGTCATATTGCATGGGATGCACGTTGAACTCAGCATATTGTTAATTCCTCAAGAGTCTAATATAAAGTACTCAAACAAGGTAATACATTCTAGCGAGGAGCTGCCAAGCCCAGTATCTCCAGCTACTATCATAATGCTGAATTGTTACTTGGAGGTCCAATCAACATCATCATTCCATGCAACCACCTTAAAACCATTCTGAGAAGAACCATTGTCAACATCTGACAGATTGATTCTTATCATCATTGGAAACCAAGACTGAGAACATATTAACTCTAAACTCTGGTCACAGTTTCAAAGAAGAACTTTTATTCCAAAAATCATGGGATCCTATATTCAAAAGACCAATATAATACCATCTGAACTGATTTTAATAAAGAAGTGTAGTTTTGGGGGAGAACAGTGACATGACCTTGTGAACAATGTTCATATTCATGGTGCCAGCAAGTGTTCTTAATGTTCTTAATGCTCATAAGGAGAACACAGAAGAAGAACCATCTGCAAATCTAACCATTAGATAACTCCTGTTTGCGGACGACCAAGCACTAATAGCAAAATCAGAAGCTGAATGACCACATGAATAGTCTAAACGAAATGTGTAGGGAACATAACATGAAAGTTAGCACAAGTTCAACAGAGGTACTGACTATAACTAAAGAAGAAAAAGCAACAACGTTTTACCTAAACGAACATCCATTGAAACAAGTAAAGATTTTCAAGTACCTAGGAAGTATAATATCATCAAATGGCAAATTAGAAGACGAGATCCAAAATAGATGCAACAAGGCAAACCAACTCATTGTACAAATGGCACCAATACTACTAAGAAAGCACTTTACAACACAATCTTCCTCCCAACTCTATGTTACCAATGCCAAATGACAGAAAAAGAGAAAAGAAAAATCACAACAGAAATGAGATTCCTGAGAAGAATACTCAATGTATCAAGAAGAGATAAGATCAGTAATATCAGAAGTTTACCATGGTAAATAACTGATATTACTGTGTGAACATGTGTATATTTCAGCTTGAACGATGATTCTAATTACGTTACTCTATGTTGTGTGACATCTGCAGTAAGTATCTGACGAGATGCAGCGAAATGTGCCAGGCAATAAATCGTACTATATATGGTTTGTGTCTTCGTTATTCAAATTCACTACGGGAAAACATTGTTTGAGTTTCTCCTTTTCACAGAATTTTTAGGCATTAAACTGGTGAAATTTAACTCTCTTCTTATTAAATGTCTCGTGACGTTCCAGTTTTCATTATATGTTTAATTAAGTCATTAATTAACATTATTGAAGAATTTGAAACGGTATGTGGCTGGGTAAACACGAGTGGACAGTGAATTACTGATTCTACTGTAAGCTCCCAGGTTCCAAATAGTTCCTTGAGGAGAACTCTACATTTTATCAGATTCTTGTAACCGTTTCACCTTAAAGGGAAAATGGATACAAGTGGGGGTTCATAATGAGTCATCTTTGGTTCTCCTTTTGGGAAACAGATAAACAGGTGTGGATTCATCAATATACCCGGGAGTTCCCTAGACATTCCGAGTTCATTTGGGTCACATTAGCTTCCAGTGACCTATCCACTCTATTAGAAAGTAGTCCCATCGCTCTAGCGTTACTTCACCACGGAGGCTGCTTTGGTGGGTACTGAACTTATCCTCCCAACATGCCACAGTATTGGTGGCGGATAATGCAACAGACCTAAAACAATTGGTAAAACAATTGTTGGACATTGTAGTAACAGAGAGTGCACAAAAAGGACTCTCCTTGAATATAAAGAAAACAGTAACAATGATGATATCAAAGAAAATGGGGACACCAAAATGTGACATAGAAATAGAAGGGAGAATTCTCAACCAAGTGGATAATTTTAAATACCTAGGGGCACTTATAACATCAGATGGAAGATGTACAACAGTAATTAAGAGCAGAATAGGGTAGACAAAAGCCTTATTTCAGAAAATGAAGAGTATCTTATGCAATAAGTCGCTATCAATGAATGTAAGAAGGAGTGTTAAAATGCTATATAGAACCAGATTTGCTATATGGAAGCGAATCTTGGAATGTAAATGAACAAATTAGGAAGAATTTAGAAGCAAAAGAGATGTGGTTTTTAAGACGGATGTTACGAATTCCTTGGACTGTCCGAGTAACTATAAACGATTGCCCGAAAGAGGCTAAGGAAACTAGAACACTATATACAAAAATACGAAAGAGACAAACAGCTTTCTTTGGTCATGTGATGAGAAGAGAGGCATTGGAGAACATCGTGACAACTGGAAAGATCGAGGGGAAGAAAGGCAGAGGCAGACCAAGAGAAATGATGCTGGACGGATTGAGACGGTGGCATGGAGGAATATCATCAGCAGAGTTGATCCAAATCACCAAAGACCGAGATCTGTGGAGAGTCATGAAAGCCTACGCCAGCCGGCAGGGCACTTTATGATGATAATGATGATGATGATATATATATATATATATATATATATATATATATATATATATATATATATGTGTGTGTGTGTGTGTGTGTGTGTGTGTGTGTGTTTCAGTGCATATATGTGCTGGGGCAGGTCTTAATCACATATAACTGAGCTACCGTATGACAGTTGACGGTACTGCCTGCTTTCTGTAAGCGCCAATGTTGGACGGCGCTTACCAAACCCGACGCTCCACATTGTGCCAACGGCTTCGGGTGGAAGAGCGCAATTGGGAGGTTACGAGCTTTATCCTGGTACGAGAAAATGCAACCTAAAAACAAAATGTTATGGCAGGGCAGATCAGGCCCTAAGTCTTGGTTGGCAGCTGTTCTAGGATCGAAGCTCCGACAGGTGGACAGTTAAAGCATTGCTTTGCTGACCCAGCAGCTTCTACAGCTTGTTCCAGACTTATTGGTGTTACCATTCCTCTGTAGTGAACTAGGCAGGCTGAGAGTGTGATCATGCTGCATGGGCAACACCTGGTCTCTATATCTTGGCCAAGGCTTTGTACTAAGTAGAGGTTTAACTCCATCCCTGGTCTTTACCGGTCTCGGAATCAAAGCGAGAGGTAGCAGTTACGGGTTATAAGTCCTTGTCAATTGGCGTAGACATTGGGCCCCACGGGTTGCCCCTGACGGTGGGAGACACCTACAGGTGTCGTTGATCAGCTACCGCCCGCCTCAAGCTGGGCAGCCCCCAGCCAGTTGGGTGCTGATACGCCACAACCTGCCTGCTTTAACTGGTGCTAGGGGCTAGAACAAAATCTGAATCACAGTCTGTAAAACCAATGCACCAGGTACTAATAAAAAAAAAAGGAAAATAGAAACCTCAAGCTACGGCTTGCAATCTGGAACGTAAGAATCATGCGTCCAAGATTTTCCACTCACCTGATGAATATTGACAATGTGAGAAAAACGGCTGTGACTGATGCCGAACTAAATCGTCTTAACATTGATATTGCTGGCCTGCAGAAGACTCGCCTTGCTGAGGAAGGGTCACCCAGGGAAAACAATTACACCTTTTTTGGGGAAGGGTAGAGGGCAGGTATGAAAAAAGACAACATGGTGTGGGCTTTGCAGTGAAGAATTCGCTATTGGGAATGATTGAATTTCCAGCTGGAGGTAATGAAAGGCTATTATCCCTGCACTTGGAAACCTCTTGTGGTTTTGCCACCAATATCACTGCATATGCACCGACACTCGCTTCCTCTGATGATGTGAAGGATACGTTCTATGAGGAGCTAGACTTTGTGGTCAAGGCAGTTCCAAAATCCGACTACATTTATATGCTCGGTGATTTTAATGCACGTGTGGTTGAGGACTCGGGTTCATGGCCAGTGTGCCTTGGAAAAAACAATGAATGAATTACCAAAAAAACGAGAAGTAGTATGTGAGCTCTACTAAAACACGATTACAAGAAATAAATTGGACATTGCGGCCAAAGCTTTCGTCATCACAGAACAATCAAACACAAACCGACACACAATTACATTAAACACACTACATGATAATATTAAGGTTACTTATCTGAATCTGGATCCTTGTTTGGAGCGACTGACGTATTAGGCGACTATCAGTGGATTATATGAATCGAATGTATTGTCAATGGTTCAAAGGTCAATACCATCAGAAGCTCAGGTATTGGTTAAACCACCCGACGGTAGGACATGCAGGAATGTGGTGGGGTGGGAGTGGAGAGGCGCCCATGTGAGCGAAAAGGTTTAAATTGGGATTGACGCTCTGTGGCGAAAGATTCGCGGAAGCAGTTTACAATTCCTCATTCCGTGGTCGAAACACAGCGACCTGGATACAGACTGCCATTGTGTTGGTCCTCATAGAATGGTATGAGTGCCGGTCGCTCAGAAAACAACTACAGACCAATAAACGCAAACTTGCGAAGAAGCCCCAAGCAGCATATATAATGTTGGGTTTGACTGTGACGTCCTTTAAAGAATATGCAAATATCTTTTTTAGTGGACTATACAACTGCGAGGATGGGAGGGGGTGGGGGTTTGGAAGTTAAATGGAACTGTATTGGACATTGAGGCCGTGAAGGGAGAGTGAACCAAACTGGAGGATGAGACGGTTTTCCAATGCCTTACTATCCCTTTCGTGGGGTGCGCACAATTTTATCGCCGTGACCTGTTTGTCGGCCACGCCACAGTGGTCAGGACTGTTGAAGTGCATGGATACTGGTTTATGGACGTCACTGTTGATATCAGAAAGGTGTTGCTTAAACCTGTCAGCCAGACGTAGACCTGTCTCTTCGATATATCTCATGTCACAACGTATGCAAGCAATCGCATAGATAACATTGCGACTCGTGCATGAGAAACCTTCTCGGATGTGCAAAGTCGTTTGAGGGAATGCCAGACTCTGGGTTTAAACTACACGTGGGCAGGTCTTACAACGCGATCGAAGACAAGCCACCGTGCCCCGTGTCAGGAAGAGACTTGTGAGGTTGGTGTAGACTGCTATGGACCAGCACATTCCTGAGGTTACGATCCCGCCTGTACGCCACCTGGGGCGGGGGGTAGGGGGGGGGGGGCTCTGAGAAGACATCCGGGTGGTAAGGTCTGTCTGGAGCATGGATAGATGTCTCAGGAGGATATTCTTGGCAGCGATATTGTGGGGATGATAAGTTAGTAAAAGGACAGGTCTATTATTTCGTGGTTTCGGCCTGGAGGAGAGAGCCTCGGTACGACTGGTAGACTGGCAGCGTTGAAGAGCTGTAGACAGAACATTCTAAGGATAACCACGAAGGCGGAAAAAATCCAACATTTCGTGGGCGTTTTGATGGAATTCGCTATTATCCTGACAAAGCCGTCGGAGAGGTAACAGTTGGGAGAAAGGAACAGAACCCCGGCACGAGGGAGGATGGAAGGAGATGTAGAGAAGGAATGCATGCGAGTCAGTTAATTTATAATAAACCGTCGTGCATAGACCTGCGGAACCTAAAGAGACTGTTAGATAAGAAATTGACGGTCGACAAAGAAATGGTGGATTTGAGTTTGATACTGGGATGATCTTGGAAAATACAACATCGATCGCATGAATGAAAATGTGCGAAGGCTGCTGGAGCATTGCATCAGAAATGACCTATGTATTACAAACTCCTTTTTTAAAACAAAAGAGCTGCATAAGGTCAGATGGAAACATCCAAGCTGGCATCAGCTGGACTTCATCATCACACGGAGACAACATCTCAACTATACATCATTTACTCGAAGTTACCACAGTGTTGACTGCGATACGGATCATTCTTTGGTTGTTGCAAGGGTTAGACTGAGACCAAAGAGAATCTACACAGCGAGACAAAATAGTTCCAGGATTAATATTATTAACACCCAAGATCCTGATAAGTGCTTTGAGTTTCAACAGCAACTTGAAGACGCTTTCACTGATACATCAGAAAATTGTACAGCAAGTGAAAAGTGGGATGAACTTAAGGAAACTCTTTATAAAACAGCAGTAGGGGCTTACGGCACTGTGGATAATATGAGTCAGGACTGGTTTGCGGAAACAGCCAGACACTGCAGTTCTTGATTGATAAAAAGATGATCACTCTCTTAAAAAACAAGGAAAGAACAACGCGGCATAACACTCTCAGTGAGCTGATGCAAGCTGGGAAGGATGTGTAAAAAGCTGTCTGGCAGTGTGCAAATGACTATTGGATCAAGTTATGTGAGTCCATTCAAAATGCAAGTCATAAGGGAAACATCAGAAGCATGTATGAAGGGATAAAGAAAGCCCGTGGTTCAGTAATCAAAAGAAGTACACCATTGAAACCCTTGACTGGAGAACTCATCACTGATAAGAAACAGCAGATGGATAGATGAGTATAGCACTATTTGGAGCTTTACTCAAGTGAGACCAAAGTAGCGGATGATGCCCTCAATGCCATAACGGCTCTGCCAACTCTTAACCACCTGTACACACTTCCCACTGTCACAAAATGGTTAACATATAGAAGTGGTTGTGGTTGTGTCTAGTGGTATGTCTGGATGACCACTCTGCCGATTTACTTATGCAGAGCTATAGACACTGGAAGACACCATTTTCGCGCACATTATTTTATTAATTACTAGCTGACCCGGCCCGGCTTCGCCCAGACCCTGGTGGGGAGCATCTCATTTAATTCATATAAGTAGTCATATAAGCTCCCGTTCCCGTTCCCGACTATCTATCTGTTTTTCTGTCTATCTGTCTGTCTGTCTGATCCGGCTCGGCTTCGCCCAGACCCTGATGGGGAGCATCTCATTTAATTCATATAAGTAGCCATATAAGTTCCCGTTCCCGACTATCTGTCTGTCTGTCTGTCTGTCTGTCTGTCTGTCTGTCTGACCCGGCCCGGCTTCGCCCAGCCCCTGGTGGGGAGCATCTCATTTAATTCATATAAGTAGTCATATAAGCTCCCGTTCCCGTTCCCGACTATCTACTGTCTGTCTCTCTGTCTATTATTAGAATATGAAATGGAAACAAATAGGTATTTTAAATTCCTGCGAGAAAAAACGAACTAAACATTAACAAACGTTGCACATACCTTACAAGGAGATCCACGTGTCGCGAAATACAGGTGAAAAATCCGAAATCAGAAGCACTCAATAAATATAAAAAAATGAATAATAAAATAAGATAAAATACACACGAACGTATACAATACGACACACAGACGTTTCGATTCTAAGAATCTTTGTCAATGACAACACAGATAGCTGACGACAAAAACCCAAACACACGACCTATCACTTATAGTGCACAACCTGATAATGTCTATTATTAGAAAGAGCACTTGAAAGATCTTTACATCTTCCCCCAACAATTAACTTGGGTAAATGGAGCGTCTCATTTAATTCATATTCGGCCCCTGATCCCGTTCCCGTTCCCAAAAAAGATGACCCGGCCCGGATTTGCCCAGTCCCTGGTGGGGAGCATATCATTTAATTCATATTCGGCGGAGGGAGGAGGAGGAGGGAGGAGGAGGGAGGAGGAGGAGACAGGAGGAGGAGTGAGGAGGAGGGATTAGGAGGAGGAGGGAGGAGGGGGAGGGAGGAGGGGGAGGGAGGAGGAGGAAGAGGGAGGAGGAGGGAGGAGGAGGGAGGAGGAGGAGGGAGGAGGAGAGAGGAGGAGGGAGGAGGGAGGAGGAGGGGAAAAGGAGGGGGAGAAGGAGGAGGGAGGAGGAGGAGGGAGGAGGAGCGAGGAGGAGGAGGGAGGAGGGGGAGGAGGAAGAGGGAGGAGGGAGAAGGAGGAGGAGGAAGAGGGAGGAGGAGGGAGAAGGAGGGAGGAGGAGGAGGGAGAAGGAGGGAGGAGGAGAAGGGAGGAGGAGGAGGAGGAGGAGGAAGGAGGAGGAGGGATGAGGAGGAGGGAGGAGGAGGGGGAGGAGGAGGTAGGAGGAGGAGGGAGGAGGCGGAGGGAGAAGGAGGAAGGAGGAGGAGGGAGGAGGGAGGAGGAAGAGGGAGAAGGAGGAGGGAGGAGGAGGGGGAGGAGGAGGGAGTTGGACGAAGGAGGAGGAGGGAGGAGGAGGGAGGAGGAGGGAGGAGGTAGAGGAGGAGGAGGAGAGAGGAGGGAGGAGGAGGAGAGAGGAGGAGGAGGGAGAAGGAGAAAGGAGGAGGAAGGAGGAGGAGAGAGGAGGAGAGAGAGGAGTAGAGGGAGAAGGAGGGGGAGAAGGGAGGAGGAGGGAGGAGGAGGGGAAGAGGGAGGAGGAGGGAGGAGGATGGATCAGGGCGAGGAGAAGGAGGAGGTGAGGAGGAAGGGTACGAGGAGAGAGTAGGAGGAGGTGGAGGAGGAGGGAGGAGGAGGGATTAGGAGGAGGAGGATGGAGGAGGGAGGAGGAGAGCGAGGGGGAGGGAGGAGGGGGAGGAGGTAGGAGGAGGGAGGAAGAGGGAGGAAGAGGGAGGAGGAGGAGGATGGAGGAGGAGGAGGGGAGGAGGAGGGGTAGGAGGAGGAGGGGGAGGATTATAACGCATATGCCTGTAGATAACTGTAGCGAAAAGGTCCACCTATTTGAGAAATATGCAACAATTTTACATATATAGCAATTCTATTAGACGTTATGTCCCCTCACTATATATACATTATAATGTAAATTGAATATTAAATAATAATAAGGAAACATGTTTGTACACTAAAAAAAAAAAACTATGACAGTTGGCAGCACGGGAATGATTAGAAGACGTGTAGAAAATTTCATCTCAATCGGATGGACCGTTCGCGAACGCATAAAGGACACACATACAGACAGACAGACAGACAGACAGACGGAGATTCTCTTTTATCTTATATATAAAAAGCGATCTCCGTCTGTCCGTATATCCTTTATGCGCTCGCG
>OY992889.1:54228726-54325239 GCA_963921405.1 Cepaea hortensis | reverse complement strand
CATGCGAGTCAGTTAATTTATAATAAACCGTCGTGCATAGACCTGCGGAACCTAAAGAGACTGTTAGATAAGAAATTGACGGTCGACAAAGAAATGGTGGATTTGAGTTTGATACTGGGATGATCTTGGAAAATACAACATCGATCGCATGAATGAAAATGTGCGAAGGCTGCTGGAGCATTGCATCAGAAATGACCTATGTATTACAAACTCCTTTTTTAAAACAAAAGAGCTGCATAAGGTCAGATGGAAACATCCAAGCTGGCATCAGCTGGACTTCATCATCACACGGAGACAACATCTCAACTATACATCATTTACTCGAAGTTACCACAGTGTTGACTGCGATACGGATCATTCTTTGGTTGTTGCAAGGGTTAGACTGAGACCAAAGAGAATCTACACAGCGAGACAAAATAGTTCCAGGATTAATATTATTAACACCCAAGATCCTGATAAGTGCTTTGAGTTTCAACAGCAACTTGAAGACGCTTTCACTGATACATCAGAAAATTGTACAGCAAGTGAAAAGTGGGATGAACTTAAGGAAACTCTTTATAAAACAGCAGTAGGGGCTTACGGCACTGTGGATAATATGAGTCAGGACTGGTTTGCGGAAACAGCCAGACACTGCAGTTCTTGATTGATAAAAAGATGATCACTCTCTTAAAAAACAAGGAAAGAACAACGCGGCATAACACTCTCAGTGAGCTGATGCAAGCTGGGAAGGATGTGTAAAAAGCTGTCTGGCAGTGTGCAAATGACTATTGGATCAAGTTATGTGAGTCCATTCAAAATGCAAGTCATAAGGGAAACATCAGAAGCATGTATGAAGGGATAAAGAAAGCCCGTGGTTCAGTAATCAAAAGAAGTACACCATTGAAACCCTTGACTGGAGAACTCATCACTGATAAGAAACAGCAGATGGATAGATGAGTATAGCACTATTTGGAGCTTTACTCAAGTGAGACCAAAGTAGCGGATGATGCCCTCAATGCCATAACGGCTCTGCCAACTCTTAACCACCTGTACACACTTCCCACTGTCACAAAATGGTTAACATATAGAAGTGGTTGTGGTTGTGTCTAGTGGTATGTCTGGATGACCACTCTGCCGATTTACTTATGCAGAGCTATAGACACTGGAAGACACCATTTTCGCGCACATTATTTTATTAATTACTAGCTGACCCGGCCCGGCTTCGCCCAGACCCTGGTGGGGAGCATCTCATTTAATTCATATAAGTAGTCATATAAGCTCCCGTTCCCGTTCCCGACTATCTATCTGTTTTTCTGTCTATCTGTCTGTCTGTCTGATCCGGCTCGGCTTCGCCCAGACCCTGATGGGGAGCATCTCATTTAATTCATATAAGTAGCCATATAAGTTCCCGTTCCCGACTATCTGTCTGTCTGTCTGTCTGTCTGTCTGTCTGTCTGTCTGACCCGGCCCGGCTTCGCCCAGCCCCTGGTGGGGAGCATCTCATTTAATTCATATAAGTAGTCATATAAGCTCCCGTTCCCGTTCCCGACTATCTACTGTCTGTCTCTCTGTCTATTATTAGAATATGAAATGGAAACAAATAGGTATTTTAAATTCCTGCGAGAAAAAACGAACTAAACATTAACAAACGTTGCACATACCTTACAAGGAGATCCACGTGTCGCGAAATACAGGTGAAAAATCCGAAATCAGAAGCACTCAATAAATATAAAAAAATGAATAATAAAATAAGATAAAATACACACGAACGTATACAATACGACACACAGACGTTTCGATTCTAAGAATCTTTGTCAATGACAACACAGATAGCTGACGACAAAAACCCAAACACACGACCTATCACTTATAGTGCACAACCTGATAATGTCTATTATTAGAAAGAGCACTTGAAAGATCTTTACATCTTCCCCCAACAATTAACTTGGGTAAATGGAGCGTCTCATTTAATTCATATTCGGCCCCTGATCCCGTTCCCGTTCCCAAAAAAGATGACCCGGCCCGGATTTGCCCAGTCCCTGGTGGGGAGCATATCATTTAATTCATATTCGGCGGAGGGAGGAGGAGGAGGGAGGAGGAGGGAGGAGGAGGAGACAGGAGGAGGAGTGAGGAGGAGGGATTAGGAGGAGGAGGGAGGAGGGGGAGGGAGGAGGGGGAGGGAGGAGGAGGAAGAGGGAGGAGGAGGGAGGAGGAGGAGGAGGAGGGAGGAGGAGAGAGGAGGAGGGAGGAGGGAGGAGGAGGGGAAAAGGAGGGGGAGAAGGAGGAGGGAGGAGGAGGAGGGAGGAGGAGCGAGGAGGAGGAGGGAGGAGGGGGAGGAGGAAGAGGGAGGAGGGAGAAGGAGGAGGAAGAAGGGAGGAGGAGGGAGAAGGAGGGAGGAGGAGGAGGGAGAAGGAGGGAGGAGGAGAAGGGAGGAGGAGGAGGGAGGAGGAGGAAGGAGGAGGAGGGATGAGGAGGAGGGAGGAGGAGGGGGAGGAGGAGGTAGGAGGAGGAGGGAGGAGGCGGAGGGAGAAGGAGGAAGGAGGAGGAGGGAGGAGGGAGGAGGAAGAGGGAGAAGGAGGAGGGAGGAGGAGGGGGAGGAGGAGGGAGTTGGACGAAGGAGGAGGAGGGAGGAGGAGGGAGGAGGAGGGAGGAGGTAGAGGAGGAGGAGGAGAGAGGAGGGAGGAGAGGAGAGAGGAGGAGGAGGGAGAAGGAGAAAGGAGGAGGAAGGAGGAGGAGAGAGGAGAGAGAGGAGTAGAGGAGAGGAGGAGGAGGAGGGAGGAGGGAGGAGGAGGAGGAGGAGGGGGAAGAGGGAGGAGGGAGGAGGATGGATCAGGGCGAGGAGAAGGAGGAGGTGAGGGAGGAAGGGTACGAGGAGAGAGAGGGAGGAGGTGGAGGAGGAGGAGTGAGGAGGAGGGAGGAGGAGGAGGGAGGGGGCAGGGAGGAGGGGAGGAGGAGGCCTGGGAGGAGTAGGAGGAGGGAGGAAGAGGGAGAGAGGAGGAGAGGAGGAGGAGGAGGAGGAGGAGGAGGAGGAGGAGGGGTAGGAGGAGGAGGGGAGGATTAACGCCGATATGCCTGTAGATAACTGTAGCCTCCACACTATTTGAGAAATATGCAACAATTTTACATATATAGCAATTCTATTAGACGTTATGTCCCCTCACTATATATACATTATAATGTAGTAATTGAATATTAAATAATAATAAGGAAACATGTTTGTACACTAAAAAAAACTATGACAGTTGGCAGCACGGGAATGATTAGAAGACGTGTAGAAAATTTCATCTCAATCGGATGGACCGTTCGCGAACGCATAAAGGACACACATACAGACAGACAGACAGACAGACAGACGGAGATTCTCTTTTATCTTATATATAAAAAGCGATCTCCGTCTGTCCGTATATCCTTTATGCGCTCGCGAACGGCCCATCCGATTGAGATGACATTTTCTACACTCCTTCCTTTCATTCCAGCGCAGCCAACTGTCATATTTTTTTAGTGTGAAATCGGCTGCTTACTGAATATTATTTAATTTTCAATTTTTCATTATAATTTATATACAGCGAGGGGACCTAAGTCTGTAAAAGTTATTTCAAGGGGCATAACTTTTAATAACTTTTCTGTATAACTTATAGTCATATTGTGGCATCGTTTTCAAAGATTTATAAACTCTTTGTTCGTAGTTATGTACCGGCATATGAGTTAAAATAAATAATGATACAATCTTTAAGGCATTTTCAAAGTTTTCATAAAAATAATGCACAATGCATAACATTGTAACTCATCTTTTTATGCTTAAGAAGTTACTGTAGTCATGCAGGTGATTAGAAAGAGTTTTCATTAAAAATAATGGATGGTGTGTGGAAGGACATTCTTTTAAGTTACTTTTTTTGTTGTATGAATTTAATGAGACGCTACCCGCCTGGAGCTGGGCGAAGCCACGCCGGGTCAGATAGATAGACAGACCCACCTTTTCGCTGCAGTTATGTACAGGCATATGCGTTAAAATCCTCCTCCTCCTCTCCCCTCCTCCTCCTTCTACCCTCATCCTCTTCCCCTCCCCCTCCTCCCTCTCCCTCCTCCTCCTCCCTCTTTCTCCTCCTCCTCCTTCCTCCTTCTCCTCTTCCCTCCTCGTCCCTCTTCCTTCTACCTCCTCGCCCTCCTCCTAATCACTCCTCTTCCTTCCTCCTCCCTTCTCTTCCTATCTCCTCCCACTCCCTCCTCCTCTCTCCTTCTAATTCTACGTCCTCCCCCTCATCCCTCCTCCTCCCTCCTCCCTTCCTCCCTCCTCCTCCTCCCTCCTCCCCCTCCTCCTCCCTCTCCTCCTTCCTCCTCCTCCCTCTTCCTCCTCCTACCTCCTCGCCCTCCTCCCTCCTCCTAATCACTCCACTTCCTTCCTCCTCCCTTCTCCTCCTCCTCCTCCTCCTACGTCCTCCCCCTCCTCCCTCCTCCTCCCTCCTCCTCCTTCTCCTCCCTTTGTCTCCCTCGTCCACCTACCTCCTCCTCCTCTTACTCCTCCCTCCTCCTCCATCTCCTCCCTCCTCATCCCTCTCCTCCTCCCTCCTCATCCCTCCTCCTCCCTTCTCCTATCTCCTCATCCTCTCTCATCCTCCCTCCTCCTCCCTCTACCTCCTCCCTCCTCCTCCTCCTCCCTCCACATCCCTTCTCCTCCTCCCTCTTCCTCCTCCTCCCTCCTCATCCTCCCTCCTCCTCCTCCCTCCTCCTCCTCCCTCTACCTCCTCCCTCCTCCTCCCTCCTCCTCCTACCCCCACCTCCTCATTCCTCCTCCTCTCTCCTGCCTCCTCCTCCCTCCTCCTCTATCTCCCTCCTTCTCCCTCTCCTCCTTCCTCCTCCTCCTCCCCCTCATCCTGCGTTCTTCTCCTCCCTCATGCTCCCTCCTCCTTCTCCTTCCTCCTCCCTCTTCCTCCTCCCTCCTCCTCCCTCTTCATCTCTCTTCCTCCTCCTCCCTACTCCTCCTCCCTCCTCCTTCCTCCCTCCTCCTCCTCCCTCCTCCTCCCTTCTACTCCTCTCTTCTTCCTCCTCCTCCCTCCTCCATCCTTCCCACCTCCTCCTCCCTCTTCTTCCCTCCTCCTCCTCCCTCCTCCTCCTCCCTCCTTCTCCTCCCTCCTCTTCTTCTCTCCTCCTCCTCTCTCCTCCTCCTCCCTCTACCTCCTCCCTCTTCCTCCCTCCTCCTTCCTCCTCCTCCCTCCTCCTCCTCTCTCCTCCTCTTAATCCCTCCTCCTCCCTCCTATTCCTCCCTACTCCTATTCCTCCCTCCTCTTCCCTCCTCCTCCTCTCTCCGCCTATCTCTTCCTCCCTCCTCCTCTCTCTTCCTCCTCCCAGCTCCTACTCCTCATTTTTCTTCTTCTGCTGCTGCTGCTGCCGCCGCTCCATTTACCCAAGTTAATTGTTGGGGAAGATGTAAAGACCTTTCAAGTGCTCTTTCTAATGATTTTTGTAAGTTGATCTTCGTTTATCTAGGTTGTTCTAACTGCAAAAAATAAATGATTAGACAGACAGGCAGACAGACAGACAGACAGACAGACAGAGAGGGAGGGAGAGACAGACAGACAGACTGACAGACAGACAGACAGACAGACAGACAGACGGGAACTTATATGACTACTTATATGCATTAAATGAGATGCTCCCCATCAGTGGCTGGGCGAAGCCGGGCAGGGTCAGGCAGACAGATAGACAGACAGATAGACAGACAGACAGACAGATAGACAGTCGGGAACGGGAACTTATATGACTACTTATATAAATTAAATTAGATGCTCCACACCAGGAGCTGGGCGATGCCGGGCCGGGTCAGACAGACAGACAGATAGTCGGTAACGGGAACGAGAACTTATATGACTACTTATATGAATTAAATGAGATGCTCCCCACCAGGGACTGGGCGAAGCCGGGCCGGGTAGCCTAGTCTTATATATAAAAGGCGATCTCCGTCTGTATGTCTGTATGTCCTTTATGCGTTCGCGAACGGCCCATCCGATTGAGATGAAATTTTCTACACGTCTTCCTCTTATTCCCGCGCAGCCAACTGTGATATTTTTTTAGTGTGAAATCGGCTGCTTACTTAATATTATTTAATTTTCCATTTTTCATTGTAATTTCTATATAGCAAGGGGACTTAACTCTGTAAAAGTTATTTCAAGGGGCATAACTTTTATTAACTTTTCTGTATACCTTCTAGTCATATTGTTGCATCGTTTTCAAAGATTTAAAAACTCTTTGTCTATAGTTATGTACCGGCATATGAGTTATAATAAATAATGATACAAACTTTAAGGCATTTTCATATTTTCATTAAAAATAATGCATAATGCATAACATTGTAACTCATCTTTTTATGCATAAGAAGTTATCTACAGTCATGCAGGTGATTAGAAACAGTTTTCATTAGAAATAATGGATGGTGTGTGGAAGGACATTCTTTTAAATTACTTTTTTGTTGTTGTATGAATTTAATGAGACTCTACCAGCCAGGAGCTGGGCGAAGCCACGCCGGGTCAGATAGATAGACAGACCCACTTTTTCGCTTCAGTTATCTACAGGCATATCCGTTATAATCCTCCTCCTCTCCTCTCCTCCTCCTCTTCCCCTCCCCCTCTCCCTACTCCCTCCTCCTCCTCCCTTTTTCTCCTCCTCCTCCCTCCTCCTTCCTCCTCCACCTCCCTCTTCCTCCTCCTACCTCCTCGCCCTCATTCCTCCTCCTAATCACTCCTCTTCCTTCCTCCTCCCTTCTCCTCCTCTCTCCTCCTACTCCCTTCTCCTCCCTCCTCCTCCTACGTTCTCCTCCTCCTACGTCCTCCCCCTCCTACCTCCTCCTCTTTCTCCTCCCTTTTCCTACTCCTCACCCTCCTCCTCCCTCCTCCTCATCCTTCCTCCTCCCTCCTCATCCTCTCTCCTCCTCCCTCTTCCTCCTCCCTCTACTTCCTCCCTCCTCCTCCCTCCACATCCCCCTCCTCCTCCCTCCTCATCCTCCCTCCTCCCCATCCTTCTCCTCCTTCCTCCTCCTCTCTCCACCTCCTCCCTCTACCTACTCCCGCCTCTTCCCTCCTCCTCCTCCCTCCGCCTCCTCCCTCCTCATCTTCTCTCCTCCTCCTCCCTCCTCCTCCATCTCCCTCCTCCTCCATCTCCCTCCTCCTCCCTCTCCTCCTCCTCCCTCCTCCTCCCCCTCCTCCTCCTGCGTTCTTCTCCTCCCTCCTTCTCCCTCCTCCTCTTCCTCCTTCCTCCTCCCTCTTCCTCCTCCCTCTTCCTCCTCCTCCCTACTCCTCCTCCCTCTCCCTCCTCCCTCCTCCTCCCTCTTCCCTCCTCCTTCCTCCTCCTCCCTCCTCCTCCCTCCTCCCCCTCCTCCTCGCTCTCCTCCTCCCTCCTCCTCCTAATCACTCCTCACTTCTTCCTCCTCCTCCATCCTTCCCCCTCATCCTCCCTCTTCCTCCCTCCTCCTTGTCCTCCCCTCTCCCTCCTCCTCCCTCCTCCTCCTCCCTTATCCCCCTCCTCCCTCCTCCTCCTAACTCCTCCTCCTCCCTCATCCTCTTCTCTCCTCTTCTCTCCTCCTCCTCCTCTCTCTACCTCTTCCCTCCTCCTCCCTCCTCCTTCCTCCTCCCTCCTCCTACCTCCTCCTCCTCCCTCCTCCTCCACTCTCCTCCTCCTCCTCCTAATCCCTCCTCCTCCCTCCTATTCCTCCCTACTCCTACTCCTCCCTCCTCCTCCCTCCTCTTCCCTCCTACTCCTCTCTCCGCCTATCTCTTCCTCCCTCCTCCTCCTCCCTCCTCCACCTCCCTCTTCCTCCTCCCAGCTCCTAATCCTCCTTTTTCTTCTTCTGTTGCTGCTGCTGCCGCTCCATTTACCCAATTTAATTGTTGGGGATGATGTAAAGACCTTTCAAGTGCTCTTTCTAATGCTTTTTGTAAGTTGGTCTTCGTTTATCTAAGGTTGTTCTAACTGCAACCAATAAATGACTAGACAGACAGGCAGACAGACAGACAGACAGACCGAGAGAGAGGGACAGACAGACAGACAGACAGACAGACAGACAGACAGACAGACAGACAGACCGACAGACAGACAGTCGGGAAGGGAACTTATGTGACTACTTATATGAATTAAATTAGATGCTCCCCATCAGGGCCTGGGCGAAGCCGGGCCGGGTCAGGCAGACAGACAGACAGACAGACAGATAGACAGACCGACAGATAGATAGTCGGGAACGGGAACGGGAGTTATATGACTACTTATATGAATTAAATGAGATGCTCCACACAAAGAGCTGGGCGATGCCGGGCCGGGTCAGACAGACAGACAGACAGACAGACAGACAGTCGGTAACGGGAACGGGAACTTATATGACTACTTATATGAATTAAATGAGATGCTCCCCACCAGGGATTGGGCGAAGCCGGGCCGGGTCAGCTAGTATATATATATATAGATGAAGACGCATGATAAAAACATGACACCATTTCCAGAAGCAATCTTAGCACAGGTAAATAAACACTGCTGTCTTTGCTCGTTCTTGTAATATAACTAATTGCCCCAGACTCTTTCCTGTGTCCGAACTCACTGAATGCCTGGCTGAAATTCCACCATCAGCCCAGACAACGAATAACTGGCTAGTTTCTTTAACGTAGCCCACACACTGAATAACTCGCTAAGCCTCAGACTGATTGCTCTGGCTAAGTTTCCCTCACTTAGCCTCCGAATCAACTCCTGACTGCTACTGTCTTGGCTGGTTTCCCTCACTAAGCCCAAACTCCCCTGATCATCATTTGTCTAGACTCGTGTCTTTATTCACTCTTCCCGGACCTCCCAAGAAACACTATGTAACCCCCTGACCTCCATTCTAAATCCCTCCAACATTACATTTCTGGGTGGGGAGGGGGTGGGGGGTTGGTCTCTTAGTCTACTATCAGGTTTTCTTATGCCCTGGTTACACATACCGACATCTCCGTGATATACCCCTCCATTGTATTTGGGGCAAGCCATTGATTTGGGATTCCTTACTCCACCTTTCTGACCCAACATCTGTATACTTCTTATCTGACCCGTGTAACCTCATTATACTATAAAATTCTTAGCTCGTACATTCACCTCACCTTGACGTAAATACACGCACCTTACACCTACCATAACAAAAGCTAAGTGTGCAATAAATGAACTCGCATCTGGCAAGGCTCCTGGTAAGGATGCGATTCCAATAGAGGTTACCAAGAGTGGGCAACACATACTCACTCTACAGATCCACCAGCTAATAGAGCTATGCTAGCGAGAAGGATAAGTCCCACGGGATTTCAAAGACTCAGGCATCATAACATTACACAAGAACAAGGGCGATTGGAGCGACTGTGTCAACTATAAGAGTATCTCACTTTTGTGTATTGTTGGGAAAGTATTTGCCAGAATTGTTCTGAGCAGATTTCAAGTCCTGTGAGATCAAGTCTACCCAGAATCACAGTGTGGCTTCCGACAGAACCGGTCTACCACCATTGATTTGATATTCTCATTGCGACAAATGTATCACATTGAGCCGGGAGTGTAGGAAGTGGCCAGCAGGGCCACAGAAGTGGAAATCCAGCAATAATTCAGGATAATGCTCGCCCGGGTGATGTGATTATCTACACAGATGGTTCAGTGTTGAGAGGTAGTAGAACTGCCTGGGGTTTCTTGGCAAAGACTATTGGTCGACGTTTGGTGCAGGAGAACTTGGCATATGATACCACAACATCTAGCTTAAGAATGGATGCGGAGGCAGTCAGTGCAGCTTTTCGCTGGATGGAGAATACGATACACACACACATCGTGATTGTAACTGACTCAGAAAGCATGCTGAGTAGGGTGATGACAGGCAGGCTTCGTGCCGAGTGGCTTGCTTCGCTTCGGAAGTCACGGGTGGCAAGCATCGTCTGGATCTTTTCTCAGGGGCATGCTGGTGTGCTGGGGAATGAACAGACAGACAGATTGGCTGGCTCTGCAAAACTTGGTAGAGTATTGATGCATGATAAGGCAGGCGTGGTTGCGGCCTTGTGGGAGCACGTGTACACCTCGGAGGAGCAAATGGATCACCATGGTCTGGCAAGAATGCGACAGCGTAGAGTGACGAGGGAATCTGGCCGATGATCGACGCTTATAGGAAAGGCGAGACGCACATATAATCAGATTGCTACTGGTACTATTGGGGTTGGAACTCGTCGCTGGCTTCTGAGGATGGGGACGGAGCGCTTATGGGAATGCCCCGAATGCTGTGATGTCGGTTCCTAAATCAATCAATCAATCATTGCGATAAATGTAAGAAAAATTCAGTGAACAGAATCAGCAATTGTTTATTGCCTTCATCGACACCACAAAAGCATTTGATGTGGTCAGTCGTGAGGGTCTGTTCAAGGCACTAAAGAAGACTGACAGCCCACGAACTCTTCTGTCCATTGTGGAATCTTTCCACACTAGCATGAAGGGTATATTCAAGTGTGATGGTGAAACTTCAGAACAGTTTGAAATCAAGAGTGGAGTTCAGCAAGGTTGTGTAGTAGCTCCCATCCACTTTGGAATATACTTTATACTTCTAATGAAATATGCCTTTCATGATCATGATTCTTCTTCTTCTTCAGCGGTCCGAGCCATTGAGGTTCTTTGCTGCAAATACAATCCGTCTCTATTCGTCTCTCTGGTGGACCTTCTCTTGCCAGTCGTTGATTCCACGTGCTTGTAGGTCTGTATATATATTATCTCTCCACTGTCTTCTTGGTCTACCTCGGGGTCTACGGTCATTTATTTCCTGAGTGTAAGCGAGTTTTGTTTCCCTATTATCTTCCATTCTTTCTATATGCCCCAGCCATTGTAGTCTATTAGCCATCATGATACCAGTGATTAGCGGGGACTTAAACAGATCATAAATGTCTTTGTTACTTCTTCTTTTCCACTCTCCACTTTGTGTATCCCTAATGGGTCCAAAGATTTCGTCTTAAAATTTTGTTCTCAAAGGTTTGTAGTAAGGCTTCGTCTCCTTTAGTTGTACTCCAGGTTTCAGAGCCATACAGCACAACTGGTCTGATTAGTGTTTTGTATATTGTGATCCTGGTGTTACGAGATAGCGCCTTTGATTTTAGTACATGTTGTAGTGCATAGTATATCTTATTTCCAGTATTGATTCTAGTTTGTTTTTCTTCCCTTGTGATGCTAGAGCAATTGAAGATTGAACCCAGGTATTTGTATGTTTCCGTTCTTTTAATGGTCATATTATCTATTTGTATGTGGCCAGCGTTTTTATTTTAGCCATTCCTTCTCTTGAAATTACCATATATTCTGTCTTATCTGAGTTGATAACCAGCCCCATCTATTGGGCTTTTTCCTTTTAGTGAGTCAATATTTCCAATGTCTTTTGTTCACTTTGCCCTATAATATCTATATCATCTGCATAACCAAGCAGCTTGGATGGTCCTCCAATATCATATTCCTCCTTTACCTTCCTTACAACTTTCTCTAGAGCCAGATTGAAGAGTAGCGGCGATAGTGCATCACCCTGTTTCAAGCCAGATGTTATTTGGAAAGGGTTTGATTTCCTGCCTTTATATGTTACAATATTATAGGTATCTTCCATGCATAGTCTGATCATGTTGATTAACTTCCTTGGTATTCCAAATTCCCGCATAGCATTCCATAGACTATTCCTAATGGCACTATCATAAGCCTTTTTAAAATCCACAAAAATGTTATGGAGATCTCTTTTATATTCCCAATTTTTCTCGGCTATTTGTCGTAAGATGAATATCTGATCTATTGTTGATCTGTTTTGTCTAAAAACCCGCCTGGTAGTCATCTAATATGTATTCTGAATATGGTTTTAGTCTATTTAGTAATACTGCGGATAGTATCTTATAGCTTATGGACAATAGTGATATTCCTCAATAATGTTCACACTGGAACTTGTCTCCTTTCTTAAAGATAGGTATCAATAATGACTCTTTCCAGTCATGGGGTAATTCTTCAGTCCTCCAGATTTTTATTATTAGTTCGTATAGCATTAGATGTAATGCATGGCCACCCACCATTATAAATTCAGCTGCAATTCTATCAGCCCCAGTTGCCTTATTATTTTTTAAGTCGTGTGATTACATATACGATTTCTTCAAATGCAGGTTCTTCAATTTGTGGTTTACACGTTAGAACCTCTTCCTGTGGGAAAGTGTTATTTGGAGCTTCACAATTTAGTAATTCAACAAAGTATTCTTTCCATGTGTTGCACATTTTCTCATTGGTATTTATCATATTCCCATGTTTGTCTTTTAAACAATATGTGTTGTGTTTGTGCCCTCGTTTCATTGACTTCAGTTCTTTAAATAACTTTCTGGATTCGTTTTTCTGGTGATTAGTTCCCATATCTTTGATTATATTACTCATATATTCTCGTTTCTGCTGTCGAACTATTTTTGTAGCCTCTTATTCATTTCTATATTGCTATTCCTTTTGGATGTTGTTGATGTCATTTAGCCATAGCTGTCTGGCATTCTTTTTCCTAATGACTGCTTCTTCACATTTTGGATTGAACCATCTGTTGTTTCTATGCTTGGTTAACACACCGAGACATTCTTCTGCAGTAGATTGAATTGTATTCTTGATGTTCAACCAAGTTTGGTCAATGCTTTCCTCCAACGGGTTTTGTAGAATTTCAAGTTTACATTTTATTTCATCTGCAAATTTCTCTTTGACTGTAATTTTTTGTAGTTTTCCTCTGTTATATGTTGGGTGTAACCTTTGTAGTTTAGCATAGAAAGCTCTCTTAAGTTTTATTTTAAATTTTGCCCCAACGAGGAAGTGGTCGCTGTGGCACTCAGCTCCACTATAGCTTCTAACTTGTTGTATGTTTGATGCATTCTTATTGTTAATTAAAATGTGATCTATTTGATTATAGGCTCTCTTGTCACATGATTTCCAAGTTTGTTTATGTATATCCCTTCTTTGCAGTCTGGTACTGCTGATCTGCAGTCCTTTGGCTTCTGCTAGGTTGATGACTCTCCATTCATTATCATTTAAAGTTGTATGTAGGCTTTCCATACCGGAAACTTTTTTATTAGTTTGCTCTCTACCTGTTTTTGCGTTGAAGTCTCCCAGCACAATCAGGATGTCCTGTTTGGGGGTTTCTTCTATAGCATCTTCCAGATTATTATAAAAGTCTTTTTTAATATAATCTTCTTTCTCTTCAGTTGGTGCATGTACATTAATCATCGTTATATTTTTCCATTTACCTTTTATTCGTAATTTACTAAGCCTATCATTAACAGCTTTAAAGTTTAGAATGTACCCCCATAACTCTTTTGTGATGACAAATCATGTTCCTAATTCATGTTTATTTTGGGTGTTTCCTCCATATATTATAATCATTCCATTTTGCTCTAAAGTACCTTCTAATGGCCACCTTATTTCTTGAATTGCTGTTATATCCATTTTATACTCAACCAGCTCCCGGGTTAATTCTTCGGCCGCTCCAGCTCGATATAGTGTCCGTACATTCCATGTTCCAAATCTCAAAAGTCCTTTAACGTTCCAAGGTCGATGTCCAAATAAGTCAGTCCGAATTCGAGGCTCATGTATCTGTTTCGTAACAAAATGGTTTATACAAAGGTGGGGATGTTAACCCCACGCTTCATCCCCCAACCTGGAGGACCAGGGTGTTTTTCTTTGTCTGTTCTCTACCCTTTGACCTGTCCGGCTTGGGAGGCCCTGCTGGTAGCTACGCAACCGCCGGCATAGCTCTCAGGGTCATTGAGAAACTCAAGCTCCCCCACCACGACAAGGTGGAAACAAAGTATATCACTACATTACCTAATATATACGCCACAAAAATATCGTATATATATATATATATATATATATATATATATATATATATATATATATATATATATATATATATATATATATATATATATATATATATATATATTGCACATGCATAAGATCACAACTTGACAGAATTTCCCACGTCCCAAGGAATGCAATCATCACTATTTACTTACCAAAAATAGCTACATCACTTCCTATGGCTTGGCAGTACGTGCTTTGTTTCCAAAGGAACTAGTCACATCCCTTCCGAATTCCACACAATATCAACTTAACTGTCTATTCAAGAGGCTCTACTAACATCAGCTACTAACTGACACAAGTTAGGTTCACAAAATACTACAGTAAACAGCTCCCTATAATTGTCTATCTCATCTAATATATGCATCTATTCACAATATGTAATTTATAACTACTAAGCACACTTTGCCGCTGTAACGGACTTGTCAATAAGCCATAAGCGATACTACACAGTTACACTATCTATTGTAAACATTGTTGTACACACCTGTACTATGTCCTACTTTCAAACCGGCTTATCGATCGTCATCTAATTACCAATGCAGGATCGTTCGCATATTTAATGAGTTGAAGTACGGTCGCGTTTTACGCTCAATTACAACGGTAGATTAATTAAATATTTATTTACCTGAACCGTTGAACAGACCACAGGTCAGCTTCTAATACTGTCTTGTGGCCAACTTGCCTCTATTACTGACAGTAAGCCGAAATTGGCTGTGCGTCCTCTCACACCGACAGTTCGAAAGTGAATGCCGTCCACTGCCTAATTCCGTCCTACGTGCTACTCAACTCGCACGAAGAAATAGTGCTACAGGCAGGTTGTGTCTCAACTTAAGCGAGAAACATGTGTTCTCCGCACTTGAGAATTAATTTTCTCCCTTCACGAGATAATGTTAGAGTACTTAACAACTCAGTCACTCGAATCCAGGTGCTACTAGAACAATCTACGCGAAGAAACAAGCTCGACTTTCCCCAGTTTATTTATAACTGGGGAAGTACCTGATGACGCTCCGTGTTCATGCGGAACCTCCTACGACAAAGCACAGATAACTTGCAGTCATACTGTGACAAATACTCTTCTTTATGGCAGTGAAGCCTGGTCAACGTACTCACACCAAGAGAAACGTTTAAACAGCTTTCATATACGATGCCTGCGAAGAATACTTGGTATTAAGTGGCAAGACAAAATCACAAATACTGAAGTATTGGAAAGATCAGGTTGTGTGAAGGTGTATTCCATGCTCAGTCTTCGTAGACTTAGATGGATAGGACACGTTAGGAGGATGGATGATGGTAGAATACCAAAGGACATCATTTTTGGTGAATTACAGATGGATAAGAGATCTCAGGGTCGGCCTCTACTACGATACAATGATGTGTGTAAGCGGGAAATGATTGATACAGGCATTAATAATGCACATTGAGTGCAAATCGCGCTGAACGTGCTGCGTGGAGGGCAAACATCAGAAATGGAAAAAGACAAAGGAGAAAATGATTGCAGATAAGTCACACCACCGAGCGTGCGAGACGTAAGATCGTGCATGATGGTGGAAATGACCACGTGTTCACATGCATCCTCTGTGAACGAACATGTACAACGCGAATTGGCCTTATCAGTCACATTCGCTACCTCCATGGGTTGTAGTTATATTGCATTTTTTAAGCACAATGTAACAAACTATCGTCTGTCAAGACGGCAACGTGCCAATGAAGATGAGTGCATATATTTGACTTATTTTTTAAGTGTTATCTAGCAACGACTGCCTGATAGAGGCTAATGAAACTAGAACATTATGTTCAACAATAAGAATGAGACAAACAGCTTTCTTTGGTCATGTGATGAGAAGAGAGGCATTAGAGAACACCGTGACGACTGGTAAGATCAATTTAAAGAGAGGCAAGAGCCGTCCAAGAGAAATTACGTTGAATGGACTGAGCCAGTGGCATGGAACAATATCATCAGCTGAGTTGATCCAGAACACAAAGACCAAGATTTTTGAAGAGACATGAACTCATCATCATCATCATCATCATCATCATCATCATCATCATCATCATCATCATCATCATCATCATCATCATCATCATCATCACCACCACCACCACCACAACCATCATCATCATCATCATCATCATCATCATCGTCATCATCATCATCAACATCAACATCATCATCATCCTCCTCCTCATCATCATCATCCTCATCACCATATCATCATCATACGAAACCGATAGACGTGTGGAACCGTAACGACTTTGATGTTTGTCTGATCATAATGTTGCCAAAGTGTGTCTGCCACATCGACATTTTCATTATAATGTTACAGAGACACAGAAATACATAAACAAAGACACAGAAACAGAGACGAAGACACAGATACATAAACACAGGCTCGCAGACCCCTACACAGATATACAGAGATGCAGAACGCACGGACACATAATCAAAGAAACCTAAACATATTGACACACAGACTTAGACTCACAGAGCCACATACACAAACGCATACTCAAAGACACAGAGAAACAGCCACGGAGAAACATAGTCACTGACACAGAATCAGTGACACAGACACGGAGACTAAGACGCAGCACTCATACGCAGAGACAAAGACACATAATCACATACACAGAGACACAGACATACATACACAGAGACAAACATAGGCACACAGAGATAAAAAGAAGCAAATATAGAGACAAAGACACATTTACATTGTCTGATATAAGGACACAGATATAATGATGCTTATAGACCTACAGAGAGAATAACACACCCACACCCACACACACACCCACACACACACACGCACACACGCACATGCACCCCCCCCCCCCCCCCCCACAGTGCCCACACACACACACACACGCACACACATACACACACAGAAACCCAAGAACATTCCAAGAAATTACGACTCAAATTAAAAGAAAACAAAACAAAAAATTCAAACTGACAAACGAAACAAAGTAAAGAAAATCCAAGCGATAATAATAACAATAACAGCAATAATGGCCATAACCTCGCTGGCGAGCATATTCACAGTTGAAGTTCCACCGATGGCCATAAAACTACAGTCTCTATTGCAGTCATAAATCTGGAATTATAATGACACAAAGCTCTCAAGGGGGATAACTACCAGGCAACGACGTAATAATATCTCGGTTTATTCGTGTTCGGGCCAACCTCCCCTGGAGACTCGCGGCGTGAAAACAGTGCCATATCAGAAATTATCACATGATGTCGGACTCCCCAGAGAAATCGTTTTGCCCGTTAAGGCGTATGTTTCATTCTTCAGTTTCCACGCTCTATTGTTTTCCCAGAAATTGCAAATAATAGTAATCTCCCTTTAAATCTGGAAATATGGAGTGGAATTCCAGAAGCCAAAGAGAATATTGGTGGCGGCATGATTATATTAGCGGAACTAACATGGTTTCTGATGAGTGTGTGAATATACCGAGGCTTTTACGATGTCATTATTGTTTGATCGACACCGTGTGAGAAGAATTAAGGTACTGATGATATGAGTTATGATCCGATCGTGTGACTTCTTCTAACGTTGCCGTGTGTTGCAGTTTCTCTTCGATGAAGTTTTCTAAATGAATGATCTCGTCCATGAACGCTTTGGTCGTATTATTATTATGGGTATATTCTTTGTTTTATTTTGAAGGTTGACGTTTACTGCTATTTATTTTTAACACTAAGGCTGTATTGCTGTAATAACATCTTGGACAAGGGTGACAATCAGGACGTCTCGATGATATTAACATTCCGGAAACACAGATACTCAGAAATAAAACCACAGACACAGAGACACGGAAAAACAGAAATAAAGTCACAGACAAAGACTCAGAGACACGAAGGATCAGAAATAGTCACAGACACAGAGACACACAGAAACATAAATAGTCTCTCTCTCTCTCGCTCTCTCTCTCTCTCTCTCTCTCTCTCTCTCTCTGTCTCTGTCTCTCTCTCTCTCTCTCTTTCTCTCTCTCTCTCTCTCACACACACACAAACATACACACAGACATACAGACACACACACACACACACAAACACACACACACGCATACACAGCCACAGATACAGATTATATCCGAGATATGTGTAACTAATTATACCCCTGATCTGTTTATAAGTGATTATACCTATGATCTGTGTATAAGTGATTATAACCGTGGTCCGTGTCTAAGTGATTATACCTCTTGTCTCTGTATACGTGATTATATCTCTGGTCTCTGTATACGTGATTATACCTCTGGTCTCTGTATAAGTGATTATACCTCTGGTTTATGCATAGGTGTTTATACACGTGATTTGTGTATATTTGATTATACCCGTGATCTGTAAATACATGAATATACCTCTGGTCTATGTATAAGCGATTATATCTCTGCTATCTGTTGTTAAGTTTAGCCTCGTAAGTGATGTAATTGATAAAATAATGTATTTTTAGCAGAGATAAGAAGCAAGGAATAATTGATGGGTCTGCGTGCCCATTTCTAAATCTTTATGAAAATAAAGTTCGCTCGTTCGTTCATACAATTCCTAACACAAACAAACAAACAAACAAACAAACAAACACGCAAACACACACACACACACACACACACACACACACACAGACAGACACATGAGACACAACAACAGTGACGTCGATCATCAGTGTGTCTTACTCGTACGTTAACTGGAACAGCGTCGGTAAACAGGCAAATAGAGACTGACTGACTGACATAGACACAGACGGGAGGACAGGCGATGTTGCAGACAGAAAGGCTGTTAGACAGACAGGCATACAGTTACATTGATAGATGGAAAGACAAACACATAGACAGACGGACAGAGGGATAGACAGGCGGACAGACGACGGATTGGTGGCTGGCTGGACGGACGACAGACTGGTTGCCGACCAGACGGACGCAAGGACAGACGAAAGAACAAACGAACTTTATTCTCAAAGGGTTCAGAAATGGGTACCTAGGCCAGTCTGACATTCTGCCCTGACAGACAGACAGACAGACAGACAGACAGACAGACAGACAGACAGACAGAAGGACACACAGATAGATAGATAGATAGATAGATAGATAGATAGATAGATAAATAGATAGATAGATAGATAGATAGATAGATAGATAGATAGATAGATAGATAGATAGATAGATAGATAGATAGATAGATGCAGACAGACAGACAGACAGACAGACAGACAGACAGACAGACAGACAGACAGACAGATAGATAGATAGATAGATAGATAGATAGATAGATAGATAGATAGATAGATAGATAGATAGATAGATAGATAGATAGAGAATTAAGAAGTGAAGTAGATAAGCAGACAGACAGACAGACATCTCACGGTCCCTGTCATTTATATACCCTCTTGCTTAGCCTCAAACATAAACCAAAAAACAACAAAACGGTCAACAGTAAAGAACATACACACGCAGAAACTAACTAGAGACACACGTTTAGTGTCTACAAACTGATCCCTCTAATTCATGTTCAGTTTATTCAACGGAGAACACTATTTTGCCGACCCAGCATGGGCCGCAAACCTTCGACACAAGCGTTAACTTCAACGCGGCCTGCGTCTGGCATCTGTCATTTAACGACGACTGGGAGCTTTAAACTGGAAAGAGTCGTTTTGTTTCGCTTCGATTTTAATTTAACACTTTCACCATCTTCTTTACTGTGTCTTGTTTCGCTCCCCCTTCTCATTTGCTTCGCTTTTCAAAGTTATAATTTTTTTTATTGTTTTGTGTTTCTTGCATCTATTTTTTGGGGGGTGTTGTGTAAAGTTGAGTGACAAGTGAGGGGAGACAAAGCCAGGGGGAAGGAGTGAATCAATGAGTCATCGCGTAAATTGAAGTGAGGAAAGGCAATTGATAAGACTTAGGTGTCTAAATCGGCGCATCTGCTAGTGGTTGTACTTGTATGTACGCGAAATTCAGAACCGCGACAGATCTGATGACCTCAGTGGCTCAAATTATTTGAACACAATCTCAGTACATATTACCTTCACCCTTAACAACAACAACAACAACAACAACAACAACAACAACAACAACAACAACAACAACAACAACAACAACAACAACAACAACAACAACAACAACAACAACAACAACAACAACAACAACAACAACAACAACAACAACAGCAATAACAGCAATAACAGCAATAACAACAACAACAAAACCATAGTATAACATCTAGTCTCGTTTTGGTAGACCAATATGTACCCCATATCTAATAACAATTGCTACATTATTCATTAATTTTATAAATGAGTTAAGTCGTAGTGATTTTTGCATATTTCCCATGCCTTTACAATGCATAACTTTTATATTGTTATTGTTCTGCATTTTGGGGATCTGGTGAATATGATAATGAAAGTAATGATGATGATGATGATGATGATGATGATGATGACGATGATGATGATGATGATGATGATGATGATGATGATGATGATAGTATTGATGATGATAGTAATGATGATGATGAGGATTATTATATTGATGATGCTGATAATAATGATAATAATAATAATGATAATGATGATAATCATTATGATGCAAATGATGATAATAATGATGATGATGGAGACAGTGTTGATGATCATGATGATAATGAAGATGATGATAGTAATTAAGATGACGATGATGATTATTATAATGATGATGATGATGATGATGATGATGATGATGATGATGATGATGATGATGATGATGATAGTGATGATGATGATGATGATGATAGTAAAGGAGAAGAAGAGGAAGAAGGAGAAGATAATGATGATGATGATGATGATGATGATAATGATGGTGGTGGTGATGATTATAATGTTAATGATGATGCTGATAATTGCCATGTAGCGTCGGAGGCAAGGGACGGTGATTTAGAATAAGATACGGAAATTGTGGTAAACAGTACAAGAAGAGTTAACCAAGAAGCGGTATAATACGCAAGTTGCTAGATAATGTTACAGCGTACTATGTCACTAAAGTTAGTTAGGTTTTGGGATGATCATGGAGCCGGTCGGATAAATAACAACACTGAAATATGAACGCAAATATCCAGCAGAAAGACATAGCGAACATGCCATCTAGTACTCTAGGAAGATAAGGAAAAGGGGCATAGTCTGCATTACGGAGAACGATAGGAAGATGAAGATTTAGCACAGAGAAAGTGAGGAAAGTATACTGCATCAGAACTTGCCGGTCGTTCGTCAAATAGAGGTCAACACACACATAGCTCGGCTTAAGTAACACTGTTAGAATCATGGGCGTAATGTAGTTTGCAGAACGATGGACCGTATGAAATTTACTCGTCACTGATGAAAGTAGAAGGATGGAATCGGACTCTACAGTTAACATTAAATATTTACAAATGATTATTAATTATCTTTCACCCGCCCTCCCATTAACATGGGAACGGTGACGTTGTTATATTGTACTGACGATTGCCACTAATAAAGATATATTTGACGAGGAACTAATTTCCTTAATATTTATTCTGACTCCTGTTGAGCTGCAATGTTGTTTACTAGACGACGAGCATAGTATTAGACGGAAACAGCATAGCAATGATAGTAATGAAAATAACGATGATGATGATGCTGATGATAGTAATGAAGAAGATGAGGATGAAGCTGATAATAGTAATGAGTATAATGATGATGATGATTATAATGATGATGATGCTGATGCCTGTCGTGTCTGTCTGTCTGTCTGTCTGTCTGTCTGTCTGTCTGTCTGTCTGTCTGTCTGTCTGTCTGTCTGGCTGGCTGGCTGACTGTCTGTTTGACTGCCTGTCTGCCTGCCTGTCTAGCTTATTTCACATCGATAACATGCCAGTAGAAAGTGTGCGTGAGCGCAAAGTATTAGACTTCATCATTGATAGATACCTAACCTTTAATTCCTGTGTTCAAGCGCTCGTTAAACAAACAGGGAAAACAGTCTACCAGCTGGCCAAAATTAAAAATTTCCTTGATGAAGACACAAGGAAGATATTCTATACTTCTTACATACACACACATTTTGACTACTGTTCTACAATCTGGTACGGCTGTTCCAATTTAATCATCATTCGTCTTTACTCACTCAAGAAACGGGCTATGTATTTAATTTATAGAAAACACGTAACTGATAATCATAGCCTACATAAACGCCTACGGTTACTACCACTCCGCAAAGATCTACTTTTCAAAAAGGCCAACTAATCCACAAAATCCTACATAGGAATGGCCCAAATTACACGTGGCCATTGTTTAAATATAATGGAAGGCTCAGTAAACGACTAAATATATTACACATCCTGAAGATTAGGATGGACCATACAAAACAAGTTTAGCGTGCTCCGCAGCTCAGCTGTGTCACAATCTTCTACAAGAAGTCAAAGACATCACCAATCTCTATACATATAATCGAAAATTATTTGCAAATTACTATCTCAGTACAGATTACCTTCCCCCTTAATAATAATAATAATAATAATAATAATAATAATAATAATAATAATAATAATAATAATAATAATAATAATAATAAAACTCTAGTATAACATCCAGTCCCCTTTTTATAGATCAGTATGTTCCCCATTCATTCATTCATTCATTCATTCATTCATTCACTCATTCATTCATTCATGCATTCAGTAGGATGTCCTTTGTAGAACCTCGCTCCCATAACAACCTTCCGTAAAACCTCTCGATCATACGCAAGATGTCCCGCGTCCGATACACCCATCTGGAGATCATCCGCCACATCCTGCACCCATCTTTTCTTTGTCCTTCCTCTTCTTCTCTTCCCAGGCATATACCTCTCCATTATTGTTCTCTCCAAACTTTTGTGACGTTTCAAGTGACCAAAATATTTCAATTTTCTTTGTTTTATCGTCTTTAATAGCCAGCCTTCTTCAATATTCAGCTCTTGAAGTATGTATGCATTTGTTTTTTTTTCTTTACACAAGATATTCTTAGAAATCGTCTATAACATTTATATTCAAAGGCATTTATGCGCTGTTCAGCTTGTTTAGTAAGTGTCCAGGTATCATAGGCGTATGTTGCAATGGGAAAGATGCACGCTCTTAAAAAATCTAATTTTTGTATTCTATCTGTCCCACTCCATATTTTATTCAGCTGTTTTAGTCTTTGAAGAGCAACTTAATCAATGACCCAAGATATTCAAAATTTTCCACCACCTCCAATTTTTCCTCATTAATATATGTTTCTTTTTCCATAGTAGTTTTATCTGTATGCATTAACTTTATTTTTGCTATGTTAAGATATAATTTGTGATTTTCACTATTCAATTGGGTTGAGGCTATTAGGTTTTCTATATCATTCTGTGTTGTGTATAGCAATACTGTATCATCAGCATACCTAATCTTTGATATGTCATGACCCCCGCTATTAAGGGCATCATATAGCTCCCTGTTTATATCATCTCTTACATTTCTCATTATATTTTCGGCGTACAGGTTAAACAAGTATGGGGACAGCACACATCCCTGACGGACTCCTTGCTTGATGTCAAACCAATCTGATGTCTCGCCATCTATTCTAACCGCTGCTTGTTGGTCAAGATAGAGCATTCTTATGAGTTGTATTGCATGTGATGGAAAGCCCATATTCCTCATGATTTCCCAAAGTTTCTGATGTTGTTCACAGTAAAATGTCTTTGAATAATCCACAAAACATGAGAATAGGTTTACATTAAATTCTCTGCACTTCTCTATTATGTTCCACATAGCTAATACAAATTGTCACATCATTTATTAATTCTAATGAGTTATGTAGTATTGATGTTTGCGTTTTCCTCCATGCCTTTATAATGCATAACTTTTATATTTCTGTTGTTTTCAGTTAGCCTCGAGTGATGTGTGGATGAAATAATGTATGAAGGAGAGTGATAGAAGGGCAGAATATTAGACGGGCCTGCGTGCCCAATTCTTAACCTTTTGAAAATAAAGTTTGTTAACAATGTTTGTTAGTAGTTTAAGATGTGTATATATTTGTTTTGTATTCATCCTATGTGTTTGCTATCAGTGTCAAAGAGCCATCTAGTGAAACAAGAGCGCTTACAGAATGAGGCTCTGCAAGGCATCCTGGGATGCACAAGGGACACACATATGAGTGTGTATGAGATATATCCTAGCTTTGCCAACGGTTAAGGACAGACTCAACATGCAATCTGCTAAGTCATATCTCCTAGAACAGTGGTTCTCAACCGATGGGGAATTCCCCCCCCCCCCCGGGGGGGGGGGGGATTTTTGGGTTTCCAGGGGAAGGGAGGGAATTTTAGGGTTTCCGGGTGGGGTGGGGGTGGGTGGGGGGGGGGGGGTGGGGGGGGGGGGTGGGATTCAGATTATTTCAATTTCGCGTTAATACAAGAACCGATTACTTCATATTGTTTTTCCCTTCATACTGTACGGTTCTGTACGTCTCACCCTTCTAAAATTCAATTTATAAAGTAAGTAGACCCACAAATCATGTTTTATGTGGACGTCTAGACTTGTTTTAGTATGTGCTATTAAATTTAGCTTCCAATTTTACGTATATTGTTTAGGGGCGGAGCGGGATTTTTAGATAGGAAATATGAAAGGGGGGAATGACGTTCTGAAAATATGGTAAAGGGGGGCACGGGCCAAAAAAGGTTGAGAACCACTGTCCTAGAGGATCAACTCCTGGACACGTGCTGATTAGAGAAACATCACGGATGTCTCAGGCAGAGGACACAATGAGAGAAGTGTGTATGCTCGAAAACATTGGCAGGAGAAGTATGGGTCAGAATGTCGGAGGAAATATCGGACCTGTGTGTAACAAGCTATGTGGAGGGTCCCAAATAACTATGTCTCAATTTTCTCATGTATATTTCATAGCCCTGGCTTTAAATAGGTCTTTCCCTGCCAACCCTCCTCCGTTTCCCCCGGACTCACTGTCACTCTCTATTCGACCTAAGGACCTATTTCCTGCAGGGTCGTTCTGGCTGACACGCATACAACATGACGTTCTTCAACATATTTGTAATTGTAAATTTAATAACTCAATACATAACAGCACAGAGAAAAAAAAAATATCTGACAATTAACTCATAAACATCTACACACAATCTAGAGAGAAAACTAGTCCATACAATATCAACACCAATATAAATATCCTAGATCATCGTTTTCCATATTGTCCCATGAATTCACAACCACCTCATGGCAAGTTCACTGGTCTTTATTTCCCGCGTAGGTTGTTCGAACAACAGGGTTCCATAAATCCAGGATTCCAAGTTTCCGTGTCCTACACGAATGTAGTGTGTTCAATGGTTAGGGAAAGTGCCCTGGGATCACGTGGCACAATTTTGGTGGGGAAATACTCAAGGAGAATAAATAGGATATATGTACGGGTGTGTCCGTGACTTAGGCGGGATCTAGCCCAAAATGCAAACATACTCGATCCCAGCTCAACGAAACGCCTGCCGAGGTGTCTGAAAGTATTCGTTCGGGCCCGCCGTGGTTCTATCTGGTATAGCCCAACAGCAGCAGGGACTTCATAGTAAACATAATGTTCTATGTCGATGCTCTGTCGAAACTTCCGGCTATATTCGCCGTCAAAAGAAGGATCCTGTAAAGTTAAAACAATTTTGAGAGCCTCTGGTGTAAACATCAGATACAGCCGGCATGGAGATTCCAATGGTCTCAGCATGTCGGTTGCCATACATAAAATCCATACAATTACCTAGTATTCAATTGTCTTCATACCACACTCCTCTCCACACTCATACCATGCCTTTATTAATATTGGGCACATACCTTCTCAGGCTTCCCTCTCACTTGCAAACCTTGCCTTTCTCACGACAAAGCTATTGTGGAGTAGTGTGCGTAATTATGTGTGTTTCCCACTCTTAATTAATATCAAAATAGTGGGTCTGTATGGACCGCAGTGCATCTCCCTCCCCCATCCCTAGCAAGAACAGGAAAGAGGAAACTACCCTGTCCGGCCGCCGCTCTTGTCTGAGCTGTCACCGCAATGTATCGGCCGTGTCTCACATAACCCATATATTCAGATGAGTTCAGGTTCTCTCAGGGAGACAGGGAAGTCCATTTATACTCCCAACATCCTCCTATCGACCAGGAACCACCCGGTCCACCTGGCCCCCCCATCAGCCGAAAGACGAAAGAGATAGCACAGTGGATCGCCTCTTCTGGCTCAAGAAGATATAACTCAGATGGGTGGAACCGGTCCCCACGGAGCACTTCCCCTCGACATGCCATAGCTATAGAATGTTTATATTCAAATGAAAGATGACACTAAACAGAGGTAAAGCCATAGGAAGAAAGATAGCCCCCCACCCCCCTTATCCGCCGCCAAGAATATGCGACATCATCTGGGAAAAGATATTGCCCCGATTTGTTCCCCCGCCATGCCCAGATCTAGACGCTTAGCCAAATTGGCAAGACTGCCGTTTCACCAAATCGTCTCATTATTCGAGACGACCAAGCTTAATATGCCCAGGTCTGGCAGGACCTATTAATCTAAAATTACCTTTCATATCCCAGCCGTAGGATGCGGCACTTTATCTGTAAAATTCTTTAAAACTTGAATACATTGTGCCGACCACAACCGACAAGGTTGACAACGGACTTTTCACGCCCAAACCATTACCCTAGGTCATATTTGGTGCAAGGCGCGCCATTGGGTTTTCCCGAAGAACAGATAGATTTCAAAGTATTCGTGTCAAATGCTCGGGTTATGAAAGTACTCCAGAGAATTCCACTCCGAAGGAATTGAGCGGATAGGTATGAGGACATGGGCCACTGGGGTTTCGCTACATAGGCCCCCTCTTAAGAAAGTCGAACCCTACGAACTTTCAACTGCCAGAGGTTCTGTTCGAATTACCTCCCCCTCACCTTCGACCATAGGATGCCGTGACATAAAATCCGCTCCCACATTCTCCCTTCCGGGGATGTATTCGACCGTGAACTGATACGGTTGTAAGAGCAATGACCATCTCATTAACCTTGCGTTCAGTTTCTTAGAAGTTGCCAAAAACGTCAGAGGTTGATGGTCGGACTGCACTTTGAACGGTACTCCATACAGATAAGGTTGAAATTTATGTACCGCCCACACTAGAGCCAGACATTCCCGTTCGACGGTGGAGTAATTCCGTTCCGCGGGTAACAGTTTTCTACTGGCATATGCCACCGGACATAGCACAGTAGGATCATCTCGCCCTTCCTGCAACAGAGTTGCTCCAATCCCTATGTTACTCGCGTCGGTTCTTAGAACAAACGTTTTCTCCAAATTTGGGAGTTGCAGGACTGGCCTATCCACCAAAGCCTGTTTCAGCTTCCCATAAGCCTCTTCACAGCTCGGGGTCCAGACTATAGGATCTGGCGATCCTTTCTTCAGGGTTTCGGTTAACGGTGCCCCAATTTCGTTGAACTTCGGAATAAATTTCTGGTAAAACCCACACAGAGACAAGAAAGACCTAACATCCTTTTTGGATTTAGGATGGGGTGCGAGTCTGACCTTCTCTACATTCTTTTCTTCCGGTACCAAACCCCCCGGGGTAATAGTATGTCCCAGAAATTCTAAGGAGTGATAGCCAATCATGCATTTGGCTGGACGGGCAGTTAACCCCTCCTCTTTCAATCTTATGAAGATCTGTTCCAAGGATTTCAGGTGATCTTTCAGATTGCCAGAAGCGACGAGAATATCATCCATAAACGAGACGACAGAGGGATCCCTTAAAGGGTCTAATAACTTTCTCATCATGCGTGTGAACACACTGGGCGCATTGCTCAGCCCAAAAGGCTTCACCTTAAATTCGTAATGGCCGCTCGGAGTACTGAAAGCGAACAAGGGTCGAACCTCAGGCTTCACAGGGATCTGATAATATCCCCGGCTTAAATCGATTTTTGAAAAGTACTTTGCCCTATTTAATCTGGCAAACAGTTGATTTGTGTTTGGTAACGGCTCAACTTGGAATGTCGTACAACTGTTTAAATGCCTGTAATCAATACACAAGCGGTGCTCCCCGCTTGGCTTTCTCAACAAGATAACCCCGGCATTATAAGGAGAAGTCGAAGGAGTTATGATGTCATCATCCAGAAGCTTCTGGATTTCGGCTTCCAGGGCCTTCTCTTTCGCAAAGGGCACTGGATATATTTTTTGGCGAATGGGGTCTTGGGTAGTCAGAGTCATATCAAACTCAACCAACCCTGTCCGCCCTGGACGATCGGTAAGAATCTGTTGATGGGACTCCAACAAACGGATGACTAGTTCTGTTTCTTCAGCCGACAGATCAGGATTTATATGTACATCCTTATAGGTTTCCCCAGGGTGTAAAGGATACTCCCTATCCGCATCTTCGCCCGATTCAGTTTCCATCGCGACCGCCATAGTCATGAGTGGGAGAGAAGTACCATCGGATCGTTCCTCATATTTTTTGAGGAGGTTAATGTGGAAGATTTTAGATTTCCCCCTGATCCGGATAGCATAATTGGTACGGGACACAACCCTTTCCACCGGGAAAGGCCCCTGCCAACCAATCTCGAGTTTATTGGAACCTACTGGAAGTAACAACAGAACCCGATCCCCCACCTTCAGAGACCTATCTTTCGTCCTTCTATTGTAGTAGGCCGCGTGTCTCTTTCTGGCCGCTCTCAGATTCTGAGCCGCCAAAGCCCAACCTGTCTGGAGTTTCTTCTTTAACTCCTTGACGTATTTGTAGGAAGATACCACCTCTTCGGAAGTCTCCTCCTCTGTCCAACATCTCAATAAGGCTTCTAAGGGACCCTTAATTGGCCTCCCGAATAATAGAGTGGCTGGTGGCAACCCGGTTGACCCATGGGGAACCTCCCGATAGGCGAACAAGGCGGCTGGGATATATTCATCCCATCTGTCTGGTTTCTCTTGAGCCAGCTTCCTAAGCATGGTCATCAAGGTACCATTAAACCTCTCTACTTGCCCATTAGACTGAGGGTGGTATGGGCTTGTGTGAATGTGGTTAGTCTGGAAGATACGAAAGACTTCCTCCATCAGCTTACCACAAAACTGAGACCCATTGTCCGTTAGGATCTGGTTTGGAAATCCCAACCGAGTAAAAGTCTCCATCAGTGCATCAGCCACTCGCTTAGAGTCGATGGTGGCCAACGGTATCGCCTCGCCCCACATGGAACAGCAATCCACCATCGTCAGAATATACATATTCCTCTTGCTAGTCCGAGGAAGAGGACCAACCAGATCGATGGCAACTCTCTCGAAAGGAGAGTTCATAATGGGCATATCACCCAAGACTACCGGAGCCGTCCAGTGTTTTGGTGCCACACGCTGGCACTCTGGGCACGACTTGACGTACCTACGCACATCTCCAGTCATCCCTGGCCAGTAGTAATTGCAGGAAATGCGCTGAAGTGTTGCCCCGACACCCATATGTCCACTGAAAGAAATGGTGTGTCCCATATGAAGAAGCTGTTCCCGATAAGCCTTAGGAACTACCAGCTGTCCATGCTGCCGTTCCTCCACTCCGGCTCTCCGGTACAGTAACCGATTCTTCATATAATACTGACCCCGTCTTGGTGGGTCAGCACTTTTTGGCAACTGGTTGAAGCAAGGTTGCAAAGTAGCATCCTGGCTTTGAGCAGCTCGTAACTCCCCAGGCAAGGGATTCACGATCAAGGCCGGCGTCTGCTCCTCCTCCGATTGAGATCTGGTTTGCATCGCCCCTACGTACATGGGTTCGTTTGGGATCCCTAGGAAGACGTAGCGGCAACCCAAGATCATCGGGAAGATAGGATCGATCAGAACGGCTGCCTGAATAGTGCCGGTAACATATTTTGATTTGATGTCCACCTTCGCAATTGGAAGAGACATCGCTACCGCACTCCTTGTCGCCGTTTGAATCTCAATGGATTCCCCGGTTAGCTGCTCTGGGCTCACTAAGTGTGATGAAATTACGGCCTCAAACTGAAGACCTGTGTCATAGAGACACTCGACTGGTTGTCCGTTCACAAGAACCGTCTCTACTACTGGTGGTTTTTCTGAATCTTTGTTCCCAGGATCCCTCCCTTCTACCTCCTTGTTAGACCCCTCCCCGGTTTCTACAAGACAGGCAGCATAGTGAGAGTCTTTCTGTTTGCGCCTGCAATCGGCCGTATTGTGTGTGGGAGATTTGCAGAAGGCGCACCACTTTTCACTCCACTTTCTTTTGGGAGATCCAGGTGAACTCTTACCAGAGGGTTTCTTACTGGGAACTTTTTCGAAAGGATCCTCCTTTTTGGTGTGAGTGGGTTTGGGGTTCTTCTTCTTTCCAGACCCAGTGTCTGGTGATCGGAGATTGGGTTGTGCCAGTTCCCCATTATCCCCATGAGCTAGCACATACCTTTCCGCCAATGTGTTGACTACGTCTAACCTTTCTGTCCCATTTTCAACCAAGAAGGTTTGCAATGGCTTAGGCATCATCCTCTTCATTTGGTCAACGACCACTAATTCTTCTAAACTTTCATAGTCGTTGGCAAATCCTGCTAATGACATCCATTTCAAAAGGTAAGACTTAAGTCTAACACTGTATGCTGAGAACATCTCTCCTGGCTCTCTCCTCGACTTTCTGAACTGTTGTCGGTAAGTATGGGCTGTCATCTGGAACCCTTTCAATAATGCCTTTTCCAGGGCCTCATAGTCATTCTCCATACCAGGTGGCAACCTTGAATAGACCTCATACGCGGTCCCCCTCAGGCCCTGTGAGAGTTTCAAGTTCCATTTCCCACGTTCCAATCCCATAGCCAAAGCCATCGACTGAAATCTGTGAAGATACTGGTCGATCTTATCTTTGTGTTCATCGAACGGGAGCAATGGGAACTTCATTGCCTGGTATGGACCGCCACTAGAAGTTGTTGAGTCAGGGAGAACTGCGCCTCCAACTGCACCCTCGCTTTCCTTGGCAGTTTGAGCTTTCAGCTCCAACTCCCTCATACGGAACTCATGGTCTCTGGCTGCCTGCTCGGCCTCCATCTTCCTAGCCTCAGCCTCAATTTTCTTTGCTTCGCGCTCTGCCTCGATTTTCTTAGCTTCGCGCTCTGCCTCGAATTTCTTAGCTTCACGCTCTGCCTCAATTTTCTTAGCTTCGCGCTCAGCTTGTCGAAAATCTCTCTCCACTTCTTGAACATATTTCTGTAACTCAGCCCCTTCATAGCCTATCTCACGCCCTGTAGCCTGCACTTCAGCCACATTAAATTTCGCGGATGCCATCTTAACTCAGAGGGTAAGTGAATAGGTAATGGACAAATGGATATAATACACGACCACAACACTTCGTATGTCGTCAGTCTGTGTCAGGAAGAGTATAGACAATAGCCAGGTACGGTAAGCAGAACCTATTGATATTAGACCAGAATATCTGTCCCCTATCCCTATATCAGTCAGAGCTCCACCAGGATTTAAAATATCCCGCGACGTGCCCCCAGAAATTGTAACAAGCTATGTGGAGGGTCCCAAATAACTATGTCTCAATTTTCTCATGTATATTTCATAGCCCTGGCTTTAAATAGGTCTTTCCCTGCCAACCCTCCTCCGTTTCCCCCGGACTCACTGTCACTCTCTATTCGACCTAAGGACCTATTTCCTGCAGGGTCGTTCTGGCTGACACGCATACAACATGACGTTCTTCAACATATTTGTAATTGTAAATTTAATAACTCAATACATAACAGCACAGAGAAAAAAAAAATATCTGACAATTAACTCATAAACATCTACACACAATCTAGAGAGAAAACTAGTCCATACAATATCAACACCAATATAAATATCCTAGATCATCGTTTTCCATATTGTCCCATGAATTCACAACCACCTCATGGCAAGTTCACTGGTCTTTATTTCCCGCGTAGGTTGTTCGAACAACAGGGTTCCATAAATCCAGGATTCCAAGTTTCCGTGTCCTACACGAATGTAGTGTGTTCAATGGTTAGGGGAAGTGCCCTGGGATCACGTGGCACAATTTAGGTGGGGAAATACTCAAGGAGAATAAATAGGATATATGTACGGGTGTGTCCGTGACTTAGGCGGGATCTAGCCCAAAATGCAAACATACTCGATCCCAGCTCAACGAAACGCCTGCCGATGTGTCTGAAAGTATTCGTTCGGGCCCGCCGTGGTTCTATCTGGTATAGCCCAACAGCAGCAGGGACTTCATAGTAAACATAATGTTCTATGTCGATGCTCTGTCGAAACTTCCGGCTATATTCGCCGTCAAAAGAAGGATCCTGTAAAGTTAAAACAATTTTGAGAGCCTCTGGTGTAAACTTCAGATACAGCCGGCATGGAGATTCCAATGGTCTCAGCATGTCGGTTGCCATACATAAAATCCATACAATTACCTAGTATTCAATTGTCTTCATACCACACTCCTCTCCACACTCATACCATGCCTTTATTAATATTGGGCACATACCTTCTCAGGCTTCCCTCTCACTTGCAAACCTTGCCTTTCTCACGACAAAGCTATTGTGGAGTAGTGTGCGTAATTATGTGTGTTTCCCACTCTTAATTAATATCAAAATAGTGGGTCTGTATGGACCGCAGTGCATCTCCCTCCCCCATCCCTAGCAAGAACAGGAAAGAGGAAACTACCCTGTCCGGCCGCCGCTCTTGTCTGAGCTGTCACCGCAATGTATCGGCCGTGTCTCACATAACCCATATATTCAGATGAGTTCAGGTTCTCTCAGGGAGACAGGGAAGTCCATTTATACTCCCAACATCCTCCTATCGACCAGGAACCACCCGGTCCACCTGGCCCCCCCATCAGCCGAAAGACGAAAGAGATAGCACAGTGGATCGCCTCTTCTGGCTCAAGAAGATATAACTCAGATGGGTGGAACCGGTCCCCACGGAGCCCTTCCCCTCGACATGCCATAGCTATAGAATGTTTATATTCAAATGAAAGATGACACTAAACAGAGGTAAAGCCATAGGAAGAAAGATAGCCCCCCACCCCCCTTATCCGCCGCCAAGAATATGCGACATCATCTGGGAAAAGATATTGCCCCGATTTGTTCCCCCGCCATGCCCAGATCTAGACGCTTAGCCAAATTGGCAAGACTGCCGTTTCACCAAATCGTCTCATTATTCGAGACGACCAAGCTTAATATGCCCAGGTCTGGCAGGACCTATTAATCTAAAATTACCTTTCATATCCCAGCCGTAGGATGCGGCACTTTATCTGTAAAATTCTTTAAAACTTGAATACATTGTGCCGACCACAACCGACAAGGTTGACAACGGACTTTTCACGCCCAAACCATTACCCTAGGTCATATTTGGTGCAAGGCGCGCCATTGGGTTTTCCCGAAGAACAGATAGATTTCAAAGTATTCGTGTCAAATGCTCGGGTTATGAAAGTACTCCAGAGAATTCCACTCCGAAGGAATTGAGCGGATAGGTATGAGGACATGGGCCACTGGGGTTTCGCTACACTGTGCAAGGTCATAATCACATTGGATCCGGTTGTGTATAAATGAATTCGCCAGCAGACAGAATGGGAGGTGCAACAAATGATAAACGACAATTCGCGCCCAGGTGATGTAATCATTTACACGGATGGCTGTGTGCTAAGAGGCAAATGAAGTGCTTGCGGTTCATAGCAAAGGTTAATGGACAGTGTTTAGTGCAGAAGAGCCTGGCATATGATACCAGTCTAAGAATGGAGGTGGAGGCAGTCACGGCGGTGTTCCTCTGACTGGAGGATAAACAGCACATACATGTCGTGATTGTAACGAACTCACAGAGCAAGTTGAGCAGGGTGAAGACCGGTATACTTCGTGCAGAGTGTCATGTGTGAATTAAAAAAAACAAAAAAAAAACAATCTAAGATAGCAGGACATGTTGGTGTGTTGAGAAATAAGCGCAGATGGACAAATTGCCTGCATCTGCACCCCTGGGTGGGCTTTAGGTGCACGATAAATCTGCACCCCTGGGTTGGCTTTAGGTGCACGATAAATCTGCACCCCTGGGTGGGCTTTAGGTGCACGATAAATCTGCACCCCTGGGTGGGCTTTAGGTGCACGATACATCAGATGTGGCCAGGGCAAATTGGGATCATGTGTATAGTGTGAAAGAACAGAGACATCATCAAGGCTTAGAGAGAAAGGTGCGACAGAGAGTGAGGGGACGATCTGGCTGACACTCACTTCTCCGAGAATAAGTCAGATGGATATATATTCAGATTGCAGATGGTACCATTAATATAAACAACTCTTCGCTGGTTGTTCAGGATGAGGATGCAGCGCATATGTTCCGAGAGTTGTGATGTCGGTTTTTGACTCAACTCTACGTTTAGACATTAACATCGAAACATCACGTGCCTCTTGCAAGATGTGGCCAGTAGATCCATCTTAATGTTGCAACAGTTCAAACCATTAAAATGACTATACATATTTATGTGAATTAGTGTGGTTAAAATTTATGTGGTTAGAATTAAATTGTAAAAAGACACAGATTATGGTCGTCACTAGGAAGGACGAAATACCACAATGTAATATACAAGTAAATGGGAATATTCTTCAACAAGTGAGCAGGTACAATTATCTCGGAACAGTAATAACATCTGATGGGAGATGCCTTGAAGAGATTAGAACAAGAATCGCCATGGCAAAAGTAGCCTTTAGCAAGATGAAAAACATACTGACCAATAAAAAGATGTCAATGGAAACGAGAAAAAGAGTGTTGAGATGCTACATAGAACCTGTACTTTTATATGGATGTGAAGCTTGGACAATGAGCAGCCAGGCTGAAAAACATCTGATGGCTGTAGAAATGTGGTTTCTGAGGAAAATGCAAAGAATACCATGGACAGCCAGAAAGACCAATGAACAAGTCCTTCAAGAAACAAATGAAGATCGTAAACTGATCAGAGACATTAGACGTAGACAGTCACAATTTTTTGGGCATGTTATGAGAAGAAATGATTTGGAGAACTTGGTGACAACTGTAAGATCGAGGGGAACAGACCAAGGGGAAGACCTAGAAACAAGTATCTGGATGGCTTGGCCTTGTGGCATGGTCGAGACAGAAACACGGAACTGATCCACGACTCTGTTGATCGAGTGAGATGGCAGAACATGACCGCCCACGCTTACCGGCATGGCACATGATGGATGGATGGATGGATTTATGTGACACATTTGTGGGATTCGATTGATAGTACACAGCGAGCAACCATTTACTTCTTTTTACCATTACCCAGTTTAAATCGAGGTCTATCTACCGTATATAGATAGTCAACATGAGAACTAAACCTGTTTTATCATAAAGCTCTACCGGCAAAGAATTACAAAATGTCTGCCCAGTAATAGCAAAGTGCCGTCTGTTAACATGAATAACAGTGGGATTAGGGAATGGGGGAGGAGGGAAAGAGAGTCTTTCCCATTGAATGCGAACAACTGTTTGTTATCTGTTTTCCCTATTATCAACAGTACATTTTTATACTCAGAACTAAACCTGTTTTATGATAAAGCTCTACCGACAAAGAATTACAAAATGTCCGGCGCAGCAACAGCAAAGTTTCGTCTTTTAACAAAAATAACAGTGAGAATGGGGGAAGAGTTTTTCCCATTGAAAGTGAACAACTGTTTGTTATCTGTTTTCCCTAATATGAAAATCTTCACCCGACGTTATGGCTGACAGCCCGCGGCCTCCGCTAACTTGACCAGAATAACTGATTTCCTTGGGGTGTCGTTGGCCTTACTCTTCAATATCAATATCTCTATAGCAGTTTTTCATGATCACGCGCCCATCTTGTCATTACTGCTCAGATATGGCCTGGATTATTCTGGAGTTACCGCCAAACTCCGTTTAATGCGACTCTGTACGCCGGGCTCTGGCCAGTTGCTTTCTGGGAAGGGTTGAACCCTAATGCCTCATAATGCTGGCTCGCGTTTGCTAACGAGATGACTGGATTCATAAAGACGAATATAGCATGCGTGAGTGGGTCCGAAGCTATGCGCTCGGTTATCATTATCGAAAGGACACGGGGGTATTTAGGAGCAGAAAAGTGTAGTGGAATAAATCAAATTAGAGGGGTCAATGTGGTCTGCCATAAATTAAAGTATGTGTCTTGTGTGGTGTTTCATAGTTTCTTCTTGTATGAAGCAAACCATTCTATGTATAATATTACCATTCGTCTAGCAGATGATTGTTGGTAATGTATATTTACGTTTTGGGAGATAGACCTAAATATTAAATTATTTATTGGGTGTATTATAGACTTCGTTGAATAGTTTCAGAATCAATTCCTGTAGACAAAGGATATTCCAATATGTTGATAAACCTCTTGTGGCCAGACATGTAGAAATCATCATCATCATCATCATCATCATCATCATCATCATCATCATCATCATCATCATCATCATCATCATCATCATCATCATCATCATGACTAATTACTTTTATTTTCAAGTATAATTTCAAATTGTGACAGGAGCTTGGTGTGATTGTACACATACATATCCATGAGCAGAACAACCTAAATAATGTAATCAGTTTTTAATCCTATGTTTGCATAACTAAAAAAATGATGACCGAGTGGTAGGGCGGGTAGGGTACCTTCCTCTCAATCACAAGACCAGAGTTCTTTCTAATCCTGGATAAGAACAGGATTTCTGTCTGTCGAAGATGACGCACAATTGTAATTGGAGAAAATAAATACACGTGTATTAATGGAACTCATAGAATTAGAGGAACAAAGTAGAGATCATATGGTTGATTAATGCTGATGGTCCGAGGAAAATAAAAACAATGGGGGAGAGGGATGGAAGGAGAGTGAGAGAGATTGGGGGGGGGGGGTCTTAATAGCAAAAAGATCACTTTGTCAGTCTCGATATCTGAATGTTGTGGGTTGGTTGTCGGACTGGGTTGATCTGACCACAAGCGCGACTTTGGCAGGCCACCCAGAGCGGATCATCGATGGAGCTTAGCTGGAGCTTTGTATGTGATGCTCTGGGCAGGCGGCTTATCATTCTCCTGAAAGAGACCGAGCCACATGGAAATAAAATGAAATCGATGCTCTTAACTTTAACTTATAACCTTCGTGAACATATTTTCGAGTACATTGTTTCAGTGACCTCAAGGGTTTCCTAGTAATGCATACATTTCAGTGCTCACACTTTGTATCTGGAATAAGCAGTCTTGAATGTGTACTTGATGTTGTAATGTGTACAGACTTATACAAGATGTACTTAATGTTGACAGTAAATACAGACTTGTTAAAGAATTGAAAATTACTGCTGTCAATAAATACGGACAATTGTAAACGATATGCGCTTAATGTTGGCAATAAATACAGAATATTGTAAAAGATATCCACTTAATATTGTCAGTAAATACAGACTTGTTAAAGATTTGCAATTGTGTCAATAAATACATCCTATTGTAAAAGATATGCACTTAATGTTGTCAGTAAATCAACACATGTTAAAGATGTGCAGTTAATGGTAAATAACTAATTTTCCACATATATACTCTTTTTAACATGCGTGATAAACGCCAAGGTAGGGCGGATGTAAGGGTTAAGTATCTGGAAAGAACAATGCAAGGTCCATCCATCATGTGCCATGCCGATAAGCGTGAGCGGTCATGTTCTGCCATCTCACTCGATCATCAGAGTCGTGGATCAGCTCTGTGTTCCTGTCTCGACCATACCCCGTGGCCAAGCCATCCAGGTATTTACTACTCGGTTTTCCCCTTGGTCTCTTCCCTTCGATCTTGCCAGTCGTCACTAAGTTCTCCAATTCATGTCTTCCCATAACATGCAAGGTCACAGGTGTGAACGTGAGAGTAAGGCGGATGTGGGGCCCGAGAGGTAGATTAAGAAGTCCCAAAACAATGGGAGAGTCCCAATACAGTGGATTGTTATAGCACTTACATGTCAGTTTGAGTTAGCTATAGACAGAGATGAACGTGCTAGAGAGGGGATAAAACAAAGGGAAAACCCATAAAACTATTTCCATGGGAATTAGGATCAGGGGTTAAATGGAGTCTCCTGGGGGGTCCCGAGAGAGGTCAATATAAAAAGAGGAGACATTGATGTGTCTGGGAACATTGGAGAATGTTGAAAATTCAGTCGGGCATTCAGCCTAGGGCTAAGTTAGGGAACTTAGCCGGGAAAACTGGAAGTTTGGAGAAGTTAAGAAAACTTAGCCTGGATGCATTATTGAGTTGGGGAAAGTTTGATCCAAGGATATAGACTCAGTTGGTTACGATTGAACACTGGGGAGAGTCCTACGTAGCAGGTTATTCTACACGGTCGGTAGAAGGCAGTATTGTGTTCGGGTGGAACTAATGGATTTACCTGCTTTTATGATTGTCCCTGTAAAGGATGCGTATTCATCGTGTATATTCATCCGTAATAAAGATTTGTGTGTGCTCAAACCGGTGTTCTCAAGTGACTCATAGTTGTTGATCAGTTGTACGGCACAATATTCACACTGACATACATTAGACACAACCACAGCCACTTCTATCTGTCAGCAGAAATGTGACACTCTTGTATAAGGTGTGAACGTAATGTTGTCAGTAAATACGGTAAATACAGACCTGTGGTGTATTCCTTACTGTCAGTAAATGCACACTTGCAACGGAGAAGAAGTCCATGGGGTCAATAAATACAGACTTACAACGATGCTTAGTAGGAACTCTGGTAAATATTGTTGTACAAACAATGTCTAGACAATGTTATCAGACATTCGGTAAATACATACTTCTAATAGTACTTTAGTTAATAAATCTAGTAAATACAAACATGTAATGGTTAGGTAGTCACGTTTGTCAGCAAACACAAACTGGTAAAAGTTGGATAGTCCATGTTGTCAGTAAACACAAACTTGTAACAGTTGTTTATTGCAGTAAACACAAACTTGTAACAGTTGGTTAGTTCCTGGTGTCAGTAAACACAAACTTGTAACAGTTGGGTAGTCACTGTTGTCAGTAAACACAAACTTGTTACATCAAAACAATGTTTTTCCGTAGTGAATTTGAATAACGAAGACACAAACAAACATAAAAACATGGTAGTTAATTTAAAATTACCATGGTAATTACTGTGCGAACATATGTATATTTCAGCTTGAACGAAGTATCTAGTTATTTTACTCTACGTTATGTGACTGCCGCAGTATGTACCTGACGATATGCAGCGAAATATGCCAGGCAATAAATCGTACAATTTATGGTTTGTGTCTTCGTTATTCAAACTTGTAACATTTTGGTAGTCACTGTTGTCAGTAAACACAAACTTGTAATAGTTGGTTAGTCCACGTTGTCAATATACACAAACTTGTAGCACTGGTTAGTCCACGTTGTCAATAAACACAAACTTGTAACAGTTGGTTAGTCCACGTTGTCAATATACAGAAACTTGTAACAGTTGGTTAGTCCACGTTGTCAATAAACACAAACTTGTAACAGTTGGTTAGTCCACGTTGTCAATAAACACAAATTTGTAACAGTTGATTAGCTCATGTTGTCAATAAACACAAACTTGTAACCGCTAGATAGTCCATGTTGTCAGAAAGCACAAACTTATAAAAGATTAAGCAAATGAAAATTATCTGCTGAGTACTTTTCTCCATGACGCCAAACGGCATAAGTGGAAGACAATAACAATAACAGGAACAACAATAACAACAACAACAACAACAACAACAACAACAACAACAACAACAACAACAACAACAACAACAACAACAACCAATTTGGTTAGGTTGGGTCGTCTTCGGAAGCGTTCCTGTTAGAAAAAAAGAATCACGAGGCCGCCGCGGATGGAACGTCGACCAATGTCTTATCAAACTATCTCACTAACTAGCACGTAACCACTGTTCCTTAAATACAATGGGAGATCATGCTACTTCACACCTGACAATTTCCAAGATAATGTATCAAACCGTTGGCTGACATTCTTCCACGTCATGATGACAGATTGTGTATATATCTCTCGCTGTCACCTTCTAAAAAACTAATATACCCGACAACTGTTTTAAACACCAGACTCACAGCTGTATAAAACTACCCGAGAAACGTAATAACATATATACATCCACACATGCACGCATACACCGACATACCGTTATACACACACGCGCGCACATAAATGCAAAGTCACGCTTGCCAATACACAGACACAACCACGTACACACACACAATCACGTGCGCGACACACACACACACACACACGCACACACACACACACACACACACACACACACACACACACACACACTCCCCCAACAGAGAGATACAGACACATGCACACACACAATAAAAGTTTTCGGGGCTTCAGCGACGAAGAAATTAAGTCACACAAACACACACACACACACACAAAGACACTCATATATATATATATATATATATATATATATATATATATATATATATATATATATATATATATATATATATATATATATATATATATATATATATATATATATATATATATATGATGTTTTCTTGTTTTCTTCAAAACATTGAGTGTCACTGAATCAATATAGTTTAATAAGGAGAGGGGGTAGATTAATTTAACAAAAACGCGTATATTGATGAAGCTTTAGGATGCCAGAGACAACAAGAGAAAGGAAATAAAACGAGAACCGATAAAGATGAAATGTAAGTGTCAATAAAAATGGTGGATTGAGCGGTAAAAAGAGCGCATTTTCTGACATTTTAATTTCATTTTATTTTCCAGTTCCGTTATCATTTCCGTTCAGATTCAACTTTTTCTATTCTCTGTGATCATCTTAATTATTTCTGTATGTCTAACTTATGCGCTTATTTACCTCTCTCCTTCCATTCTTCCCATCCTGTCCTCCCCTTTCCACTCTCTCTATCTTCCTCTCTTTAATTTTTCTCCTCCCACCCCTTGTGATAATTATTCAAAATCTATATTTACCCTACTTTGATATCTGTTGGTAAGGTATTATCCTGTTCATCACGTGCATTAGCGATATGCGTGGGCGGTCATAGTTTGCGACCTCAACATAACCACAGTTTGGTATCGCTTCTCTTATCTCAATTTTGCTATGTGGTCAAACAATCTAGTTATTTATCTTATTGTCTTCCCTTTGCTCTTTTCTCAATCAAGATTGCCAGTTGTCCCTGGGAAGAACAACCAGAACTAGTGTGATTACCGTCCTACGTAAAACCCGGGATGGTTAACCCGGTTAACAAATGCCCGCAGAAGTCGAATGTGTCGGCTCGAAAGGTGCAAATATTGTAGCTCTGCTGTAAACAGTCACAACGCAGTTACGTCCAACAAAATGTTACGTATGAACGCAGAAGAAGAGGAATTGTGTTACTTTGTTCTCTCGGTGCTGGGGTGTTTTTAACAAGTGGACCCAGTCTAAATGGGATCCAGGAAATATTATGGGAAGACAAGGCAGCCAGTGTGATATTGGTGACGTCACCCGTCAAGTCCCGATTGTTCTAGACAATATGGAGCTAGCACGACGTACCCAGTACGCCTTATGGAGTGGAAAACGGTTCTTTACTGATTGTGTTTGTTGGTCGGAGGGCAATAACCAGATACTGACACTTGACAATATGTGTCCGTGTTTGTAGATAAACAACAAAACACGGTGATGTATTATGTGTTAATGTTAGTTAGTTAGTTAGCCGCGGTTCCAAATTCACGGCAAAATGTCGTCCCATAATGCTCCATTCCTGTAACAATGAATATTACCCAAAATGCTCCTCACGCCCCCCCCCCCCTCGAACTCCATGTGTTGATGTGTTAAATAGAACCTCATCATCATCAAGTGCCATGCCGACTGACGTAGGCGTTCATGACTCTCCACAGATCTTGATCTTTGGTCTTCTGGATCAACTCTACCGTTGATATTCCTCCATGCCACCGTCTCAATCCATCCAGCATCATTTCTCTTGGTCTGCCTCTACCTCTCTTCCCTTCGATCTTTCCAGTTGTCACGATGTTCTCCAATGCCTCTCTTCTCATCACATGACCAAAAACATGTTGTTTGCCTCTTTCTTATTGTTTTATATAATGTTCTGGTGTCATTAGCCTCTTTCAGACATTCGTTGTTAGTTACTTTGGTAGTCCAAGGAATTGGCAACATTCGTCTCAGGAACCACATCTCTGTTGCTTCCAATCTCCTCCTAATTTGTTCATTTACATTCCAAGATTCACAGCCATACAGCAAAACAGGTTCTATATAGCACCTTAGCACTCTCTTTCTTACATTCAATGAAATTGGCATATTGCATAAGATATTCTTCATTTTCTGAAATGCAGCCTTTGCTTGCCCTATTCTGCTCTTAATCTCTGTTGTGTGCATCTTCCATCTGATGTTATAAATGTCCTCAGATATTTAAAACTATCCACTTGGTGAAGAATTTTCCCTTCTATCTCTATTTTACATTTGGGTGTTACCTGTTTCTTTGATATCACCATTGTTACTGATTTCTTGTCAAGGAGAGTCCTTTCTTTGCACTTTCTGTTACTACAATGTCCAACAGTTGTTGTAAATCTTTTGCATTACCCGCCATCAATACTGTGCCATCTGCATTGTGTATATTATTTATATTATAACCTCCGAATATTATTCCTGGCTTTTCTTTGATCTCTCTCATTATTACTTCGCTATAGAGGAAAAAGAGATCCGGTGACAAAACACATCCCTGCCTTACTCCCAGCTTTGTGTGTTCATTATTTCCCATTTTAATTGCTGCTATTTGTATTCGTTTGAAACATGGACAAACTTAAGATAAACTGAAAAAGATGTCGTGGCGGTGGAAATGTGCCTTCTGGGGAACATGCAAACAACACAATGGACTGACAGAAAAATGAATGTGACGGTCCTTAAAGAAACAGATGAAAATCGTAAACTGATTAGATAAATTCGACCAAGACAGTCAACATTTTGTTGGCAGGTTATGAAGATAACTTAGTTAACGCGGCAGCTTAGTAAAGCACAGGCCCTGTAGAAATTTGAAATAAAAAGAGAAATGTCAGAAGGAATGCAACAAAGATAAATAAACTATTTTGACCACAGTAAAAATAATGACACTCTTAAATTATGTGCTTCTGATGTCTTGCCTGGGGCAACCATTGTCAGTGATGTTTCTCTGCTGCTCTCTGTCATCTGAAACTTTGATGAAGTGCATGTTACATTGTAATGTTGTATGCATGTAAAACATTGCATTGTTGTATGCATGTAAAATATTGTATTGTTGTACGCATGTGAACAGTGTATTGTTGTATGCATGTGAAACATTGTATTGTTGTATGCATGTGAAATATTGTATTGTTGCATGCATGTGAAACGCAGACAAGAGGCAGACAAGCTGAGAAACATCTAGTGACATTGGAAATGTGGTTTCTGAGTAAAATGGAGGGAAAAAGCTACGGACGGTCAGAAACGCAAATGAGACAATCGTTCAAGAAACAAATAAATCCCGTAAACTGATTACCGAAATTATATATAGACAGTCCAGATTTTTTGCGAACTTTGTGAGGAGAAACAAACTTAAATATTTAGTGACAAGTAGCAAACGTGAGAGGGGAAAGAGCAGGGGAAAACAAAAAGAGGCATATCTGGATTTCATAGCGAAATGGCATAATACGAGACAAGAACATAGACCTGGTCCGAGACTCTAGTGATTGTTTATGATGGCGAACCAAGATCTTTCATGTTTATCTGCATAGCACATGATGATGATTAATATCACCTAAATCATTACTTGTTGTCTCCTCCGAAGTCGGAGAGTGTCTGCCTGTACGGCGAGGAACCACCAGTCTGCACACAAATAAGCCAGACATGGGACAACGGATACTAACGCAAATCTCAGGTCCTGTATGACATCACACTGTTGTTGGACAACAGGATGCCTTCATCCGACATACAGGACTTCGCGTTGGAGCTCAAGCCAACGAACACAAGAAAGCATTACTTTTGTACAGCTTGTTAAGCATTTAACGTATCACTGTCTCTTCCTTCCTTTGCTTGTCTTGCATACTACTTTCCCCACATGAGGCTATCTTCTATATTATACTCCTTCTCTTGATATGCCTAATACATTTCATTTGTCTTTTCCTTGTGGTTTCCATGGGTAATCTTGTCACATGCAGTTGTCAATACCCCGCCATTTGTTTTCTTCTCTGCGTACGATATTCTCAATATTCTTTTTAAAATATGTATCTCCACTGCTTTCAGATTCTGCATCATGCCATGGCTCATTTAAACATGCTAGAGGAAACATTTAAGGCAAGTGAGCAAGAGATAGGCAACGCTCGATCAATGAAGTGCCGTCTTCACAGCTGCGGGTAGCTGCAAGTGACCTCTAACAGTGCGTGTGTCCAGTTCTGTATGTACACTCTAGCAGACTGACCATTTTCCATTTTAACTGGTGATAAATGGTAAAAATAACTACTTAAAAATAACTACTTAATCCAACCACAGTAGTATGTCAGATCCTAACTAACCCCCAAATCTGGTGCAATACGTCATAGATGACGTCATATGTTACTATATAAAGAGTCTAGTACCATATAGAACACTGACCGCATTTTCAAGGGATATAACTCGTGAATAAATAATCAAATGTTTTTTGCACTGTTACTTCCCTTTTTGTTGATTACTGTTATTATTGATTGTAGTGGGCAGGGTTTAAACACTATCATCATATGATTGTTGATGTGTTAGGGTACAGTGCTCTTCCTCATCAGGTTCTTTCTCCTGTTTTTTCCTCGACTTCTTTCTCTATCTGTATTGGGCCGGTCATAATTACTAGATGCATTCCATTTGTGAAGTGTAAAGGTCGTTGGCTACAGTGTATTTCCTCGAGGTGGTCTAGGCGCCGGCGGATGTGATAGTGGGAGCTCAGGGGTGGGGGCGAATGTGGGCTCAACGATAACTGAGTCAAGGTAATAGCAACTGGAGCCAACTGTGAACTTAAAAGACGAAGTAACTTCTGGGTAGAACAATACGAAAAGCTGCTTTAATCTGACAGCTGACACGAGTGGTTGTAACAATTATCTTCTTGTGCTCGTAAACTGCCTGTTATTGCCAGGCGGGCATTTACGTTATATGTACACTAAGATAATACAATTAAACCTGTTAAAAATGTTCGCCATTGTTGTTACGCCTCTTTACACATCCTTCTTTCATTCCCACCGGCTGGCTTCTCTGCTGCATAGATTCTGTCTTGGTTCCTGCCCGCCGTTCCTGCATTCGTGGCGCTGTTAATCTTCTATGACATCATTTCATCTGTTGTTAACTTTATAGCCACTGCTAAATGCCAACAATTCCGTAGCCACACTAATTTGCTCAAGAATAAAAATACACGGCCTTCTCTGTCGAGAACCCCACAAAGTCTGTTTGTTGTTAATTGACGTCAGTGTGACGTTTCTCTGTTGACAACTTGTCTCCTAGTTTCTCTGAGCTTTTGGCTTCTAGGATTCTCTACGTCCTTTCTATTACACAATTCGGGCACCCGCTATATGGCAGCCATAATGATAGAAAAAAAAGTAGTAGTGATAAGGCAATAGGTCATTTCCGGCGGCTGATATGCGAGTGGTGATAGTTCAGTAATATTGTCCAACAAGCTTGTAGCTTCTGGTATTAGATAATGGCTTGATATTCAACAAAGTAAGCTCGTGTGTAGCTCTAAGGGTAAGGTATAGTGACCACTATAAAATTGTGCAATCTTCAACTAGTTCCATGGTGTTAGAAAGACGGTGTAGGTACTGTACGCCAAATAGTTGTGAAGAAAAGAAACATCATATTTGATATTTTACATTTTTCACAATCACGCCGATAGTATATCTACAGAAAATATTACATATCACATAAAATGTTAACGAAATATCAAAAGGATAAGGATGTGAGGCTTATGATGTCACACATAGTAAAGTATTTCAAGTTTTTCTCCCTTACTTTCATCTCGTCCTTAAAGAGGGTCTTCTCCGTGACTATATTTTTGTGGTAATGGTTAGCAATGTCCTGGTTCGTAATTCTGTTCTTTGCGTTATTTTATATAAAGCTGATTTATATTACTGAAAATGTCCACTGATGAATATTTTGTGATAATCAGTTAGTAAGAAATGATGAAAGTATACATACCAATATTTTGTTGTAGACGCTGCCTTCCTTTTTTTTATACACAGCTCAATAGCCCCGAGATTTGACATCTTGTTAGCAACACTATAGTCTAGAGAGATTTTTCTGTGTCGGCAACTTTTCAATATGGACAAAGGATAAAGATGATTACACAAGGGACAGTAAAAACTACATATAATGACTTTTAATACCACGTATGTTTTTTTTTTGTAGCGTTGACAGTGTGAAGGCATATAGACTTTGACTTTCTAATACTTTAGTGATATACAATGATACATAGTGACCATAGTGCAAGACTCTAGATACTCTGTGTCAGCACATTTTTCACTCTGGCGAGCGCACAGAATAATGGTCCATACTGAATGGCTGAATACATCGTGATTCATACAGCCCGAAGATGGAGGACATAGGTGTAGACACATATATGTTACACTACACTTAGTGGAGACATGATATACATACCTCGGTGAGTGAAAGAATCGATGTGCTCCACGTGTCAATGGGGCATTATTCCTCTTGGTTAGAATCTGAAGAAGGACAAAGTAGAATACTTTTAGTGAACAGAGTAAACATACTTTAGTGAAAAACATGTTTCATGTGTACACAACTGGAATGCATTACAGCAGTTACCCTAACGGATTACAGCAAAGGACGCATGAGAATAGAGACAATCAGACGGAATGACACTATTCAGTGCCACCCACAAATCGGTGGAGCGCCATTTCTTCCCACGTTACTTGACGACAAACATGGATGCTGAAGATGTTGATTTATGATGATGCTGTTTTATATACGACCGTCATTAGTATCTGTATTAGTATTCCTATACCAAGCGGCTATATCGCGCGATGTATTCTTGTTAGTAGTCTCGTGTATCTTCTGAGATATAAACTAGTAACAGCACTATGCGGACTTGACGGTGTGTAACGAGACAATATAGCATACACAAAGTGTTAGTTCCCACAGCAATTATTTCAGTGAGGTGATTTTGCTAGCTCTTGGTGCAAACTTAGTGTCTTTAGTCAGTATTTGCGGTACTTTATATACGGAGTCTGGGCTGATGCTTCAACCAGAAAGTGTGGAGTCAAACTATACAATAACCAGTTCAATCTGGTTAGACTTATACTGTAAAGCATCTAGATTTTCTTTTTTTTAAACATGCCTATACAGCGGTTTGTATTGTTATCTTTCTGGATATGTTTACCACGGTAAGGTCACGATACGTCACCCATGATTTTTCCCAAAACATGTATGAACACATTCAAGCGAGTTTACCGCCGGCATTTCCACAAGCTGAGTCACCCAGGTTGTCACCTTCACGTCAGTTGACTAAGAGTTCAAATTTCAGACTTTAATATGAGGCTTAATTCAGTTGTTCTAAAAGATGATATCGAAGTATTTATCTAGCCACCCTATACTCGCCCACCCCTTAAAAATAGTTAGAAGCACGTTTCTAGCTTTTTCCCCCACTCATCCACCCCTAACAACGAATTTCACTAAGCCATACCCACTTTAACCAATAATACCGACCATCTTTACCGTGTAAGGTTTTCATGTGTAACACATATGCTGATATTGTTTATCTAGCCTTCCTCCACTCGCCCACCCCTTAACAACGAATTTCACAATCTATACCCACTACTACCAATAATACCGACCATCTTTTCTTTTTAAGGTTTTTATTTGTAACCCTATGATGATAGCGTTTAAACCACTACTACCCTCTATAGACCACTAATAACCGCTACCCACCCCTTAACAATGAATTTCACTATGCCATACCCAATACAACCAGTTATATCGGCCATCTTTAACATTTAAGGTTTTCATTTGTAACCCGTGTGATTATAGTGAATAAGTCACTACGGCTCTATACAGACCATATACCAGACATATTTACATTTTTACTTATTACGGTTTTCCTATGACACTCATCTCGTTTCGCGGGTTCGAATCCCTCGCTTTACCCCATGCGCCGACACCCCGTGCCCCACCCCTGAGCTTCCACCCCACCCGCCCCTAGACCATCCCGAGGAAATGAACTGTAACCCCAATCCTTACACATCACCTATGGAATGCTGCTAGTTGTTACGCCTGGCCCAATACAGAAAGAAATCGAGAAAAAAAAGGAGAAAGAAACCGAGGAGGAAGAGCACTGTACCCTAACAGAGCAACAATCGTAAGATGATAGTGTTTACGCCCCGCCCACTATAACCAATAATAACAGTAATCTTTAAATTATAAGAAATAAAATTCTCAACAAAAAAAAGGGAGGTAACAGTGGAAAAAAACATTTGAATATTTATTCACGAGTTATATTCCATGAAAATGCGGTCCGTTTTCTATGTGGTGCTAGACTCTTTATATACTAAAATATGACGTCAACTATGACGTTTTGCACTGCAGTTGGTTGTTAGTTATTAACTGACATACTTCTAACCACTACTGGCGTTCCAGTCCATTGCCATGTTCATTGCTTTCGCGTACAACAAAGCAGCATTACGAGGAGGGCTGTGCAGCACCCTTCCACACCACTTGTTCCTAACAGAGGAACGCCGGTGAAATGCCAGAGCATTGACTTCGCTGCACTGTGCTGTATCCTATAAGGCTCAGTCTCTTTCCGCATAGCGGCCTGCCGTAAGCGTGGCACACAGCACGCACTTCTATCCTCAGCGACCACCCCCGGGAGTCTAAAAAATAAATGTTGCATACGTGGACCTAACACAAACTGACTTTCGGTGTGGAATGTTGGCGGCTTGGCGACTTCGCCACAGGGATACCCGAAAGAGATCTTTAGTGCCCCTCTGAAGCTATAGTTTTGACAGTATACCGGAAAATAGAGATCTTTGGTGCCCGTCTGAGGGTTCAGTTTTGACTGTATACAAGAAAATAGAGATCTCTGGTGCCCGTCTGAGGCTATAGTGTTGGCAGTATACCTTAAAATAGAGATCTTTGGTGGCCGTATGAGGCTAAAGTGTTGATAATATACCGGAAAATAGAGATCTTTGGTGCCCGTCTGATGGTATAGTGTTGACAGTATACCCGAAAATAGAGATCTTCGGTACCCGCCTGATGCTATAGTATTGACGGTATACCTTAAAACAGAGATCTTTGGTGCCCGCCTTAAGCTACAGTTTTGACAGTATACCCGAAAATAGAGATATTTGGTGCCCGCCTTACGCTATAGTTTCGACAGTAGACTAATATGTGATTTTGAAGTAACCTTATCTTCTATTTCAAGATTTGTTTTCCAGGACACTCTGGTGTGGTTGGAAATTAACAGACAGACCGATTGGCTGAGGTCGCTTCATTAAGGGGTGATTTGATGTTAGATGAGGCAGATGTGGTGAAGGCCCTCTGGAAGAATGTGATTAATGCAGAAGAACAGGTGGACTATCATGGTCTAGAGAGAATGCAGCAGCAGGGGTTGGTCATAGGATCTGGTCGACAGTCGTCGCTCAGAGGTAAAACAAGAGGAACATATTATCATATTGCAACGGGCACCATTAATATTAGAACTCTGTGCTGGCTGTTGAAGACGAGGACTGAGAGCGCTTATGGGAATGCCCCGAGTGCGGTTATGTCGGTTCTTGACTTAATTCAACTCAACTATTTCAAGATTGAACAAAGACAGTTGCATTGGTAGCCTTCTTGTGGAATATCGACTATGCCAACAGATCTCCATTAAAATTTTCCTATTATCAGTTTGGAATTGCACCTACACCGGTCAGTTGGACTAAAATGGTGACTTCTCGTCCTTGACTTGGGTAGGTAAATTACAAGTGCAAATGTAGTCGGAGTGGGTTCGACTCCTAGCAGAGACACTTCTAATAGGAAAAGGTAAACCTCACGCAAAAATTTAAAAAAAGATAAATAGATCCAAGCCTGCTGTAGTGGCTTTTGTTCACACTATCAACTGTACCACGAGGCCTCCCTTACATTCCTTTGTTTATACAGAAATTGACATACAATTGATAAAACAACGAGAAATAAATACACAACACGAGCACACCCAGAACGCAAAATAAGAAAACGGACAAAGACCAGATTGAAATGTACAGAAGAAAAAAAAAAGTCACAGAGAGTACGGAATTTCAGACGGACAATATTGGTCTACTAGAAAACAAAGTAGGACCTGACGGTAACATCTCTCCCGCCTCTGTTTTCAGCACTGGTCGTGTTAGAGAAAGAGATATTCTCTTTATTGATTATTTTCCGATGCATTCGTTGGATTCAGTTTGTCGTCTGCTCAGCTGAAGTAGAAAGTAACGAAAATTTCATTTTCACTGAAAGTGTTACTAAACATAATACTAGAGTGAACCTCGCGTGTTTATCGTGCACTTTGTTCTGGCACTAATGGAAACCTGGAGTGAAACTTGACAGGGGAAAGAGAGAGATTTCTCTCCTGTATCGGTGGCTGTCTGTATGTGCTGTTGTCTGTCTGTGCTGTTGTCTGTCTGTGATGTTTGTCTGTATGTGGTGTTGTCTGTATGTGCTGTTGTATGTATATACAACTGTCTGTCTGTACTATTGTATTCATGTACTGCTGTTTGTATGCACTGCCGTCTTTATGTACGGTTGCCTTTGTGTACTGTTGTCTATACCATTGTATGTGTATAATGTTGTCTGTATGTATGGTTATCTTATGTACGGTTGTCTTTATGCACAGTTGTCTGTACGTACTGTTGTATGTATATGCTGCTGTTTATTTGTGCTGTTGTCTTATGTTCTGCTGTCTGTATGTACTTGTGTCCGTTTGTATGTGTGCCTGTGTGTATTAATGTTTGTATATCGGCTGTCTGTAACCTGCTGTTGATATGTAATGATGTTTGTATGTACTGCTGTCTGTATGCACTGCTGTCTGTATGTGGTGTTGCTTGTATGTATTGTTCTCTGTACGTACTGTTGTATGTATATGCTGCTGTTTATTTGTGCTGTTGTCTTATGTTCTGCTGTCTGTATGTACTTGTGTCCGTTTGTATGTGTGCATGTGTGTATTAATGTTTGTATATCGGCTGTCTGTAACCTGCTGTTGATACGTACTGCTGTCTGTATGCACTGCTGTCTGTATGTGGTGTTGCTTGTATGTATTGTTCTCTGTATGTAATGTTGTTTCTATGTTCTGCTGTCTGTATATTGTGTTGTTTGTGTGTACTGCTTCTGTACGTACTGCTGTCTGTATGTTAGTTAATTAGTAAGTTAGTCAGTACTGGCAAATATTATATGTATTGCTATCTATATATACTGTTATATGTATTGTTATATGTATGTACTGTTATATGTATTGCTTTATGTATGTACTGTTATATGTACGTACTGTTATATGTATTGCTATATGTATGTACTGTTATATGTATTGCTATCTATATATACTGTTATATGTATTGCTTTAAGTATGTACCGTTATATGTATTGATATTTGTATGTACTGTTATATGTATTGCTGTCTGTATGTACTGTTATATGTATTGATATATGTAGGTACTGTTATATGTATTGCTATATGTATGTACTGTTATATGTATTGCTGTCTGTATGTACTGTTATATGTATTGCTATATGTGTGTACTGTTATATGAATTGATATATGTATGTACTGTTATATGTATTGCTGTCTGTATGTACTGTTATATGTATTGATATATGTATGTACTGTTATATGTATTGCTATATGTATGTAATGTTATATGTATTGCTGTTTTGTATGTACTGTTATATGTATTGCTATATGTATGTACTGTTATATGTATTGATATATGTATGTAATGTTATATGTATTGCTGTCTGTATGTACTGTTATATGTATTGCTATATGTGTGTACTGTTATATGAATTGCTATATGTATGCACTGTTATATGTATTGCTGTCTGTATGTACTGTTAGATGTATTGCTATATGTATGTACTGTTATATGTACGTACTGTTATATGTATTGCTATATGTATGCACTGTTATATGTATTGCTGTCTGTATGTACTGTTATATGTATTGCTATATGTATGTACTGTTATATGTACGTACTGTTATATGTATTGCTTTATGTATGTACTGTTATATGTACGTACTGTTATATGTATTGCTATATGTATGTACTGTTATATGTATTGCTATCTATATATACTGTTATATGTATTGCTTTATGTATGTACCGTTATATGTATTGCTGTATATATGCACTGTTATATGTATTGCTATATGTACGTACTGTTATATGTATTGCTATATGTATGCACTGTTATATGTATTGCTATATGTATGCACTGTTATATGTATTGCTATATGTATGCACTGTTATATGTATTGCTGTCTGTATGTACTGTTATATGTATTGCTGTCTGTATGTACTGTTAGATGTATTGCTGTCTGTGTGTACTGTTATATATTGCTATATGTATGCACTGTTATATGTATTGCTATATGTATGTACTGTTATATGTATTGCTATATTATGTACTGTTATATGTATTGCTATGTGTATGTACTGTTATATGTATTGCTATATTATGTAATGTTATATGTATTGCTATATTATGTACTGTTATATGTATTTCTATAGGTATGTACTGTTATATGTATTGCTATATTTTGTAATGTTATATGTATTGCTGTCTGTATGTACTGTTATATGTATTGCTGTCTGTATGTACTGTTAGATGGATTGCTATATGTATGTACTGTTATATGCATTTCTGTTTGGATGTACTGTTATATTTATATTGCTGTCTGTATGTACTGTTATATGTATTGCTGTCTGTATGTACTGTTATATGTATTGCTGTCTGTATGTACTGTTATATGTGTTGCTGTCTGTATGAAGTATTGGATTATTTGACAAGACTTATAAAGTAACTGGTCAACTTCAGTGAACCATTTCATTATCGCCATGTGCTATACTGATAGGCGTGGATGGTCATCGTCCACCATCTAACACGATCATGTCTCTGTTCCTGTCTATTATGCCGTGTGGCCAAGTGGTCCATGCAGTAGACATTTTACCTTCCCCTTTTAACCACGCCCGAATTGTCCATGTACACATATAACGAAAGAGTCACATATCCTTGATATTCTATTTATTGTCCATGCTGTGTGGCGTTGATTATTGTGTCTATCCACAGCCTTCTGCTTTTGTGATGCCAATCATTTCTCATACCGTTGTTCCTCCATGTCATGATGTAAATATATCCAGCATCTTCCTTGTTGGTTTCCATCTGCTTCTCCTGTCCTCTAATGTTCCCGTTGTGACGATATACTCCAGCTTTTCTCTTCTCGTGACATGCCCAAAAGAATGTAGACAGTCTTCTTTATAGCGAATACCCAATAGAGTTGACTTTTCTCAAATATATCTTCATAGTCCTTTCTATTCATCCACTGTGTGGTCTTCATCTTTCTATTTTTCGAATGATATTATTATTGAGTATTTAGCTTTTTCCCCCTTTAATATGTTATATTGATTTATATAATTAATGTACTAGATAATATGGGCCGGCTCCATGGCCGAGGAGTTAGCAGCTTTCTCCGCTAACCCCGAATACTCTCGTCACGTGACGCGACGAGAATTAGCAGTGGTCCGAATTGCAAAAGTGACTTATGAGAGTATGGAGCCGGTCGCTCAGAAAGTCGTGGCGTGCTGATGAGCGTAATCTAGCCTAGGAATCAACATACAGCTGAAAGATGCTGGTGTTGACCGCAATATCCTGAGACAGGATGGAAACGCGGGAAAAAAACAACAAAAAACTAGATAATATGGAGATCAGTGTGGCGCGGGACTTCTGGTGCGTTAACGGCGGGGGAGGCTACACCGGTCAGTTGGACTTCAGCGTTGACTTGTCGCCCAGACAGCAATGGCAAACTACTGAACTTAATTACTTAGTAAATCAACGTGCGGTGGGGGGTTGATCGTAACGTCCTGTGAAGGACATAGAACATACGAGAACAAGACCTGGGAGAGGTCAAACAGTGTTACAAAACAACCCAGGCCGCATGCTCTCGAAGCCCGGTACATACATTTAAATAGCTTTCTGACATGTTTAAACAATATTATAATCAGCCACATCTTTCAGGCCACCCGGGTACATGCAAGATGTTCCCTTCCTTTTAAAATACCTGCCTGTGAAAGCTCATCAAAGTGCCAGATCAGATGTATATATCCTCGTTTGTCAAGCGTCTTAATGAGGTCTATACAACCTAGATATTGTTGTTCCAACCTGGGCGAGCCGGGGTGTTCCCGAGTGCGCAGTTGCTGATTAATACAAGGGTGCCACCACAGAATGTGTGATCATTCAATTTAATAATCAGCGGCCAAATAAACAGAGATGGTTTTAACTCAGATGTCTTCCCGCGACTTCAAATGATGCGTTCTTCCTCAGTTGTCAGTGAGGCTCTGTGAAGTTGCCAGTATCATCGACTTTGTTGATCTTTCTCTGAAATTGTATCATTTTCCACCTGGCGTCGGTGTGTGGGTTTGAATGTTTACCTATAACTGTGCCTGGAAGTGGCTGAATGTTTGTCTGCATGCATTTCTGAACAAGGATGAAATGAAGGAAGGGAGTGGAAGATGAGCCACAGAAAGCTAGTTCATGGTGGGCTGTATGGGTCCTCGCTGTTCTCCAGCTTCTGGGATAAATGATGTATCGTATCTGTTCACATTGGACAAACATAGCAGACTTTTAGACAATCTTTCGTTTGGTTAAGTCTCTTCATTCATCCTGCTAATATGATTTGTTTCTGTTGATTCTGAAGTTTGCAAACGAGGGACAGTTCTTTCCCACTATTACTTTAAATGTGTAAGTCTCTCTCTCACTCTCTCTCTCTCTCTCTCTCTCGCTCTCTCTCTTTTTCTCTCTCCCTCACTCTGTGTGTGTGTGTGTGTGTGTGTGTGTGTGTGTGTGTCCGTCTGTCTCTGTCTCTGCCTCTGTCTCACTCTTCTTCTGTCTGTGTGCTTGACTGATTGCCTCGATCCCTGTCTCCTTCCATGTTTTTTTTTAATGTCTGACTCTCTATCCCGTTATCTGTCTGCCTGTTCGTACGTGCCTACCACCTCTTTATTCCTCTCAGTGTTATGTATACCAATAAACCTGTTTTTCTTCTCATTGTTGTCTGTCTGTCTGTCTGTCTGTCTGTCTGTCTGTCTGTGTCTGTGTCTGCCTATCGGTCCGCTTCTTCCTCTTTGTCGGTCTGTCGGATAGTCTGTGTTTCTTTTACGCTATACTTCTCCCAAACGTTCTCTGTTTTATGGTCTTTCCCGTTTTAACGCTCCCCCTCTCTCTCTCTCTCTCTCTCTCTCTCTCTCTCTCTCTCTGTCCGTCCTTCCTTCCGTCCGTCCGTCCGTCCATCGATCTAATAATACTAGATATCGAGCCATATTTTCATTATCAAAGGAACTAAGTGGACAGCAGTGGATTTGATACCAGGACTAACTCTCCGACATACATCATACATGTAGAGTAGCAACGCAGATCCAGGTCGTGCCTACATATCTACAACCCTTGCATGCCCACATACATACGTACATTGGTACATACGTATATATACAAACACTCACACACACGCACACACACACACACTCACACTCACACACACACGCGCGCGCGCACACATAGGGCATATATATATATATATATATATCTGTGTATATATATGCCGTATGTGTGCGCGCGCGCGCGTGTGTGTGTGTGTGTCTTGTTTCCCCAAGAATATATCATTCCCCAACGATTCCACATCTACGCCAAGCCTCTCGACAGCTGTATGCAGGTGTCCACAGACCGCCAGGCTACTATAAACATAATGCTTCCGAATATGAGATATATGAAACCTGGTGAAGAACACCATAAAACACAGACAGCCCGACACCCAAGACTGCAGTGGGAAAGGGGGATGATAGAAACCAACACAAGAGAGAGAATTTTCCTGGAGAATATAGCCGGTTATTTTGACAAGGTATCCGGAGGGACGCAGTAACAACACCATTAGATACTTTTCTTATTGGCAATTCTGGCGGTACCTTATCTTTTGTTGCAAAACTCCTTGTTAGTCTAGAATATCTTTCAGTAGCAATGCTGTCTATGTGGGTTGCATACCTCTCGTGTGGGTTGTATACCTATCGTGTGGGTCGCATTTGTCTCGTGGGTGTTGCATACCTCTCGAGTGGGTTGTATACCACTCGTGTGGGTTGTATACCTTTTGTGTGGGTTACATACCTCTCTTGTGAGTGTGAGTTGCATACCTCTCGTGTCGGTTGTATACCTCTCTTGTGGGTTGCATACTTCTCTCGAGAGATGTATACCTCTCTGTTTTCACTAATGTCTTTCCTATTGTCCTCGGCTTGAAATAATAATAATAATAATAATAATAATAATAATAATAATAATAATAATAATAATAATAATAATAATAATAATAATAATAATAATAATAGTCTGTCAAGTTATGTTGTAGATGTAAAAAATTAAAATATGTTCTACAATTTTACAAAAAGAAAGAAGTGGTGACGATGATGTTCGAGTTTCCACGAACCCCTGTCTACAAAAATTGGCACCAGAATATAAACAACAGTCTGTGTGGAACTGTGTTTATTGATTTCAGGAAAGCATGTGATATGATAGACCATGTTATTTTAATTAAAAAACTAGAGACAATAAAAATTGGCCCTAATGTAGTCACTCTAATAACATCTTTTCTATCAATCAGAAAGCAAGTAGTCCATCCACCATGTGCCATGCGGTCATGTTCTGCCATCTCACTTGATCACCAGAATCGTGGATCAGCTCCGTGTTTCTGTCTCGACCATGCCACAAGGCCAAACCATCCAGGTACTTGTTTCTAGGTCTTCCCCTTGGTCTGTTCCCCTCGATCTTACCAGTTGTCACAAAGTTCTCCAAATCATTTCTTCTCATAACATGCCCAAAAAATTGTGACTGTCTACGTCTAATGTCTCTAATCAGTTTACGATCTTCATTTGTTTCTTGAAGAACTTGTTCATTGGTCTTTCTGGCTGCCCATGGTATTCTTTGCATTTTCCTCAGAAACCACATTTCTACAGCCATCGATGTTTTTCAGCCTGACTGCTCATTGTCCAAGCTTCACATCCATATAAAAGTCCAGGTTCTATGTAGCATCTCAACACTTTTTTTCTCGTTTCAATTGACATCTTTTTATTGGTCAGTATGTTTTTCATCTTGCTAAGGGCTACTTTTGCCCTGGCGATTCTTGTTCTAATCTCTTCAAGGCATCTCCCATCAGATGATATCACTGTTTCGAGATATTTGTACCTTTTCACTTGTTGAAGAATATTCCCATTTACTTATATATTACATTTAGTAGTATCACACAATAAATCTCTGTCTTAAACCACTACCTTCAATATTGGAGTACCACAAGGCTCAATTCTTGGCCCTCTATTATTTGCCATATATATTAACGATCTACCTTTGCATCTTTCGTCGTCCTGCGATCTATTTGCAGTCGACTGTACAGTGTAAACAGACACTGAAAACTGTAATTTGCAGGAGTCGTCTTTGCAACAAGAATTAAACAATGTAGTTACATAGAGCTATGCAAACCGTATGCAAATTAACATCACTAAAGCAAAATCAATGTTATTAACAACCAGACAAAAACTTCAGACTCTAAATTCACACACATCACTTCAACTTTACATCGATAACATGCCAGTAGAAAGTGTAATTGAGTACAAAACATTAGGCCTAATCATTGATAAAAACCTAACCTTTAATTCCCACGTTCAAGTACTCATTAAACAAACAGCGAAAAAAGTATACCAACTCGCCAAAATTAACAATTTCCTTGATGAGGACACAAGGAAAATATTCTATACTTCTCACATACAGACACATTTTGACTACTGCTCTACAATCTGGGACGGTTGTTCTAATTCAAACACCAAACGACTTTACTCACTCCAGAAACGGGCCATGAGTTTAATTTATGGCAAACACTTATCTGACCATCCTAGCCTGCATAAGCGCCTTCAGTTACTACCACTCCGCAAACGCCATCTTTTCAATAAGGCCAAACTAACTCACAAAATCCTGCATCGGAATGCCCCAAATTACCTTTGTCCATTGTTTAAATATAATGCTAGACACTGTAAACGATTAAATATATTACACATTCCGAAGCCTAGGATTGACTTATATAAAACAAGCTTAACCTACTCTGCAGCTCAGCTGTGGAACAATCTTCCACAAGAAATCAAAGACATTACCAATCCCTATACATATAATCGCAAATTATTCGAGCACTATCTCAGTACAGATTACCTTCCCCCTTAATAATAGAAATAATATTAATAACAAAACCCTAGTATAACAGCCAGTCCCCTTTTGGTAGCCCAGTATATTCCACATAGCTAATAACAAGTGTCACACTATTATCTAATATTATTGAGTCGTGTAGTATTGATGTTCGCATTTTGTCCATGCCGTTATAATGCATGCCATTTATATTGTTGCTGCTCTCTGTTAGCCTTGAAAGATGTATCAATGAAATAATGTATGAAAGTGAGTGATAGAAGGGCAGAATGTAAGACGGGCCTCCGTGCCCAATTCTTAACCCTTTTAAAATAAAGTTCGTTCGTTCGTTCGTTCGTTCGTTCGTTCGTTCGTTCGTTCGTTCGTTCGTTCGTTCGTTCTACCTGCCTGTCTATCTGCCAACGTACCTACCCCATATTTGCCTGCCTCTCTGCCTGCCTACATACATACCTCCCTTTCCGTCCGTCCGTCCGTCCGTCCGTCCGTCCGTCTGTCTGTCTGTCTGTCTGTCCGTCTGTCCGTCTGTCCGTCTGTCTGTCTGTCTGTCTGTCTGTCTGTCTGTCTGTCTGTCTGTCTATAAATACACTAAATTAAAGGGCCATATTGCATGTTTATTATAGGCCACTATATCTCATTTCAGTCAAACCACGGTTTTCGTTGCCTTCGGTTCTCGTCTTTTTCGGTATTCGTCGATTTTTCCTTCGAAAGATGTGTCTCGGTTTTCGTCGGCTGTCTCGGATTTCGTTGGCGTGACCTCATGACCTCGTTGCTAATTTTGCGAAAACAATGGGATCCACGCGGTCTTCTGCTCAGTTTGGTGTTGTTTTTCGTTGTTAGAGCATGACTTGCTAATAATCAATTACGAGAGCTGAATGTTGAAATCTGCCGCACGTACGGGAAGTGGCCATCCACGATAAGTTCCATTGTGGCGATAAAGTAAGTAATAAAGGAGGCTAATGTAGCAAAAGGCATAAATGTGCTAACGAAACAGATATTGCAACCAATTGAAAATGTCGAACAGTTATTAATTTGGATAATTCAAAACCAGTTAGATGGCGATTCTGTTTCGGAGGCATCATTTGTGAAAAGGCCAGACTGTTGTATGCCGATCTCATTAAGAAAATGTTTAGGACAAGTGCCAGTGTACTTAATTATTTTAAGACCAGCAGAGAATGGTTTGAAACATTCAAGAGGGGCAGGCATGCACCGTGTTACTAGACACGGCGAAGAAGCGAGTTCGGACAAGTTTGGGGCCAATAAATAATATTAAACATTGTATTTATTCTCCATAAAATGTGTTTTTGGTATGTATTTTGGAGTGTCTAGAACGAATTAATTGGTTTTACATTAATTCATATGGGAATGATTGCCTGGGTTTTCGTCGTTTTCGGAATTCGCCGATGGTCTTCGGGCGGATTATCGACGAAAACCGAGATGCGACTGTATTCATGGCGGGAGAGCACTGTGTCTGTTCGTGACGCCGCACTTTCCCAGGATCTACAAGTACCTATATTTGTCATGTGACATTAACACCATATACCAAACTCGCCCAAGAACACCTGCATATGTGGACACTTCCTGTTACTCATTATTTATGCCGGATCCACCTGTGAGTCCAGTGAATTAAATACAAATATTAGCATCTCTATATGGATTCGAACATATGACAACCGGGCCGGAAATCTGACCACTGTGCTTTCGCGCCTCCCTAAATAAACTGTAATAACATGCCAACGATATGCATTTACTAATATACCCCTAGACCTGGGCTTAGAAGACGAGAGATTATGAACGCAATGTCATCGTACAAGCACACCATTTACCACTGAGGAAAGTATCGGGTGTTTGTAAAGTCTCACTACACAAAGTATGTAGAACAAATGTGAAAAATTAAATATTTGATGTCATCAAAAAATGTGCTCCACAGTCCAGCATGAAGCAATATGTAGCAAATGGCTGTCGTCTGCTGGAGTAATTCTTTGCACTCCAAACAGAATGCTGTTACCAACGGAAGAAAGAATTTTTTCCCCCCAAATGTGTTCTACATACAAAATGTAGTGAGACTTTACAAACACCCGGTTTATGCGTCTCTCTTTGGGGAGAAAGATCTGCTGGGGGTCTTTAGAGTGTTAGACCTCTCACGTTTTGCAGGTCTGAATGCACGGTGTGGGGTGGGGGAGGGTTGGGGTGGGGTGGGGGATAGGTAACGCGTCTTACTCACTCTTATCGGAGGGCGAGCTAGAGCGTCCAACTCCGACCACGCACATTATCATCATAACCTCCTAGCGATCACACTAACACACTCGCTGACTTGTAGACTCATCTCGAATTCTGTTTCATCTTTATAGTATAACAAGCCTAATTGTTTTAGGCTACCCTCTGGCTGTACAAGATATAAAGTAAAAGACCATTTCTCAAGGCTTTAGGCATTTTGTGTACACTGTGTTAGCCCCATGTTATTGTAGGCCAATCAGTACTGGATACCCGATGTTGTCAGTTTCCCATCGGCCATCTTCACTTCCCAGAATCTTTCCTAGTACCCATTTCAGGCTGGACTGTCCTGGGATGCACGATCAATTATAAGAAATCAAATGACGCCCCGGAGGTGATTCGAACTCATGACCATCAAACATAAAGGAAAACGTGCTAACGTCTACGCTACCCCCTCTCCGGCCTTGCGGAATTCTCATTGTTAAATCATTGTTACCCCCCGATGTGAACTGCTGACTTCAGGCCACAGATTCCCTGGTCTCAACCCGGCCAAACAATGAAGCAACATTTCACCGATTCCCTGGTATCAACCCGGCCAAACAATGAAGCAATATTTCACCGATTCCCTGGTCTCAACCCGGCCAAACAATGAAGCAACATTTCACCGATTCCCTGGTCTCAACCCGGCCAAACAATGAAGCAACATTTCACCGATTCCCTGGTCTCAACCCGGCCAAACAATGAAGCAACATTTCACCGATTCCCTGGTCTCAACCCGGCCAAACAATGAAGCAACATTTCACCGATTCCCTGGTCTCAACCCGGCCAAACAATGAAGCAAAATTTCACCGATTCCCTGGTCTCATCCCGGTCAAACAATGAAGCAACATTTCACCGATTCCCTGGTCTCAACCCGGCCAAACAATGAAGCAACATTTCACCGATTCCCTGGTCTCAACCCTGCCAAACAATGAAGCACCATATCACCGATCCCCTGGTCTCAACCCGGCCAAGCAATGAAGCAACATTTCACCGATTGCCTGGTCTCTACCCGGCCAAACAATGAAGCAACATTTCACCAATTCCCTGGTCTCAACCCGGCCAAACAATGAAGCAACATTTCAAATAATTTCAAATTAGGAATGCTCTCCCCGGTATAGAGTAAACAATGCGGTATTGTGGTTGCTAGGCAACAGTAACAGCTGGTATGAACATCAAGATCGTTGTCAGCAAGTTTGCACGCTCGCGGCAATTTTTCTAAAATCATGTTTCGAAGCGTCAGAAAGGTAGGTAGGTGTCTGGCAACTTTTACATACGTTCATAAAAATCCATCACTCCGAATTTGGTCAGGGGCAGGTTAAACATAGGGCGGAACTTTTCTGGAATGCTGGCCGGGAAGAGACATCAAATGGTGGTGTTATTTACGGTTGAGAATAATTATATTTATTATTTTTATTTTGCAGTTTGTATCTGTTGTCTGTGGCTGAAAGGATAGTGAAACGCAGTGTAACAATTCCTCGACACCGAGTCGAGGGTTCGAAATTAGCTGAAGTCGATTTAGAAGCAGACCGCTTTGCGTTGATTTCGACGATATTTCAGAAAGTAAAGGCAAACTACTGAACTAAAATTGCATGGGGTAAATACAAACAGCTAAAACATTCAGGGGTTGATTGCAACTTCGTGTAAAGGTCATGCAACTAACTTTAAAATAAAAATATTTGTTGTGTGTGAGACATGGACAATAAACAGAACAGCTGAGAAACATCTAACGGCAATGGAAACGTGGTGCAAGCGAAAAATGCAAATATTAAATGAACGGGCAGAAAATGAACGAGACACTTCTACAAGATACAGATGAAAACCGTAAACTGATTAGAGAAATTAGACATAGTCAACATTGTTACATTTCAAAAAGAATTAAACTAGAAAACTTAGTGACAACGGGCAACATTATTAGAAAAGAGCACGTGAGAAGGCGGAGAGATACAACTTGCAAGGCATGGCTGCATGGCATAATAGGGTAAAAAACAAGACCTGATCCAAGATTGGCGATCGTGTGCGATGACGACCCTTGACCGCCAGGTTTATCCGCATGGCACATGATGATAATGACTGAAAAAGCTGAGGTTTTTCAGCTTAAATGTTACAGGAAAAAAATGCATTCTTTTCAGAAGACATTTGTAAAAATATCCCTGTCGTTAGTTCAAGCAACACCGCTATGTTTGTTAGTCCCATAACATTCGTTAATATACCTGTGAATGAACCGGTGAACGAAAACAAAAAAATCGAGAAGAAAGAAAGAAAGAAAGAAAACGAAGAAGAGGAGAACGGAAAGAAAGAAGACACAACAAGGCGGAAGAAGAGGAAAGCTCTGTAGTATAAAACGACACTCCCTCCCCGACTACTAAAACTGTTCACAGATTTGTTTACCAACAATTTACTAGGAAGTTACACATTCATCTCCCTTAAAAAACTCTACAGTCGAAGAAAATGAGGTGTCAGTCATACAGCTTTTTAACTACTTTGTATGTTTTCGTTACATTTTCATGTTACGCATATTTGACAATAAATTTATGTTTAAACATGTTACATTTTCTGTTATAATTTACGAGCCTGTCTGTTGTAGTTAGATAAAGTAACAAAGACAACTAAAGAAACTTATCCTGCGCCTTCAGGTGTGTTGTGTAGATGTTACTGGACCCATATTTGTAGAAACCAATTGCCACCCGATGGGTAATGTAGTCAATATCATGCCGGTGGCTATTATTTCCCAGAACAATATAAGGTACCCATATTCGACTACAGTCATAACATCTGATGGGAGATGCCTTGAAGAGATTAGAACAAGAATCGCCATGGCGACAGTAGCCTTTAGCAAGATGAAAAACATTCTGATCAATAAGAAGATGTCAATTGAAACGAGAAAAAGAGTGTTGAGGGGATACATAGAGCCTGCTCTTTTGTATGGATGTGAAACTTGGACAATGTGCAGTCAAGCTGAAAAACATCTGATGGCTGCAGAAATGTGGTTTCTGAGGAAAATGTAAAGAATACCATGGACAGATAGAAAAACGAATGACCAAGTACTACAGGAGACAAATGAAACTCTTAAATTGATAGAGAAATTAGACGTAAAATTTTTTTGGACATGTTATGAGAAGAAATAGATTGGAGAACTTAGCGACAACTGGCAAGATTGAAGGGAACAGACCAAAAGGAAGACCGAGAGGAAAATACCTGGATGGCTTGGCCATATGGCATGGACGGGACAGGAACACTGAGCTGATCCAAGACTCTGGTGATCGAGTGAAATGGCGAGTCATGACCGCCCACGCTTTCCGGCATGGCTCATGATTGATTGATATTCGACTAGTTCGACCTGCGGGGTCAAGGTGTTAAGGACAGCATGGTCAAATGGATAAGACGTAAATTAGAGTATCTCTAAGTCGGAGTGGGTTCGCCTGATGGCGAGTGACACTGGTAATAGGTGAAGCTTATAAACACTCAAGCGTGTGACGTGAGCAAGCCAGATCGTTGCTATGGCTCCCATATGTTGCTATAAATAACGTAACTTAAAGGGCTCTTGTTGCTGGAGGAGTCCGGGACATATGGTGCTGATCCCATACATTTATTGACCATTCGGCATCCGTTGGGTGATACAGTCGGCATCATACCGGCCACCTTCCCTTCTGTAGACATTTCCTGATACCCCGTGTAGGCTGGGTCAGCAAGGGAGCCCAGATCAGATTTTACTAACCCATCTTGATGTGTGTTAGAACCCATGGCTAGCGTGCTGCCATTTCCATATGGTAGCTTCCAAACTTTGATATATTGCAACGACATTTATTTCCAATGTATTTTCAACCCTTCTTGTTATTCCATGCCACGCATCAGAGTTTACCATCAATTAAGACAGACAGACAGACAGACAGACAGACAGACAGACAGACAGACAGACAGACAGACAGACAGACAGGTAGGTAGGCGGGCGGGCGGACGGACGGGTGGGTGGGTGGGTGGACGAACAGACAGACAGACAGACAGACAGACAGGTAGACAAACAGACGGACAGGTAAGCGGGCGGGCGGGCAGACGGGTGGGTGGACGAACAGACAGACAGACAGACAGACAGACAGACAGGTAGGTAGGTAGGTAGGCATGCAGGCAGGCAGGCAGGTAGGTAGGTAGGTAGGTAGGTAGGTAGGTAGGTAGATAGATAGAAATCAAATCAAATCAAATCAACTTTATTAGGGTCACAAATTGGGCGCGCAGGCCCGTCTTACATTCGGCCCTTCCAATCACTCGTCTTTCGTTCATCAAGAGCATTATACATTTACATAGGAAGAAAAATAAACATTGTGAAATGAATGTTGTAAACATAAACAAGGCTAAACATGGAGAAAAATGTGTACATAAAAGTATGTGACGTAAAAGTAGTGATGCCAGCGCGTCCCACACACACACACACACACACACACACACACACACACACACACACCACTCTCTCTCTCTCTCTCTCTCTCTCTCTCTCTCTCTCTCATTCACTCTCACTCTCACTCATTCACTCACACACACACACACTCTCACTCATTCACTCTCCCGCTCACTCATTCACTCTCACGCTCACTCATTCACTCTCACGCTCACTCATTCTGTCTCTCCCGCTCACTCATTCACTCTCCCGCTCACTCATTCACTCTCCCGTTCAATCATTCACTCTCCCGCTCACTCATTCACTCTCACTCATTCACTCTCACGCTCACTCATTCACTCTCACGCTCACTCATTCACTGTCCCGCTGACTCATTCACTCTGCCGCTCACTCATTCACTCTCACGCTCACTCATTTACTCACACGCCCACTCATTCACTCTCACGCTCAATCATTCACTCTCCCGCTCACTGATTCACTCTCACGCTCACTCATTCACTCTCACGCTCACTCATTCCTTCTCACGCTCACTCATTCACTCTCACTCATTCACTCTCACGCTCACTCAATCACTCTCACGCTCACTCATTCACTCTCACGCTCACTCATTCACTCTCACGCTCACTCATTCACTCTCCCGCTCAATCATTCACTCTCCCGCTCACTCATTCACTCTCACTAATTCACTCTCCCGCTCACTCATTCACTCTTCCGCTCACTCATTCACTCTCCCGCTCACTCATTCACTCTCCCGCTCACTCATTCACTCTCACGCTCACTCATTCACTCTCACTCATTCACTCACACTCATTCACTCCCACACACAGACACTCTCACTCATTCACTCTCCAGCTCACTCATTCGCTCTCACGCTCACTCATTCACTCTCCCGCTCACTCATTCACCCTTACGCTCACTCATTCACTCTCACGCTCACCCATTCACTCTCCCGCTCACTCATTCACTCTCACTCATTCACTCTCCCGCTCACTCATTCACTCTCACGCTCAATCATTCACTCTCCCGCTCACTCATTCACTCTCACGCTCACTCATTCACTCTCACGCTCACTCATTCACTCTCACGCTCACTAATTCACTCTCACGCTCACTCATTCACTCTCACGCTCACTCATTCTGTCTCTCATTCACACTCACTCACTCTCTCACTCAAACTACAGTAATGAACATAAGTTTAGATTATACATGATAAAATCAAATGGTATTTAACTTATAATATGACAGATGAGAATACACAAACATATGGATTCGCGTGTTACATAACATGCGTGTTACATGACATGCATCTGCTCAGCTCTCTCTCTCACTCTCTCTCTCTCTCTCTCTCTTTCTCTCTCTCTGTATCCTTTCATATACACACACTCACACGCATGCGTACGCTCACACACACACACAAACTCTCTCTCTTTCTCTCTCATTCACTCTCACTCTCACTAGTTCACTCTCCCGCTCACCCATTCACTCTCACGCTCACTCATTCACTCTCACGCTCACTCATTCGCTCTCACGCTCACTCATTCACTCTTCCGCTCACTCATTCACTCTCCCGCTCACTCATTCACTCTCACGCTGAATCATTCACTCTCACGCTCACTCATTCACTCTCCCGCTCACTCATTCATTCTCCCTTTCAACCCTTCTTGTTATTCCATGCCACGCATCAGAGTTTACCATCAATTAAGACAGACAGACAGACAGACAGACAGGTAGGTAGGCGGGCGGGCGGACGGACGGGTGGGTGGGTGGGTGGACGAACAGACAGACAGACAGACAGACAGGTAGACAGACAGACGGACAGGTAAGCGGGCGGGCGGGCAGACGGGTGGGTGGGTGGACGAACAGACAGACAGACAGACAGACAGACAGGTAGGTAGGTTAGATAGATAGATAGATAGATAGATAGATAGATAGATAGATAGATAGATAGATAGATAGATAGATAGATAGATAGATAGATAGATAGATAGATAGATTGATTGATTGATAGATATGGGGTTGTAATAATGTAAACGGGAATAGATCAGTCCATTGACTATTCTTAAGTATGTTAAACATTTTCTTAAACAATGTTTTGCTTTGCAGCGTTTATTTCATTTTGAATTGAGCAAATGTCCGCGCGTACGTGGAAACGAACATATTAAAGAAATAACGTAGGTGGTCTTCCTCTCGCAACACACAACACAGCCTTTACCAGCAAAACGTAAAAACAAAAAACAAAAACTCACAATTTTTGACACATAAGAACAAAACAGGGAAGTTGGATATGTAGAGATTTGAGACAGATTTACAACTAGGCAATTGTCAAAACAACATCGCCGCTGTTCTTTCACGTCAGTGGCTTATTCTCTTTTACACCTGAAATCTTGAAGGGAGACAATATTAGAACATTAGAACTCGGCCTAGACAGGGGAACACAAATTTTAAAAAAAATACACATAAGTGAATCAATAAGTATGTTATAAAAGTAATAGCAAAACCAGTATTTTACTCACTGGGTTAACTTCACGCTGCCGCTGGTGAAATAATAACATATCTAGCCAGTCGTTTCGTTTATCTTCATTTTTTTTGTTTTGTAGGGGGGGGGGGGGGGGCGTGTAATATTTTCTCTAAAGCAGATGGTTCACAAGTGTATGTCGGTGAAGCAGCAGACCACGCACAGAGACGTATTCATACTCACACGCGTGCTCGCACATGTACGGACGTAGCACACACACGCACACACACGCACGCACAATGTTAGATTAAAGTGTCTTGTCAATAAGAAAAATTGGAGATATGGTGAGCATCCAATCCTCGCCTTTACTTTCTAATACATTTTCTGGTACCTGTTTTAGGATGGGCCGATATCCCTTTGTCCGATATCCGTCATAGCATGCACATTAACAAGTTAGGTACAGGATGTTTCAACCAATCCCAGCATTAAATGGCTCTTTGTGAAATATTATGCAGTATTCGTTCAATAGTTGGATATTGCTTTCTGAAAGGCCGACGCCTCATACCATCAATATCCATTCAAAGCTGTTTGCTTCCAAATGGCCTACAACTGGTTTCGAACATTCGACGCAGTATGTCCAAGAATTTTGAAACAGTTCCTATGTCCTCTACCCCACGGCGCCAGTTAGCATTACACAGATACAATACAACCAGTCTGAGATTGGACTCACTGGTAAGAGCGCACAGATAAGAAATAGGGTGAATAAACTCACGAAAATCACGTACCTCAACTCTAACCAAGGCTGAAGAAGCAGGTTGAACGAGGCCGAATTTGGAATTTTTGTTTTTTAATCAAGCAAGCAAACAAGTAGGTTTCGACCAAAGGAACACGGATGTCGGAAAATAATGTTGGAAAAATATAAAACTGGAAAATAATGGTGGAAAAATATAAAACTGGAAAATAATACCATTGGTGTATTACAGTTTTGATTTGAAACTTGTTAACATGATAGCAGACATATTGTGTTATAACGCAATGACAACAATATCGGCGGATATATAAACCCATGGTAGATACTGGAGGTCGCTTAAGACGATTAATCATCCCATGGCATTTAATCGGTACAGTAGACTTCACTTTTACGTTTACCACAACCAGGGAGTGACAACAATCACTATCGATGTTATATATTATGTCATGTTGGAAGCCCAACTGGCTCTATGGCTAAAGGGTTACGAATTCAATTCGTAATCCCGCATACCGCTTTCGAAATACAGCGGTTTGCGATTTGGAAGCGGACAACTTTGCGTTGGTTTCCTATAATAAAAAAGTGCGGTCGTTCAGAAAGCAAAGGCAAACTACTGAATAAACTTGCCCAGAAATCACAAAAAGCCAAAAATGTCGGAGTTGATTGCGACGTTCTGTAAATGATAAGCAACTAACGCCGCTATGAAAGTTGATCAGAATAACGATACGTTCAAGAAACCAGTTCTCAGTGTTGTCACTGAAGCCACTCCTTGATCGCTCTCAATGGCATACATCATGTCATTTTGAAAGCCCAGCGCCGCGATGAAAACTGTGATAAGAACAACGATACAGACAACGAACCAGATCTCACTGTCGCCCTTGAAGCCACTCCTTGATCACCCGGGCAAACATCCGAAATATTATTCGTGTCTGTCCAAATATGGCCCCGCGCAGACCTCAGCCGGGATTATGAGGAGGGAACAAACACGACTTTTGGCCGAATGGTTTGCAGACGTCAACCATTTCTGATCTCAAACAGAGAATCGTGTTTGCTGTAGAAAATTGTTTTCTGTTGAAAGATCGTTCATGTCATCTTTCTGCCATCGTCTCTTTGCCTGTTCCGCCATCTTTTGGATGCTAATCCCCCACCTCGATTCGCATCCGATTTTTGTCTTCTTTATGATGAGGAATTTACTAGTTGCCCGCGGAGCATGTTTCTTTAATGCCCGGGGGAGATAGTGTGTTTTCCTGCTAATCGTTTTAACCCCAAAAGGGCACCAGAAGATGTGATCTCTTCAGCAATAATTGGCGCGTTTATAGAAAATAGAAGCCATGTTTGCAATGTTTCTGAATTGTGTTTGTCAAGGTCTTATGCCTGAGGGTTAAAGGTCACATGAAATGGAGGTTATTTTGATTAAAACTTCAAATTATGCAGTAAAGCCAATTAACAAAGCCATAGAGCATATTTGGGATGTGGGCACTTGGCTAAACGGGCCATATGGCCAGTCATAAACCTGCTTCCTGTATTTCCAACAACTCGTGTCCCCATGTTCTGATGCTGGTCTATCTGGTACAGCACCAGTCGGATGCATTGAACCCTGGGTAAGCTGGTTGTCCATTACTGTGACTAAACTCAATTGTATGAGCTACCGGTCGCAGTCACCACTTGGAGCGAAATTTTAACCCTGCCATTATAAGAAGCGAACCCAAGGCTGCTGTGCTGGTAGAGTGGGACTCTAAAGGAATATGCTGGAGAGCCGCTGCTCTGTCAAAATATAAATATTATAAAACATACACCAAAAAGAATAGTTATAACTTAGTTGTTCTACTTAATACGCCTCTGGTTACTAGCCGGTGTACGGAGTTTGTGCACTGTTATGAGTTTCTCCTTATCCGATACATGCGAAGACACCTGAACACTTACAGGATTATCGTGTGCAATGGTCGTAGTCCTTTAATAAATAAAACCTGCCGTCCTGCTCGTTGACCAGGCACGGCCAATCCTAAAGCTGCACTTCTTGGGAAATTACACCATGCCAGTACAAAGGCTTGCACCCGGGTCCATGAGTAGGTTAGCCTTTGAGCTAATTATGATGAATCAGCAACTGATATAACTTCCTGTGGATGTTCAAATTAATGATGTGATTGGAGTTATACAACGGGTTTCAGTTGTCTGCATGTTGACATGTGCAGAAATATGAATAAGTAATAAGTTGGCTATTTTAGACACGTAATAAAGGACTGACCGGCTCCGTGGCGAAAGATTTACAGATGTAATTTGTAATCCCCCATACCGTTTTCGAAACACAGCTGCGGGCGATTTGGCAGCAGACCGCATTGCATTAGTTTTCATACAATGGTATGAATACAGTTCGTTCAGAAAGCAATGCAAACTACTGAACGTAAACTTGCCAAGAAATTATAAACAGTCAAAAATGCTGGGGTAGATTGCGACGTCCTGTACATGACTAACTTTTAAATAAAGGATTAATAATGCACAGAAGTGGAAATCCAGCAACTAATTCAGGATAATGCTCGCCCGGGTGATGTGATTATCTACACAGATGGTTCGGTGTTGAGAGGTAGTAGACGTGCCTGGGGTTTCTTGGCAAAGGCTAATGGTCGACGTTTGGTGCAGGATAGTTTGGCATATGATACCACAACATCTAGCTTAAGAATGGAGGTGGAGGCAGACAGTGCAGCTTTCCGCTGGATGGAGAATACGATACATACACACATCGTGATTGTAACTGACTCAGAAAGCATGCTGAGTAGGATGAGGACAGGCAAGCTTCGTGCCGAGTGGCTTGCTTCGCTTCGGAAGTCACGGATGGCAAGCATCGTCTGGATATTTTCTCCGGGGCATGCTGGTGGGCTGGGGAATGAACAGGCAGACAGATTGGCTGGCTCTGCAAAACTTGGTGGAGTATTGATGCATGATAAGGCAGACGTGGTTGCGGCTTGTGGGAGCACGTGTACACCCCGGATGAGCAAATGGATCACCGTGGTATGGCAAGAATGAGACAGCGTGGAGTGACGAGGGGATCTGGCCGATGCTGGACGCTTAGAGGAAAGGCAAGACGCACATATAATCAGATTGCTACTGGTACTATTGGGGTTGAAACTCTTCGCTGGCTTCTGAGGATGGGGACAGGAGCGCTTATGGGAATGCCCCGAATGCTGTGATGTCGGTTCTTAAATCAATCAATCAATCAATACAAATTCATTGGACGAAAAAGGACAAAGATGTAACCAACACGAACATCCTATAGAAGCAAACTGGTTATTAAGACACACACAAAACTGGGAACAGTGCGATATCTTGGGCTTGTAAAAAGCCACGATTGCCTGCAAACTGTAACTATGGAGGGAGGTGTACTGAGCAAACGGAGCAGAAGAAAATCACGCCGAAGGTGGATTCAAGAAGGAACAGATAATTGACAACTGACACCAACAGGTACAGGACATATGGCTTATGATAGAGACAACTTCCAAATACTGTCATAGGGGAGAAGATTCGGCAAAACGTAAGTGGATGTTAATAACTTAAATTTAATAAGTACAATCAAAACAAACAGGAAACGGCGTGGCCAAAACTGCAGCATGAAAGGAATAGCGCTCTAATGGGATGGAAAGAAGTTGTTGACAGTGCTCAAGCCCACAAGCCGTACAAGAGTGAATTGGCGGGTTCTAAAATCATCATCATGTGCCATGCCTGTAAGCATGGGCGATCATGCCATGGAGGTCATTCTCCATCTTACACGATCACCAGAGTCGTGGATCAGCTCTATGTTCTTGTCCCGACCATACCATGTGGTTAAGCCTTTCAGATATTTACTTCTCTGCCTTCCCCTTGTATTTCCCCCTCAATCTTGCCAGCTGTCATAAAGTTTTCCAATTTATTTCTTCTCATAACGTGTTGAAACATTTGTGATTGTCTACGTCTAATTTCTTTAATCAGTTTGCGATTTTCATGAGCCTCTTGTATGTGATGCTCATTGATTCTACAATAGCAACAATGTATTTTACATGCGCTCTTTGCGGATTTTTGTGTCTTGTTCGTTCGCTTTGAACCCGACCGTAGTCCACACTGGACTGATTTTTGCGTGTCGGCTAACTTTCCTTATTGCCAGTAAATGCCGCCATCATGCAAAGCCACTGCGATTTCTTAGGTACTTGTAATTTACGTCCCTAAGTAGGGCAAGAAGTCAATATTTTAGTAAAAACTGACCGGTGTAAGGGCTGAACCAGCTACCTCGCCAGAGCATACCGGAAGTGAAAGAGCGAAAGCTCTTATCCATTCAGCCATGCTGACCTGACTCTGCAGATCTGAGGTGGTTAGATGGTAGTCGAATCATCAAAACAACGATAGGGTCTGTTAGACTGCAATCTTTAGACTTGGGTGGAACAAGAAGACAAACACTGACATCGGGTAAGATTTGAGATAGGGAAACAGAAACACTAGCTCGTTAAAACAGCATCATGGACTAGAAACTGAACCAATCGCTATAAGAAACGTCACATTAGTTCCTTTTTTTTAAGCACAAGGTCTCGAAACAGGAACATACTGTGGGTGTGTGCAGTTTCAGGATATTCATATTTTTGTAGGCCGAATACACGGGCCTTTAGGTGACCAGTCTTTTCCGCCAGTAGCAAAGGACGAGAGCTGACATGGACCTTCTGACCAACCGCGCCCATGCCATTGTCAGCTTAACATCTTAACCGTTACACCAACGTACCTTATAAATTAGTTTTAGCAGAGCAGCAAAATGAGGCATGATTCCTGGAAGATGGGACCGGGGGTGATCAAGAAGACGGTGGGCAAAGGGAGTCAAAGGCATCCAAAAAATAAATGTATATGTAAAGGCTTCCCAGCAGTGAAAGTATATATGTGTGTCAAATGCATCTTATGAGTAAAATTATATGTAGCAAGGAAATCGGCAAAGGATCTAGAGCAGGGGTGGGCAAACTACGGTCAGCGAGCCGCATGCGGCAAGGCAACTGATATTATGCGGCCCTCGAGGGCATTTACAAATAAAAATTTTTACTTCGTTTTTTAAGATATTTTGTTGAATTTTACAGAATTTCATGTGACGTTATGATTGTTTTAACATTTTTGATAAAATTTCTTTCTAAGTTTTTATTTTTGTAAACAGTCCTTGACCTTGGTAATGTAATGCTAAAATGCCAATTTATCGTTTTAATATAGTGAAATATTTATCGACATGTAAAAATTTAACAAGGATGATTTTATGGGGGAATAAAAACAACAACAGATATTTCTCCGTTGAATAAAATGATTTATTTTACAAGAAAATATTCAATTTAAAAGCTTTTTTGCTGTTATAAGGTATGTCCACATCTCTCTCTCTCTCTCTCTCTCTCTCTCTCTCTCTCTCTCTCTCTACCCCCTCCCCCTCCACTCTCTCTCTCTCTCTCTCTCTCTCTCTCTCTCTCTCTCTCTCTCTCGGTTTCTGTCTAAATTAAAGCCATTGAGAATAGAGAATTTAAAAAAAATTATTATTATAAAAAATTGTAAAATCTTGTTAACAAATTAGTAAAAGTTTTTGTCCATGTTGTAAAATATAATGTGTAAGTGTGTAAGTAAAATACAATTGCAATAATTTGTTATTTATACTGTTTAATAACAAATAAATAATTCACAATTACTTACAGGGATAGGTTGCTGTAAACAAAGTGGACATAATATATATGTTCCCCCCACCCACCCCCTAATAGCTTTACATTTGTCAATGTGGCCTTACGCACAACAAGTTTTCCCACCCCTGATCTAGAGCCTTCCGAGCGAGCTGTGACGACAGCGATGTTTTAAATACTTGTTATATAATGATGATGTTGATGATGTTAATGATGATGCTGTTGATGATGATGATGCTGATGATGATGTTGATGATGATGATGATGTTAATGATGATGCTGATGATGATGTTGATGATGATGATGTTGATGATGTTAATGATGATGCTGATGATGAAGTTGATGATGATGATGATGATGATGATGATGATGATGATGACGACGATGATGATGATGATGATAATGATGATGATGATGATGATGATGATGATGATGATGATGACGACGATGATGATGTTGATGATGATGATGATGATGATGATGATGATGATGATGATGATGATGATGATGATGATGATGATGATGATGACGACGATGATGATGATGATGATGATGATGATGATGATGATGATGATGATGATGGTGATTATGATTAATTACTAGATAGGACCAAAGACAGAAGCTACAAGGACAGTTAATTCTAAGCCTCACTGCGACCATTGATACCCGCCTCTGAAAGGATACACAGTACAACGACAATATTTACATTAGCAACCATAAACAAACAGCTATGCATAATATGTATAACATCCGTTCCTGAGTTAACTAAGGCAGTTGCTGATCCGCCCAGGTGTGGCGGGTCCCCACAAGCACTACCTTAGAATTAACGGATCGTGTGTTTCTAGGCTGAAGGAATCAACTTAATTACAGGCCTATGACAAGATATAGCAAACTAGGCAGGTAGACAGCAGTTTTCTGACAGTTATGCGAACGACAGGAAGATGGTTGGATCTGTAGGATTTGTAGATCTGTGAAAATATAGAGCTCAACGGAGAGGATAAACATAAACACTCCGACTGTGTGCTAATTATAATGAGTGAGCTAGGTATTTTAATTGAAGCCACACACGTGACTCGACTGTTTTCAGCGTCCGCACTGTAGTTGTTGATATACCGGTGTGAATGTTTGCATAGTTATTTATTTATTTGTCCCGAAGCAATTACTTTCTGTGGGTCTGTGATGTGGTAGGAAGTTATATTTTGCAGGCCCGACTGCACAGAGGGATAGGTGGCCAATCTTTCCTCCACTTTGCAGTAGACGAGCCCGAGTTTCGTTCCACCGTGTTTATGACATTGTCAGCACAGCTCTTCTTGTCAGCTTCTCTAACGTCCCCTCGTCTCTCTCTTTCTCAATCACTCTCTCACCCCCCCCTCTCTCTCTCTCTCTCTCTCTCTCTCTCTCTCTCTCTTTCTCTCTCTCTCTCTCTCTCTGAATTTCGGTAGGTAAAAGCCAAAGATAGTCCCATAGCAGATAATTCCGTGTAGGCCGTCACATATTCTAGGTCATGAAACAATGAGGTTTCCCCTATCCCTCTCCTCCACACCTCTCCTCCACACCTCTCCTCCACACCTCTCCTCCACACCTCTCCTCCACACCTCTCCTCCACACCTCTCCTCCACACCTCTCCTCCACACCTCTCCTCCACACCTCTCCTCCACACCTCTCCTCCACACCTCTCCTCCGCACCTCTCCTCCACACCTCTCCTCCCCAGACAGTCCCAAGAAAATTCTGAAAGTGTCCTGGTATCCATTTCTATGAGACTGGGTTGACCCCAGTTCCGTACCAATTCGAAAAAGATATAATTCTGCTTATGTATGGCATGGACCCGGTCATCTGTCTTGGTAGGCAATTAAAACTAACAACAATGCCGCGGCGTCTCCTCATTAGTAAAGTTATAAAGTGCAGTGAGCAAATACACAGAATCGAACAGAGAAAAGGATCCGCTTGACAATAACACAGTTCCAAGTGACAGAATAAGCGTAGCGGCTAGAGTGCCTTCATCGTAAAAACAAGTCACCCACCCATACATATATATTTAACATCTACACAATCTTATATTACTGTTTCCTGAGGCGTTAAACGTCTCGACGGGCTGTCTGACCATGGGTCAATGCCAGCTCTTATCACTCACTATGGGAGGAACAAACTAGGAGTCTATCCACTTCACACACACCTGTGGGTCGTCGCTGGAGCTACAGAGTTCGTGCTTTGTGCGACGCTTTCGGCAGCCTCCCTGCGTTTATGAGACTGAGCCTTATGGGATAAAACCCGGTGCAATGACGTGGACCCTCTTGCATTTGACACCCTGTTATACCCATGGTAGGTTCCTACTTGTTATTTATTGGTTATATCAGTGCATTTTTCTTTGTGTTTTTGTGTCCTGATGAATGCTTTCTAGCTACAGCATCCATTCCGTCACTTGTCATTGTGTTCTCGTAAAACTGACCCGTTCCACTTTCCGTTTTTGTTGAATCCCTCACCGCCGTGTAACAGCGACACCTACAAACGTTCTTACACTACTTAAGTCTCATACAGATCAGTTACAAAGGAAGAGAGCGAAGCAAGGGTGAAACGAAAGCAAGCAATGAAAAAAAAAAAAAAAACAGCGAATAAGCGCATGACAAATAATAATAATGTGAAAGTGATGAAGGCTTTCAAAAATGCTATCACAAGAAGAGCTTGGTTTCCTCTTGAGCTGTCACAGTCATAATTACCCTAGCTCCCCAAGTAAATTACAGGCAAACTGCTCTGTCAGTTTACTTAGCAAAAAATGTCAAAATACTACGGGCAAAACACGAAAAATAAATGTGTGCGGTAACTCGAATGAGGAAATCACCAAGCTGAGGGAAGGGATATGGGGGAAGAACTGTCGGGAAAATCGAGGCTTTGAGTGAGGACCTATGAAAATAGAGGGTAATTTGAGGTTCAATATTTTGGTAATAGAAAGCCCTCTTCCATAAAACGTCAATGTTTCCTGTGCTCCTTTTAGACTTTTGAAATATTTCAGCTGTTGTGAGGCGCGCTGGTGCCAGTCTGGAGTGTGATGAGGGAATTAAAATAGATGACAGACATAATCCATATTTCTGGAGTCGTCCGTCCCGACTGGGGCCGGGGTATTTTTTTTGGCGAGGGTTAATTGACATTCCTGTGTCATTTATGAATTATATGCTGGGGTTGTTGTGTGTGTGTGTGCGTGTGTGTGTGTGTGTGTGTGTGTGTGTGTGTGTGCGTGTGTGTGTGGGTGTAGGTAGGATGGCCAAGTTAGGTGGCTCTGTGTGTCTATGGGCGTATGTGTATGTGTGTGGGGGTTAGGGGGTGGGGGGAGTGTATGTATGCGCATGAGTTTTATAGGTCTATGTGGGCGTGTGTATATGTGTGAGTATGTTTATGTGTATGATAAGTATGTATGGGTGTGTGTGGGTGTGTGTGTGTGTGTGTGTATGTGAGGCTGGTAAGTATGCGTGGGTGTGTGAGTGCGTGTCCTGTCAAAGGTTTTAACCTATGTTCACCATTATAAGCTGCTATGTCCGCACGGAAGTTAGTCAGTGGCATGTTCTTTTACAGGACATTGTAAATCGCTTCCAGCATATTTCATCTGTGTTTGGATATTCTAGGCAATTCTACGTTCAGTAGTTTGCCATTGCTATCTGAACGACCGACGCTCATTCATTGTGAAAATCAACGCAACACGGTCTGCTTCCACTAGCCTACCGAGGTTATTTGCAGTTATTAGATAGAGGGTAATTTTTCTATCACACAATATCCACGCACTTCTAGTTCCACCGGGAGAGACCGAGCTCTTGAGGGCTGGTCGCTAGTGTAGTGATGTTGATTCTTGCTCATAATACTAATCATAATCGATCACAGAATATCTGGAATGACTGCGAGGTTGATGTCCTAGGCAATTTTACTTTTAGTAGTTTTCCATTGCTGTCTGAACCAGAAGTCAACGATTAAGCCCAACTTACTGGTGTGCGGTACCAACCACCCCGATATCAGCGTACAGGAAACGAAAGCGCGAGCAATATAACCTCTCGGCCACGCTGACCTCCCTATCATGACTACCAGAAAGAGTGTGTGTAGGTAGGTGGGTGTGTGTATATCTGTATGTGTGTGTGTGTGTGTGTGTGTATGGATGTGAGTGTGATACGTATCTATGGGAGAGAGAGTTGAAAACCGACCCCCTATAATGCCAGTTGGGAACCGCGGTAGCGTAGTTTTTAGCTGTTCTCTTGTCAAATCCACATTGGAGTTCCGGGGGGGGGGGGGGGGCTATTTTTAAAATTAACCTGAACTGCGGGGTCGCCCGGTATAAAAAGTTGTTACCATGAAGTGTCTTGTTAAGTAAAGGCAGATGACGTGACACTGACCAGGTCAGCCATCGAGTGCTGATTGGTCTATACAACTGGGTCTGGGATAACATGACCTATTAGCCTATGACATGTAAAAGGATACTTTCCTTATTTATTTACTTACTTATTTTCTTACTTGCTTAATTACTTACTTATTTGTTTACTTACTTATTTACTTACTTATTTGCTTGCTTGCCTGCTTGCTTACTTATTTAATTGCTTGCTTGCTTACTTAACTACTTATTTAATTGCTTATTTTATTACTTACTTCATTACTTAATAATTTATATACTTACTTACTTATTTACTTACTTGCTTACTTACTTGCTTGCTTGGTTACTTGTTTACCTACTGACTGACTGACTTATTTACGTGCTTGCTTACTTACAATAATGTCAAGACCTATCACAACCGATGTCACATTGCCTTCTGCTGTAAGTGATGAGGGATTTTCTGTACTTCTCTTTGTTCATTTGCGTACAGCTGGTTGCCCAATGGGCAATAATGTTCAAACTAACTGCAAACACATATCCTCCAGTGGAAGAACACGGGGATGCTATGAGGGGAAAATACGTGCCATTCCAGGCTAAAATATTCAGTCCGTAGGCTTCTATGAAGTTTCTCTTGACTTCCACATCCCCACGGGTTATCTGTGACCACCGCCTTTGAAGGTAATATTCGGCGTGTAGGGAAAGTAGATACCCCTGCTCTGCTTAGCTTCAATATTGTCAACTTCGTCCCGAAGATACGAGGGTAAGTTAATAAATAAGTCGTTGTTGTTGGATGAAGAATGACTTGCGCGATGACTTGGATTAAAGTGAGGTAGAGTTGCGCAATTCGTCGACCTCACTCTCTCGCCTGAGTCCATCTGAGTGCAGTGGCAAGACAAGTCGAGACGACTGGAGACGAATACAGATGCAGTGGATGACCAGGGCGCTCTACGTGTCTTGCCGTGCTCATTACGTTTCACAACGCTTTGCAGGTAAACGCCGTCTTGCCCGTTGAATCAGGAATGATTTCTTCCGCGCAGTCTGCCGAATCCTGTCTTCACATGCTGGGTAGGCATACCCTAGTTTACCGCTTGGTTTGACACCAAATCGGCTACCCATGCCTGGTTTAGCCAGCCTCTCACAGATGTTGCCCGGGGAGTGGCCGCTGTCGCATGCTGACAGCTACTAGGAGCGACAGGCACGAGCTGGGTGTCAGGCTTGAACCAGTGGAGGATGGGTCCTGAAAAGGACATGAGAGTCAGCCTTACCAAAGGTGCTACCAATGCCTGACACCCCGTACCCCCCTAATATATAATAAAATTAAAAAAAATTATATAAAAAATAATATAATATAAAATAAAAATAAAAAATAAAATAATAAATAAGTAAGTCACAAATGGCTGTAGAAAAATAACTAAATATGATAACAACTTGACACCAGTTTATTTGTATACATACATTGTCCCTTTATTTCCCAACATAATTTCCACCAACATTGATGCACTTATCCCACAGTTTTATCAGTTCTCCCAAACCGGCTGCATAAATCTGCTCAGGAACCACGAACAGGCAAAAATGCTAGGGTTGACTGCTACGTCATGTAAAGGATATGCAACTAACTTTTTAACCCCTCGTGTAGCTATTGGTCTGGAGAAATATGCGATTATCTCCATTTATTTTTTAAAACAAAAGCCCAAGACGTGAAACAGTGCAAATTTACTTTTTATACAGTAGACTGCAAGGTCATACCAGCTGGTACTGCCAAATGACATAACAGACGCTGCATCTGCACCCAGCAACAATGGCTGGCACGACAGGAGGCCAGGTGAAGCATCTCCTTGAACTTTCTGCCGCTGACAATTCTCAAACAACACATTCGCATTTTTGTCTTCTAAATATGTCCAACGATAACAAGAAATCTTCGAACAACATTTCTGGAGGACAAATTCGAGCAAACACTGCTTGACATGCAAACCACCACGTCAAAAACAAAAGAAAAAAACGTGGTCCTGGGGGGGGGGGGGGGGGGAGGGGGTCCTATGTGTTGAAAGGGGACGGAAGAAAGGTAGATGTGGCATGTAAAGATGGTGAATAATTGTGAAAACAAATACAATCTTGAAGATATGAAAGAAAAAAGGACATTAAAAATGTACAGAAAAATTTAACCCAGTAAATTCCGGAAACGAAAGTGGGTGATGAAAAATGGAATGCTAATTGAGAAGGGCGAGAGAAGAATGAAAGAAAATTAGAGAGAGTTTGTGTTCTGATTCATGTCACTCAAGTTTGTCAGTGGATTTGGGGGCCGGAAGAGCATGGAGGTGCACCAAGAACAATGTAGATCGCTGTGCCTCTATTGATAAAGAAGCGAATGACGCGCCGAGATGGCCAATATTTGACCGCAATGCGCGCGCCCGGACGGTCGCTTGGTGGAGCCATTGTAAACATTTAGCCATAGGCAACCGGTCTGCAACCAATCTCCAACATTTTGCAAAATGCAAAAGTAAAGAAATTTTGTATCCAGGAGGTGTCAATGATTTCCGCTGTGATAGTTGCTGCTTGTTTGGTCGTGGATCTCAGTTGGCCATGTTGTAGCGTGCATTTCTTCTCCACACAGGAAGCATACGCCGATTGCGCAAACATGGACCGAAAAAACGGAAGCAGGAAAATATTCCCAAAATACTGGGATCCACCTTAAAAATGCATTGAGGATAGTGGGCGGTGTGCCAGGTTACAACATCCAGCTTTGATCCCGTGTCTGGCCAGGGAATGTAATCTTGACGACTTTCTGGCCAGATGACATTCGGGCACGGGGTTGAGGAAGGTGAAAAGTGTCCAATTGAAATATTAAAGGATATTTTCCATGCAATTGGAGAACACCAGTAAACGAATACAATTAAACATAAATGTTCATAACGTTCATATTTCGTGCCGAGATTTAGGGTTGTTAACCACGGACTATTTTACTCGAAAAAAGGATCGAAGAAAAAGACTAAAAACCCTTTGCAATCATTAAAGAAGATAACCGGGCGTTTGAACTTACATATTAGAGAAACCGTAAGGCTATAAGACGAGCCATGGACCAAGCTGATATACTGAATGCTCTACGAGAAGTAAGACTTTTGCGAGAACCAAGTGATGACTGTGAATCTACAACCATTATCAGACTGCGAGAACAGCAAATTAAACGAGGTGTGGCAAAAAGAACACTACGCAGGAAGCCAAAGAAGATTAATAAACCAACACAGAGCTGGCGTCGTTAGCCGCTACACGCTGCGGGATTTACTGAGGAGGTGTTCCGAGCACTTTGAACTGAATTGTTCTATGTGCAATAAGGATGATCTGTCGACTGACTCATTAACTATGTTAGAGAAAATTTCTTAGAAAACATTACTCAATGAAGAAGAACAATACTGACAATCTAGAAGATCTGAACAATGTGAACATGAAAGGAAACTGCTCATAAACAACATCATGTCTAAGAACTTGAAATACCCTTGTCATATATGACGTCACGATGGCCTGGAGAGAATGGTGATGGCAGGCGTTGTTCCTGGAAGAAGACGCGGGAGTCGATCATGACCATAAGGCATCGATAACATTGTTGGCACGAACATGCATGGGGCAGGTTAACTGGTACAGGATCGAGACTCGTCGATTGGTTGTGATGAGCGTGACGTTCTGGAAAGGGCCTGTTGCAGAATGGTGATTTAGAGACAATTTAACTAGTGTAGGAATACAAAAACTTAGTGACAATCTCAGGTATCAGGAGGCATCATAAACATCATTGTGTGCCCTGCGAAACTGCGTAGGGGATCATACATCTCCACAGATCACTGTCTCTGGTGTTCTGTATCAATATTATTGATCACACTCCTCCATGCCACCATCGTTGTCGAGTCGTCATCATTTCTCTCTGTCTGTTCCTGCCTCTTATTTCGCTGATATTTACAGTCGTCACGATGTTTTCCAGCTCCGCTTTTTCATTGCACCACCAAAGTACACTTTTGCTTCCTTTTCATATGTGCATATAATGTTATACTTTCATAAGAGTAGAAGAATAGATGATTTTAGAACTGTTACTGATATTGCTACCTGTGCTTGATCAGGGCTGTCAGTCTATTGGACGGCTGAAACTGTGTAGTATCTCTTGTCAGAGAACAGATTTCAACAGCCCCACATAAACTGAACAATAAGGTGGTAGAACACATACCAGATTGGATCGACATAATTATAAACAAAAAAGACTCAAGTAACCTAGCATAGCCTACACACCGGAAATCGTCTACGTCATTAATAGGACGCCATTTTTTGGGGAAACTAGTCATGTGGTTGATAGAGACAATGCGTATCGCGTGTTGTTTAAAAGACAAAATGGTCGAATGTTAAAGATGGCTGAAGCCATTTCAATTCATATACAAAAGTCAACTGTGTGCAGACAAGAAGGGCGATAATCAGTTTAAAAGTACAGTGGAAGACCATTCAAAATATTATGGAAATGTGTTATATACCTCGGCTTTAATGATTGATTGATTGATTGATTGATTTAGGAATCAACATCACAGCATTCGGGGCATTCCCATAAGTGCTCCGTCCCCATCCTCAGCAGCCAGCGAAGAGTTCCAAAACTAATAGTACCAGTAGCAATCTGATTATAAGTCCGTCTCGCCTTTCCTCTGAGCGTTGAGCGGCGGCCTGATCCCTTCGTCACTCCTCGTTGTCTCATTCTTGCCAGACCATGGTAATCCATTTGTTCCTCCGAGGTGTGCACGTGCTCCCACAAGGCCGCAACCACGTCTGCCTTGCTTGAATGATAAAACTATCTTATTGTTTTAGTTTAAGTTGTGTGGATTTTGCAGTATACACCTGAAAAAATTCAGCAAAATATCATCCAGAGCTTTGCCGGATGGCGTGGGCGATCATGCTTCTCCACAAACTGCGATCACAGACGGTATGGGTCAATTCGTGTGTTGACTCCCTTTCGTCCCCCAATACAAGACATACACGAATTTTCTCACGTTGTCTTCCTCTATCTCTCTTTCCACAAATCTTTCCGGTTGTCATATGTTCCAGTTTTTTGTCTTCTAATAATGTTGCGAAAAAAACAAACAAACGAACAGACAAAACCACAAAAAACTTGATCACCGCTTCTTTCTGATGTTTGAGATAAGTTGTCTTTGCGACTTAACTTCCCTCAGAATGTCCAGATTGCTAATTTTGACCCATAATACTTTTCAGCGTCTCAAGGTTTAAAGTGATTTGTTTCGCCTGTTCAAGGTGAAATATGCTAGGCAACAAATTATCAATCTGTTACTGTATTTTTTTTCACATATCCTCTACAGGACATAGCTGTCAACACCAGCATTTTACTGCTGTTGTTGATTTCTTGGCAAGATTACGCTCAGTAGTTTGCCATTGCTTTCTGAGCGGTCCGCTCACTTATACCGCGAGAACCGCTTCTAATTCTCGCGCACTTGTTACCATACGTGGATAAACGGAAATTACGGAGAAAGTCAATCTGTTACTTACATCTTCGTTATTCAAATTCACTATGGCAAAACATGATTTTGAATATATTAATGTCTTTTTCTTACAGAACTACCTCCAATGCCCACAGTGGGTAAACCCAAACCACTACCTACTTGCTGGGAGGTATAGCAGGCATTGTCGCATGTGGTTCCCACAATAACAAGCAAGGGCTTAGGGCGAAATATGGCTACTACTGATGTAGCTGTAGTGTTGGAATTCTCATTAATAAAGTGTATGTGGTATAAGTGTATGTGGTAAGTATTTCTTTGAAGCATCACACACAGATACAGAGGTGAGCGTGCGCGCGTACACACACACACACACACACACACACACACACACACACACCTACACACATACAGATAGATAGATAGATAGAGAGAGAGAGAGAGTGAGAGAGTTAGACATAGTGCCATTATTATAACTACAGTAAAGTATTTATCTAATTCCTTGCATGATTGAATTGATAAATTAACAACCACTATCGTGTGATTAGAAAAGTGGCGTAGGCGTCATACCATTGATTGATTGATTGATTGATTGATTGATTGATTGATCTAGGAACCGACATCACATCATTCGATGTATTCCCATAGGCGCTCCGTCCCCATCCTCAGCAGCCAGCGAAGAGTTCCAACACCAAAATTACCAGTAGCAATCTGATTATATGTCCGTCTCGCCTTTCCTCTGAGCGTCGAGCGTCGGCCAGATCCCCTCGTCACTCCTCGCTGCCTCATTCTTGCCAGACCATGGTGATCCATTTGCTCCTCCGAGGTGTACACGTGCTCCCACAAGGCAGCAACCACGTCTGCCTTATCATGCATCAATACTCCACCAAGTTTTGCAGAGCCAGCCAATCTGTCCGTTTGTTCATTCTCCAGCACACCGGCATGACCCGGAGAAAAGATCCAGGGGATGCTTGTCCCCGTGACCTCTAAAGCGAAGCAAGCCACTCTGCCCGAAGCATGCCTGTCCTCACCTTCCTCAGCATGCTTTCTGAGTCAGTTACCATGTATATCCACAACCTTCGGCTTTTAGTGTTCTGAATCTTCTAATGATGATATTCCCCCATGCCACCATGAAGCCTAACTTATCTCGGTTTTCCCCAGCCTCTTCTATCCCTGATATTCCCAGAAGTCACGATGTTCACCAATGCTGCTCTTCTAATCATATTACCAAAGTAAACTCTTTCTTCTGTGTAGACGTGTATAACGTTCTCTTTCGTGGGGCTTTTCCCCTGTATTCATTGTTAGTTCTTTGGCAGTCCAAAGTATTCGCTATATTCGTCGCAGAAACCACATCTCCGCTGCCTCCAAGCTACTCGCTTATTCAATTTACACTATTGTTTTAATTTACACCCTGCTGTCTAGATTCTGTCTGATTTCGTTGATATCACGATCTTCATACTCAATTTAGACACTTTACGGCTCAAGCCGGAAGCGTATGTCAAAAGTGAGAGATCTGTGTAGAATAAAGTCTTGCCATTGGTCTTATCTGAAATACCAACTGTCACTCAAACAATCTCATCCAATTATCTGGTGCCATCCAGATGTTAACATCTGTCAATCTCCCCTTAGGCGTTGACATTAGCTAATGTTAACAATCGTAAGTCAAAGGGAGGTTGATGACACGGGGTCTAATGCGATACTGTAGGAAAAGCTGTTGTTGGTGTTTTCATCATTATCAGCATCATCATCATCATCATGTGACAGTTCATGAGGAGTAGGCAACCATGCGCCCTTCCACTAAAATTTGTTTGCCGTGTTCAGAAGCTGACAGTCAGAGAATCATGCCTTCAACCCATTCAGTATTTTCTCAGATGTCGTCCTCGTGATGCGCATCTTTTGAGGGAAAACCCGTTACGCGTAAAGACACTAAAGATATATTGAGGTGGAAAGTGTCTGACTTAACGGCAAGAAACAGTCGGCTGTATGTGAGTGGTGTGTGCGTATGTAATAGTCACAGGAGAAGGTTGACGTTATTATATTTTGTACATTAAATGATTCAGTGTCACACAAAACGTAAGTGTGTGCCAAACATTGGTACACAATTAAATAAACAAGTATTACAATGTAAATTTCCGTTCACAGAGCATTGCAATTGAGGAGGATACTACGAAACATAACAAATAACATCATTACCATATTATGGCAATATATCGCCCTTCTGTCCAAAATGGGAGGTCACATTGGCGATATATTATCCTTCGGTATTGAATCAGTTACAAGGGTTAACTGGAATAGTATATCTTGGAGAGCTGCTAGCGTCTATAGTCCATTTAAATTTACTGTAGTCTATTTCAGTTTACTGTAGTCCAGTTTGGTCGGCTAGTTTTCCCTCTTATATTTATCGTATTCATACTTGGCTGCTCTTCATTTTCTTCTTTTTTTTTTTTTTGGCCATTGTCCCAGCCTGTCTCCATGGCCTAGGGCTTACGGACGCGATTCGTGAGCCCACTTACCAGCGTTCGAAACACAGCTACGACCGATTTGGCAACAGACCGCGTTGCTCTGGGTTTGAACGAATTGGTATGGGAACCGGTCGTCCAGAAAGCAATGGCAAACTACTGAACGTAAACTTGCCAAGACATCAACAACAGCAATAATAAAATGGTGGTGTTGACAGCGATGTCCTGTGGAAAGGATATGCAATAAAATCAAAATTGTCCCAGATAGGGCTACAGACCCCTCCCAGATAGAGCTACGGACCCCTCAGCCAACAAAAGTGTCCCAGATAGGGCTACGGACCCCTCAGCCAACAAAAGTGTCCCAGATAGGGCTACAGACCCCTCAGCCAACAAAAGTACCCCAGATAGGGCTACGGACCCCTCAGCCAACAAAAGTGTCCCAGATAGGGCTTCGAACCCCTCAGCCAACAAAAGTACCCCAGATAGGGCTACACACCCCTCAGCCAACAAAAGTGTCCCAGATAGGGCTACAGACCCCTCAGCCAACAAAAGTACCCCAGATAGGGCTACACACCCCTCATCCAACAAAAGTGTCCCAGATAGGGCTACAGACCCCTCATCCAACAAAAGTGTCCCAGATAGGGCTACGAACCCCTCAGCCAACAAAAGTACCCCAGATAGGGGTACACACCCCTCAGCCAACAAAAGTACCCCAGATAGGGCTACGAACCCCTCAGCCAACAGAAGTGTCCCAGATAGGGCTACGAACCCCTCAGACAACAAAAGTGTCCCAGATAGGGCTACGAACCCCTCAGCCAACAAAAGTGTCCCAGATAGGGCTACGAACCCCTCAGCCAACAAAAGTGTCCCAGATAGGTCTACACACCCCTCAGCCAACAAAAGTGTCCCAGATAGGGCTACGAACCCCTCAGCCAACAAAAGTGTCCCAGATAGGGCTACGAACCCCTCAGCCAACAAAAGTACCCCAGATATGGCTACACACCCCTCATCCAACAAAAGTGTCCCAGAAAGGGCTACAGACCCCCTCATCCAACAAAAGTGTCCCAGATAGGGCTACAGACCCCTCATCCAACAAAAGTGTCCCAGATAGGGCTACAGACCCCTCAGCCAACAAAAGTACCCCAGATAGGGCTACGGACCCCTCAGCCGAAACAAGTGTCCCAGATAGGGCTACGGACCCCTCAGCCAATACAAGTGTCCCAGATAAGGCTACGGACCCCTCAGCCAATACAAGTGTCCCAGATAGGGCTACGAACCCCTCAGCCAACAAAAGTACCCCAGATAGGGCTACACACCCCTAATCCAACAAAAGTGTCCCAGATAGGGCTACAGACCCCTCATCCAACAAAAGTGTCCCAGATAGGGCTACAGACCCCTCAGCCAACAAAAGTACCCCAGATAGGACTACGGACCCCTCAGCCAATACAAGTGTCCCAGATAGGGCTACGGACCCCTCATCCAACAAAAGTGTCCCAGATAGGGCTACAGACCCCTCAGCCAACAAAAGTAACTCAGATAGGGCTACGGACCCCTCAGCCAATACAAGTGTCCCAGATAGGGCTACTGACCCCTCATCCAACAAAAGTGTCCCAGATAGGGCTACAGACCCCTCAGCCAACAAAAGTGTCCCAGATAGGGCTACAGACCCCTCATCCAACAAAAGTGTCCCAGATAGGGCTACAGACCCCTCAGCCAACAAAAGTACCCCAGATAGGGCTACAGACCCCTCATCCAATAAAAGTGTCCCAGATAGGGATACACACCCCTCATCCAACAAAAGTGTCCCAGATAGGGCTACAGACCCCTCATCCAACAAAAGTGTCCCAGATAGGGCTACAGACCCCTCATCCAACAAAAGTACCCCAGATAGGGCTACAGACCCCTCATCCAACAAAAGTGTCCCAGATAGGGCTACAGACCTCTCATCCAACAAAAGTGTCCCAGATAGGGAAACAGACCCCTCAGCCAATAAAAGTGTCCCAGATAGGGCTACGGACCCCTCAGCCAACAAAAGTGTCCCAGATAGGGCTACAGACCCCTCATCCAACAAAAGTGTCCCAGATAGGGATACAGACCCCTCAGCTAACAAAAGTACCCCAGATAGGGCTACAGACCCCTCATCCAATAAAAGTGTCCCAGATAGGGCTACGGACCCCTCAGCCAACAAAAGTACCTCAGATAGGGCTACAGACCCCTCATCCAATAAAAGTGTCCCGGATAGGGCTACACACCCCTCATCCAATAAACGTGTCCCAGATAGGGCTACAGACCCCTCAGCCAACAAAAGTGTCCCAGATAGAGTTACAGACCCCTCATCCAACAAATGTGTCCCAGATAGGGCTACAGACCCCTCAGCCAACAAAAGTACCCCAGATAGGGCTACAGACCCCTCATCCAATAAAAGTGTCCCAGATAGGGCTACGGACCCCTCAGTCAACAAAAGTGTCCCAGATAGGGCTACACACCCCTCATCCAACAAAAGTGTCCCAGATAGGGCTACACACCCCTCATCCAACAAAAGTGTCCCAGATAAGGCTACGAACCCCTCAGCCAACAAAAGTGTCACAGATAGGGCTACACACCCCTCATCCAACAAAAGTGTCCCAGATAGGGCTAAGGACCCCTCAGTCAACAAAAGTACCCCAGATAGGGCTACGAACCCCTCAGCCCACAAAAGTGTCCCAGATAGGGCTACGAACCCCTCAGCCAACAAAAGTGTCCCAGATAGGGCTACGAACCCCTCAGCCAACAAAAGTGTCCCAGATAGGGCTACAGACCCCTCAGCCAACAAAAGTGTCCCAGATAGGGCTACGAACCCCTCAGCCAACAAATGTGTCCCAGATAGGGCTACGAACCCCTCAGCCAACAAAAGTATCCCAGATAGGGCTACGAACTCCTCAGCCAACAAAAGTGTCCCAGATAGGGCTACGAACCCCTCAGCCAACAAAAGTGTCCCAGATAGGGCTACGAACCCCTCAGCCAATTAAAGTGTCCCAGATAGGGCTACGAACCCCTCAGCCAACAAAAGTGTCCCAGATAGGGCTACGAACCTCTCAGCCAACAAAAGTGTCCCAGATAGGGCTACAGAACCCTCAGCCAATAAAAGTGTCCCAGATAGGGCTACGGACCCCTCAGCCAACAAAAGTACCTCAGATAGGGCTACAGACCCCTCATCCAATAAAAGTGTCCCGGATAGGGCTACACACCCCTCATCCAATAAACGTGTCCCAGATAGGGCTACAGACCCCTCAGCCAACAAAAGTGTCCCAGATAGAGTTACAGACCCCTCATCCAACAAATGTGTCCCAGATAGGGCTACAGACCCCTCAGCCAACAAAAGTACCCCAGATAGGGCTACAGACCCCTCATCCAATAAAAGTGTCCCAGATAGGGCTACGGACCCCTCAGTCAACAAAAGTGTCCCAGATAGGGCTACACACCCCTCATCCAACAAAAGTGTCCCAGATAGGGCTACACACCCCTCATCCAACAAAAGTGTCCCAGATAGGGCTACGGACCCCTCAGCCAACAAAAGTGTCACAGATAGGGCTACACACCCCTCATCCAACAAAAGTGTCCCAGATAGGGCTAAGGACCCCTCAGTCAACAAAAGTACCCCAGATAGGGCTACGAACCCCTCAGCCCACAAAAGTGTCCCAGATAGGGCTACGAACCCCTCAGCCAACAAAAGTGTCCCAGATAGGGCTACGAACCCCTCAGCCAACAAAAGTGTCCCAGATAGGGCTACAGACCCCTCAGCCAACAAAAGTGTCCCAGATAGGGCTACGAACCCCTCAGCCAACAAATGTGTCCCAGATAGGGCTACGAACCCCTCAGCCAACAAAAGTATCCCAGATAGGGCTACGAACTCCTCAGCCAACAAAAGTGTCCCAGATAGGGCTACGAACCCCTCAGCCAACAAAAGTGTCCCAGATAGGGCTACGAACCCCTCAGCCAATTAAAGTGTCCCAGATAGGGCTACGAACCCCTCAGCCAACAAAAGTGTCCCAGATAGGGCTACGAACCTCTCAGCCAACAAAAGTGTCCCAGATAGGGCTACAGAACCCTCAGCCAACACAAGTGTCCCAGATAGGGCTACAGAACCCTCAGCCAACAAACGTGTCCCAGATAGGGCTACGGACCCCTCATCCAGCAAAAGTGTCCCAGATAGGGCTACAGACCCCTCAGCCAACAAAAGTAACTCAGATAGGGCTACGGACCCCTCAGCCAATACAAGTGTCCCAGATAGGGCTACGGACCCCTCATCCAACAAAAGTGTCCCAGATAGGGCTACAGACCCCTCAGCCAACAAAAATGTCCCAGATAGGGCTACAGAAACCTCATCAAACAAAAGTGTCCCAGATAGGGCTACAGACCCCTCAGCCAACAAAAGTACCCCAGATAGGGCTACAGACCCCTCATCCAATAAAAGTGTCCCAGATAGGGATACACACCCCTCATCCAACAAAAGTGTCCCAGATAGGGCTACAGACCCCTCATCCAACAAAAGTGTCCCAGATAGGGCTACAGACCCCTCATCCAACAAAAGTGTCCCAGATAGGGCTACAGACCCCTCATCCAACAAAAGTGTCCCAAATAGGGAAACAGACCCCTCAGCCAATAAAAGTGTCCCAGATAGGGCTACGGACCCCTCAGCCAACAAAAGTGTCCCAGATAGGGCTACAGACCCCTCATCCAACAAAAGTGTCCCAGATAGGGATACAGACCCCTCAGCCAACAAAAGTACCCCAGATAGGGCTACAGACCCCTCATCCAATAAAAGTATCCCAGATAGGGCTACGGACCCCTCAGCCAACAAAAGTGTCCCAGATAGGGCTACAGACCCCTCAGCCAACAAAAGTACCCCAGATAGGGCTACAGACCCCTCATCCAACAAAAGTGTCCCAGATAGGGCTACAGACCCCTCATCCAACAAAAGTGTCCCAGATAGGGCTACAGACCCCTCAGCCAACAAAAGTACCCCAGATAGGGCTACGGACCCCTCAGCCACTACAAGTGTCCCAGATAGGGCTACGGACCCCTCAGCCAATAAAAGTATCCCAGATAGGGCTACACACCCCTCATCCAATAAAAGTGTCCCAGATAGGGCTACAGACCCCTCAGCCAACAAAAGTACCTCAGATAGGGCTACAGACCCCTCATCCAATAAAAGTGTCCCGGATAGGGCTACACACCCCTCATCCAATAAACGTGTCCCAGATAGGGCTACAGACCCCTCAGCCAACAAAAGTGTCCCAGATAGAGCTACAGACCCCTCATCCAACAAATGTGTCCTAGATAGGGCTACAGACCCCTCAGCCAACAAAAGTACCCCAGATAGGGCTACAGACCCCTCATCCAATAAAAGTGTCCCAGATAGGGCTACGGACCCCTCAGTCAACAAAAGTGTCCCAGATAGGGCTACACACCCCTCATCCAACAAAAGTGTCCCAGATAGGGCTACGGAACCCTCAGCCAACAAAAGTGTCCCAGATAGGGCTACACACCCCTCATCCAACAAAAGTGTCCCAGATAGGGCTAAGGACCCCTCAGTCAACAAAAGTACCCCAGATAGGGCTACGAATCCCTCAGCCAACAAAAGTGTCCCAGATAGGGCTACGAACCCCTCAGCCAACAAAAGTGTCCCAGATAGGGCTACGAACCCCTCAGCCAACAAAAGTGTCCCAGATAGGGCTACAGACCCCTCAGCCAACAAAAGTGTCCCAGATAGGGCTACGAACCCCTCAGCCAACAAAAGTGTCCCAGATAGGGCTACGAACCCCTCAGCCAACAAAAGTATCCCAGATAGGGCTACGAACTCCTCAGCCAACAAAAGTGTCCCAGAAAGGGCTACGAACCCCTCAGCCAACAAAAGTGTCCCAGATAGGGCTACGAACCCCTCAGCCAACAAAAGTGTCCCAGATAGGGCTACGAACCCCTCAGCCAACAAAAGATTCCCAGATAGGGCTACGAACCTCTCAGCCAACAAAAGTGTCCCAGATAGGGCTACAGAACCCTCAGCCAACAAAAGTGTCCCAGATAGGGCTACAGAACCCTCAGCCAACAAAAGTGTCCCAGATAGGGCTACAGACCCCTCAGTCAACAAAAGTACCCCAGATAGGGCTACACACCCCTCAGCCAACAAAAGTGTCCCTGATAGGGCTACGAACCCCTCAGCCAACAAAAGTACCCCAGATAGGGCTACACACCCCTCAGCCAACAAAAGTACCCCAGATAGGGCTACACACCCCTCAGCCAACAAAAGTGTCCCAGATAGGGCTACGAACCCCTCAGCCAACAAAAGTACCCCAGATAGGGCTACACACCCCTCAGCCAACAAAAGTACCCCAGATAGGGCTACACACCCCTCAGCCAACAAAAGTACCCCAGATAGGGCTACACACCCCTCAGCCAACAAAAGTACCCCAGATAGGGCTACACACCCCTCAGCCAACAAAAGTGTCCCAGATAGGGCTACACACCCCTCAGCCAACAAAAGTGTCCCAGATAGGGCTACACACCCCTCAGCCAACAAAAGTACCCCAGATAGGGCTACGGACCCCTCAGCCAACTGACACCAAGCCGTCCTGTCTTACACTATCTCATGCCCCCCATCCAAGTCTTCCTGTATTTTTTTCTGTGGCTAACGTCTTCTTCTCTGTGTTTTAGGACTTCCTCTATTTCGTGTGTTCTGTGAGTTGCAGAAAAATGCCTTTCTATTATAGTTATGCTATTCTCTGGTCTTCTGAATGTACCTCCTATCCAGCGCCTGAATTTTGTTCCTTACCTCTTCATTGACTGTTTGTCAGGAAGTTAAACAAGCTCAACTTTATCATTGTGAGTCGCTGCAGCGAAGTATCTAGAACACTGACATGCCGGCCTGTCGTCATTTGTTCAAATCCTCATAAGCTTTGCATTCATTTTTAAATTGACCTGGCCTCCCATATCGAGCAAGCCTAGAACTGAGTACGAGGAAATGTTCTGGGAAATAAGATCGGCTAGCGTTTAAATAACAACATCACACACTAAGTACAGATTGGTCTATTTTAAATATGGCGCTATCACAATACACTCATCATGCTTTATGGGGTGGGAAAATGTCCTTTTCCTTTTTTGACCACCATCATCACTAAGCAGGGTCTACAGACATCATGATTTAACCCTATTCAAAGTTAATCTATTACTGTCTTTTATCAGAAGATATTTATACAAACATTTCATCCAAGACGATAACCACCATTCACTAACAGTCATATCCAACAAGTCTAAAACTGAAAACCAGGAAATGTTCCCGGAAGTAAAGGTGGCCACTGTGAATCCTATCACATCACAAACCAAGCACACATCGGTCTATGAACATGTGGGCCAACAACGGATTACCCAAAACGTCTCACGTAGTAGAAAAGGGTCCTTATCTTCTTGAACACATCATGACTATAATAAGGTTTAATCTTGTGCTAGGATAATCTACAACGCCATCAACTAAACCCCCTCTATTATAAGACGATATTTTTACACAAACCGTTTCGTCTCAGGCCATCTCCACTATTCACCAGTCCGCCATTGAAGACGCGGAAACAAGGATTTCAATTATACAAAATCATATTTGTTACAGTCCTTCAGCGTGTGGCTTCTTTCGTCCAGTAACCCTTCACGCTTACCCGCGTCTTTCATTCCGGGGACTCCACTAACTCGGCTCCCCCGGGCTAGGGTCTCACAGAGGCGGTTTCTTGGAAACATGTCCAGCTAATAGAAGCTCAAGTTACACAAGTAAATCTATAAAGCTTCTGCCTCGGAGCTACCTTCTGTGATCTAACGTCTGTGTCCGGGACTCGGGCCACACTGAAGATACACAACAGCACTTTGTAATATTTGCACGAGTATCATCACACTTCTGGAGAATTGCCATGCTGTTGACATTGTGTTTATTACTCGAGTGCCGTCTTCTTGTTATTGTTCTTATTCTCCTCCTCCTCCTCCTCCTCTCCTCCTCCTCTTCCTCCTCCTCTTCCTTCTCTTCGTCCTTCTCCTCCTCCTCCTCTTCCTTCTTCTTCTTCTTCTTCTTCTTCTTCTTCTTCTTCTTCTTCTTCTTCTTCTTCTTCTTCTTCTTCTTCTTCTTCTTCTTCTTCTTCTTCGTCTGCTGCTGCTGCTGCTGCTGCTTCTTCTTCCTCTTCTTCTTCTTAGTCTACTTCTTGTTCCTTTTGTTCTTGTTTTTCTTGTTCGTCCTCTTCTTCCGCCTCTTCACTTAAAGCAACAACTAGTGTTATCTTTATCGTCTTATACTTATACTGTTGTCATGACGACTTTCTCCTCAGATATTCAACGGCGAATTCGATGTGGCTTTATGTGCAGTTCTTGCACTTCGTGTTTATTTACTGACGATCAGCCACATGTATACAAAATTCAATATTGGTGACTCAGCCATGTGCACATGTTGTTTGGCGTCGCAGACAGCAGAGCACATACTCCAGGATTGCCCAAACTACAACATATCCAGGCGAACCTTCTGGCCTAGAGAGACAATAGTGGAAGATAAACTCTATGGACCGCTGAGTGAACTAAAAACGACTGTTAGATTCATACAAGAGACAAAGTTGCAATTATAGACATATTTCAGGCGAATGAAAGAAGAAGAAGAACTGACGATCACTTCAAGGACCGACTGTAACTAAAACCTAATATGTAACATTATATAAATATATGTTGCAGTAGCCAATCTATGACAAGTTTACAAATAGGGGCAGAGCACTGGTGTTTTGAGATCATCCTCGATCACTAGGAAGCCACTTAGTTCAAAATTTAAAAAAAAAAAAAAATTATACCACATAATAGCGTCTTTAAGCTGGCCTGTATGTAGTCATGTATTGGGATCCCCATTAAGAAGGTGATGTTTTTTCTTGTTGGGATGTAATCTCGGCCGGTGTGACACTGACCACGTCACACGTTAAGTTCCGACAGGTGCTTTAGTTCACTAAAAGCTCACATTCCACACATATTACAAACAGCATTCGTTTGAGTGCAGGTTTTGGCCCTATCCAATTTTTCTCTAGTGTTGATCGTGCCTGTGCGGCAAACGCAGCCCCAGTGCCAACCGGAATAAATTGCACTTGGTTGCTCTTTGCTAACAGCGCGGAACCACAGAGAATGGTACCTCCTTGCCCTGGTAGTTTATATGGTTGCTAAAGACTGAGGACGTAGTCCATAGCTACGTATAAGTGGAAAGCAAGGGGAAACTACAATATTATCCATTCCAAGAAACTCAACACAGCAGCCGAAGAAGAACCATTACTTTGACCATATTATCGTCACAGTGGTTTGATAGGCATGGTTCCTGGAGACAGACGCAACGGTTCGCCAGCACAAAGATGGATATAAGGCACCGAATACACCTTGGACACCAACATGCATTAGTCAGGGGAACTGGCAAAAGATCCTGAGTCTTTTTTTTTCGCTGGGTCGTGAAGAGAACGGCGCTGTGGAAGAACCCGCTACATGATGATCATACAGTTGGTGGTTCAATTATCCGGGAAACACACTTCATCAGCAGCTACATTTTGTAACGGATAAAGGTATTCCCATAGCAGACACTATCGTCAGTATGTGAAATATTAGACTTTCACCTATTCTACGCCACGGTATGTGAGCTGGGGTTGTAAGTCCCGTCCTCGTCTCATTTACTTTCACATACTCTTTGCCACGGTATATGAGCTGAGGTTGACTAAGTCCTGTCCTCGTCTCATTTACTTCCCAGCCAATTCACCAAAATATTCTGAACATTGTCTAATATTCACTTGGAACCTGTTTCCACACTAAAGCCGTATCCTCCCTGCCCCCGCTATCCTTTACAGGACATTGCAGTCAACACCAGCATTTTTCAGCTGCTGTTGATGTCTTGCTAAGTTTTACGTTCAGTAGTTTGCCATTGCTTTCTGAACGACCGGCTCACATACCTCCGTAAGTAACCAGCGCGACGCGATCCGCTGCCGAATCTCACGCAACTGTGTTTCGTACGTGAGTATACTGGATTACGAACAACGTCCGTAATCTCTGTGCCAGGGAGACCGGCAAAGCCGTATTGGTTGGAGAAAATAATCCTGCTTCTTTCTACTGTCCTGGCGGGTAAGAGCACTGATAACTCTGCCGATGCGGCTTCTTTGTAAGTGTGTTAAATGCAACAAACTCTGCATAAACCATGCCACGCTTTATGATATCAGCTAGCCAGTTACTTGTTATGCAACATTTTACTTTCCAACATAGAAGTCAAACACGGTAATATGCAGTGCTCGTATCAGATCCCACGGCGTCTTCACAAGGAAGGTTGACAGTAATGGATCTCCATAATGTTCTGTTCCTGTTTCTATACAATTTACACTGTATCAGAGATTCTTATTTTCGCGTCATAAACTCATCTAAACTGCTGTGTTCCTCTGACTCGTGTGCCATCAACCATTTCAGTGTATTA
>OY992889.1:54201226-54218726 GCA_963921405.1 Cepaea hortensis | reverse complement strand
GCTCTAATAGATGTTCCTTACACATATACTCTCATGTTTCCTCTATCGTTAACTGTGAGTGTAACTCAAATCCAAATGTGTCTGTAAGTTAGCTCCAAATGGTTGTGAAAGATGCCCAAATAGAGACGCATAAATAACTCAGATAGAGGACACTATACACCACAATGGTTGTTCTGGTTACTGCTGGATGCTCACGAAAAGTCATACGCATGTCCTCATGTTTGCCACCGGATGTAGGAACGAAGAGCTGTGATTGGCGCGTATTAATTTCCAAAGGCAATTTCGGCTTCCGGAAAGTAAAGTGTTGCTTTTAGGCTTTGTTTATTCTGCGACCGTAAAGAGATCCTAATTGTATCTTTCCGTATGTCGCCAACATGAATCTTTCATAGGCAATTCAGATGCTGTTTTTGGACAGGTTAATGCCCAATTTTCGCCACTACTGAATTTTCTTACAGAGTTAAATCTTCTTGGAGAGGCGCTTTAGCGAAGTGACTAACACGCTTGTCTCGTCGTTCTGGTAGTCATGTGTTTGATATCTCATCTAGGCAGATTTGTTTCTATTGATCTGGGAAGCAGGCAGCCTTGTTTTTTGTTTTTGTTTTTTTATACAAAGGTATGAGTGCCGGTCGTTCAGAATGCAATGGCAAACTATTGAACGTAAATTTGCAGAGAAATCACGAACAGCCAAATAATGATGAGGTTGACAGCGACGTCCTGTAAAGGATATGCAACTAATATATATATATATATATATATATATATATATATATATATATATATATATATATATATATATATATATATATATATATACCGTATGACAGTAGACGGTACTACCTGCTTTCTGTCATGGTTTGGGAATGTGTGAGTGGATGTGCGATGTGTGGGTTTGTGGGGGATTGTGTGCATGAGTGGGGAATATGTTGTCGATGGAGATGTGGCTGGGGGATGGGTGGTTTGAGGTGTGGGTGGGGAGAGGATGTGTGGGGTAGTATGTGTATGTGGATGGGCGTAGGATGTGTGGGTTGGTGGGGGAATGTTTGTGGGTGGCGAGTGTGTTTTGGTTGGGGGATCATGTGAGGGCAGTGTGTGTGGGTGGGGGATGTGCGGGAGGGGGATGGATCGGTTGGTGGGGTATGTATGTGTCCCTTGGTGTGCGTGTGTGTCGGTAGGTGGGGGTGTGTATGTGTCCCTTGGTGCGCGTGTGTGTGGGTAGGTGGGGGTGTTGTGTGGGTGGGGTGATGTATGGATAGGTGGGAGATGGGCTTCATAACATGGTAATTAGCCTTGTTTATGTTTACAACATTCATTTCACAATGTTTATTTTATCTTCCTATGTAAATGTATAATGCTCTTGATGAACGAAAGACGAGTGATTGGAAGGGCCGAATGTAAGACGGGCTTGCGCGCCCAATTTGTGACCCTAATAAAGTTGATTTGATTTGATTTGATTTGTCAGAGCCGAATGTTGGGCGGCGCCTACCAAACCCGACACCCCACATTGTGCCAACGGCTTCGGGCGGAAGAGCGCAATTGGGAGGGTACTAGCCTTATCCTGGTGCGAGGAAATGCAACCCAAAGACAAAATAAGTCATGGCAGGGCAGACCAGGCCCTAAGCCTTGGTTGGCAGCTGGTCTAGGATCGAAGCTCCGACAGGCGGACAGTTAGAGCATTGCTTTGCTGATCCGGCAGCTTCTGCAGCTTGTCTTGTTCCAGATGTATAGGTGTTAACTTTCCTCTGGAGTGAACTAGGCAGGCCGAGAGAGGGATCATGCTGCATGGGCAACACATGGTTTCTCTATTTTAGCCCAGGCTTTGTGCTATGGAGAGGCAATAACTCCATCCCTGGTCTTAACCGGTCTCGGAATCAAAGCGAGAGGCAACTGTTACGGGTTATAAGTCCTTGTCAGTTGGCGTAGACATGGGGCGCCACGCGTTGCCTCTGACGGTGGGAGACGCCTACAGGTGTCACTGATCAGCTACCGCCCGCCTCAAGCTGGGCAGCCCCCGGCCAATTGGGTGCTGATCCGCCACAGCCTGCCTGCTTCAATGGGTGCTTGGGGCTAGGACAAAATCTGAATCGCAGGCTGTAAAACCAATACACCAGGTTCTAATAAAAAGAATAATAGAAACCTCAAGCTACGGCTTGCAACCTGGAACGTGAGAACCATGTGTCCAGGATTTTCAACTGACTTGACAAATATTGACGATGTGAGAAAAACGGCTGTGATTGATGCTGAACTCAATCGTCTTAACATTGATATTGCTGGCCTGCAGGAGACTCGCCTCGCTGAGGAAGGGTCACTCAGGGAAAACAATTACACCTTTTTTTGGAAGGGAAGAGGGCAGGCAGAAAAAAGGCAACACGGTGTGGGCTTTGCAGTGAAGAATTCGCTACTGGGAATGATTGATATCCCAGCTGGAGGTAATGAAAGATTATTATCACTGTGCTTGGCAACCTCTTGTGGATTTGCCACCATTCTAACTGCATATGCACCGACACTCACTTCCTCTGATGATGTGAAGGATACGTTCTATGAGCAGCTAGACTCTGCGATCAAGGCAGTTCCAAAATCCGACTACATTTATATGCTCGGTGATTTCAATGCTCGTGTGGGCAAGGACTCGAGTTCATGGCCAGTGTGCCTTGGAAAATACAACATCGGTCGCATGAATGATAATGGACAAAGGCTGCTGGAGCATTGCACTAGAAATGACATATGTATTACAAACTCCTTTTTTAAAACAAAAGAAATGCATAAGGTCACATGGAAACATCCAAGATCCGGCCATTGGCATCAGCTGGACTTCATTATCACACGGAGACAACATCTGAACCATACATCATTAACTCGAAGTTACCACAGTGCTGACTGTGATACAGATCATTCTTTGGTTGTTGCAAGGGTTAGACTGAGACCAAAGAGAATCTACACAGCTAAACACAAGTCTAGCCCCAGGAATAATATTATTAACACTCACGATCCTGGAAAGTGCTTTGAATTTCAACAGCAACTTGAGGACGCTTTCAATGATACATCAGAAAATTGTATAGTAAATGATAAATGGAGTAAACTTAAGGAAACTATTTATAAAACAGCGGTAGGGGTTTACGGCACTGTGGATCATAAGAGGCAGGACTAGTTTGTGGCAAACAGCCAGATTCTGCAGCCCTTGATTGATAAAAAGAAGATAGCTCTCTTAAGAAACAAGGAAAGACCAACGCGTAACACTCTGAGTGAGCTGAAGCAAGCGAGGAAGGATGTACAAAAGGCTGCCAGGCAGTGTGCAAATGACTATTGGATCAAGTTATGTGAGTCCATTCAAATCGCAAGTGATAAGGGAAACATCAGAAGCATGTATGAAGGGATAAAGAAAGCCTGTGGTCCAATGATCAAAAGAAGTGCACCGCTGAAAACCTTGACTGGAGAAATCATCACTGATAAGAAACAGCAGATGGATAGATGGGTCGAGCACTATTTACAGCTTTACTCAAGTGAGACCAAGCTGGAGGATGATGCCCTCAACGCCATAGAGGCCTTGCCAACTCTTGACCACCTGGACACACTTCCCACTATAGCAGAAGTTAAGTGTGCTATAAATGAGCTTGCATCTGGCAAGGCTCCAGGTAAGGATGGGATTCCAATAGAGGTGATCAGGAGTGGGCAAGACACCCTCGCTCTACAGATCCACCAGCTAATAGAGCTATGCTGGCGAGAAGGACAAGTCCCACAGGATTTCAAAGATTCAAACATCATAACGCTGTACAAGAACAAGGGAGATCGGAGCGACTGCAACAACTATAGGGGTATCTCACTTCTGTGTATTGTCGGGAAATTATTTGCCAGAATTGTCCTGCGCAGACTTCAAGTCCTGGGAGATCAAGTCTACCCCGAATCGCAGTGCGGCTTCCGTCAGAACCGGTCTACCATTGATATGATATTCTCATTGCGACAGATGCAAGAAAAATGCCGGGAACAAAATCAGCCACTGTTTATTGCCTTCATCGACCTCACAAAGGCATTCGATTTGGTCAGTCGTGAGGGTCTGTTCAAAGCACTAAAGAAGATTGGCTGTCCACCAACTCTTCTGTCCATTGTGGAATCGTTCCACACAGGCATGAAGGGTATAATCAAGTTTGATGGCTCAACTTCAGAAGAGTTTGAAATCAAGAGTGGAGTTAAGCAAGGTTGTGTACTATCCCCCACCCTCTTTGGGATATACTTTTCACTTCTACTGAAATATGCCTTTCGTGATCAGGATGGTGGTATATACATTCACTCACGTTCAGATGGTGGCCTCTATAATGCTCAGAGATTGAAGGCCAAGACCAAAATTAGCAGGGTACTAATCAGAGAGTTGCTTTTTGCGGATGATGCTGCGATTACGACCCACTCTGAGGAAGAATTACAACATCACTATCTGCATTCTCCAATGCTTGTTCTGAATTTGGTTTAACAATTAACAAAAAGAAGACACAGATTATGTCACAAGGTGCACATGGGGTACCATCAATCTTTATTGACGACGCCGAACTAGAGATAGTAGACCATTTTACATATCTAGGATCAGAGGTAAATAGCAAATTATCCCTCGATCAGGAAATCAACATCAGAATTGGCAAGGCAGCAACAACAATGAACATGTTAGCAAAAAGAGTCTGGGAGAACAGGAAGCTTACTGCCAAAACAAAAGTCCTCGTCTACCAAGCCTGTGTCCTTAGTACTCTTCTTTATGGCAGTGAAACCTGGACAACTTACTCACGCCAAGAGAAACGTTTAAACAGCTTTAAACAGTTATTAAGCCTTTTTGAAGCACAATGTACCAAACTATCGTCTGTCAAGACGGAAAGGTGCCAATGCAATGTATATATATATATATATATATATATATATATATATATATATATATATATATATATATATATATATATATATCACAACAATACAAACTTAAACGTGTGTGGAATTACAACATACACCCTCGCGAATACAACTCAACATACATAGAGAAGCAACCACACAACAATACAAACTTAAACAAGAGTAAAATTACCACATATACACCCTCACGAATACAACAACTCAACATTCATAAATATACCAACACACAACAATACACATTTAAACAAGTATAAAATTACGACATATACACCTTCACAAATGCAACAACTTCTCATGCACATATGAACCCAGGTACCGCGCACCCAAGAACACAAAACAAGTACACATACAATGATCACACTACCCTGTCATCGTACACCGGGCGGGAGTTGAGGATCAAAAGATACCAGCAGACATCAGACTGTAGCAAATATGGCGGCCTAAGCCATAGGAGCCACTTTGAAATTTTCCACAGTACATCTATACAAATACATCACACATATAGCCTCCCGCCCTGACCTTCATCTTCCGCCTTTGATACAAAGAGGCGACGATGTCCCCGCCTGATAGAAAACAAAGCTCCCTTCATATTGGACAAAGATAATAAGTAAGTTGATAGCATGACCAAATCTTGACAACTTCACAGGGTCTGGTGTACAAAGGGAGTGTTGTGTTTCTTAGGTGTAGTAAATGTTACATCTATCTATCTATCTATCTATCTATCTATCTATCTATCTATCTATCTATCTATCTATCTATCTATCTATCTATCTATCTATCTATCTATCTATCTATCTATCTATCTATCTATCTGTCTGTCTGTCTGTCCGTCCGTCCGTCCGTCCGTCCGTCCGTCCGTCCGTCCGTCCGTCCGTCCGTCCGTCCGTCCGTCCGTCCGTCCGTCCGTCCGTCCGTCCGTCCGTCCGTCCGTCCGTCCGTCCGTCCGTCCGTCCGTCCGTCCGTCCGTCCGCCGCCCGCCCGTCCGTCCGTCTGTCTGTCTGTCTGTCTGTCTGTCTGTCTGTCTGTCTACTTACTCACCCAGACACCCCCACCCACCCGCCCGTCCGCTCTCTCCTCCGTACGTCCTTCCGTCCGTCTGTCTGTTTGTCCGTCCGTCCGTCCGTCCGTCCGCCCGCCCGCCCGTAAGTCTGTCTGTCTGTCTGTCTGTCTGCCCATCCATCATGCGTCATGCCGGAAAGCGTGGGCGGTCATGACTCGCCATTTCACTTGATCACCAGAGTCGTGGATCAGCTCAGTCTTCCTGTCTCGTCCATGCCATGTGGCCAAGCCATCAAGGTATTTTCCTCTCGGTCTTCCTCTTGGTCTGTTACCTTCGATCTTCCAGTTGTCACCAAGTTCTCCAGTTTATTTCTTCTCATAACATGTTCAAACAATTTTGACTGTCTACTTCTAATTTCTCTAATCAGTTTACGATTTTCATTTGTCTCCTGTAGTACTTGGTCATTGATTTTTCTGTTTGTCCGTGAGTTTCTTTGCATTCTCCTCAGAAACGACATGTCTACAGCCATCAGATGTTTTTCAGCTTGACTGCTCAGTGTCCAAGTTTCACATCCATATGAAAGTACAGGCTCTATTGTAGCACCTCAACACTCTTTTTCTCGTTTCAGTTGACATATTTTTATTGGTAAGTATGTTTTTCATCTGGCTAAAGGCTACTTTCGCCATGGCGATTCTTGTTCTAATCTATTCACGGCATCTCCCATCATATGTTATGACTGTTCCGAGATAATTGTACAGATTCACATGTTGAAGAATATTCCCATTTACTTCTATATTACATTGTGGTATTTCTTTCTTCCTAGTGACGACCATAATCTGTGTCTTCTTACAATTTAATTCTAACCCAGTTGTTCACTGTGTGCTACAACCGCATCTACTAATTCTTGCAGATTCTGCTCATTGTCTGCAATCAATATTGTATCACCTGCATAACTAATGTTATTGATGTTTCGTCCTCTAATGATGATTCCATTTATATCTTCCACATTTCTGAAAATATTTTCACTGTTCCCTCCTCTCTAGGCTGATATTGCCCCACTTCATTATCAATCCTTATGGTAGCTTATTGTTTCCAATATATGTTTTTATAAGTCTAATGTCTTTCCCATTAATTTGTAGATCTGCAATCATATCTACCATGTTGACATGTCTTACTCTATCGAAAGCCTTTGTGTAGTCAATAAAGCAAAGATGTATATCTTTGTTTACTTCTATAGAACGTTCAATAACTGATTGCAGCATATACACATATACACCTTTCCTTCTACAAACCCACATTGTTCTTCCCCTATTTCAGGTTGTATTTTATTCCTCACTCTATGCATGATAATTCGTAGCAGAATCTTCGTGATTTGACTCATTATACTAATTATTCTATGTTGATCACATTCCAAGGCTCCTGATTTCTTTGGGATTGCAATAAATACAGAATTACATAATCCAGAAGGTATATCTCCAAAATCATCTAATGTGTTCAGCAGTCTGGTGACTTGATCTATTCCATATTCTTCTAAAGCTTTAATCATTTCTGTTGTGATATTATCTGAACCCGGGGTCTTGCCAGCTTTCATGTGTTTAAGAACATTCCGAACCTACATCTTCAAAATTGGCGGTCCTTCATGATTAAATCGAATATCATACTGTTCATCTCTGTTATCATCATAAAGGATTTTCACATAATGTGCCCATACATGTAGAATCTGATCTCTTTCTATTATGATTTTTCCGTCGTTAGTTTTTATGTCTATCTGTCTGTCTGTCTGTCTGTCTGTCTGTCTGTCTGTCTGTCTGTCTGTCTGTCTGTCTGTCTGTCTGTCTGGCTGGCTGGCTGGCTGGCTGGCTGGCTGACTGGCTGGCTGGCTGGCTGGCTGGCTGTTTGCTCGTCCGTTCTGTCTTGTTCTTTCTGTTCACGTATCACTTCGTCATTCAGTAAGTATGTCTGTCTATTTGTTTGCTCAACTGCCGTTTGCCTGTCTGTGCGTCTATGTTAATCAATGATAGTCCGTCTGCCTGCCTGCCAGTCTGTGTTTATGTGTATCTGTCTGTCTGTCCGTCTCTGTGTGTTTCCACATCAATATCACATCAAAATGATTAAATTATCAGAAGGCACGCAAGGGGTTGTGGGTACAATGTTTCTGATATTAGTTATGTTTGTGTCTCCCCCTCTACCCCCCTCCCAAACACACACACACAAACACAACCACGCACACATAAACACACACACACACACACACACACACACTCACGCAACCACGCACACACAGGCGCATGACTGTGTCACCGTGTTGGCAGGCATGTCACGGAGTTGGCTAACTTTAGCCATTTTTTTTCTGTTTGTGATTTCTTGGCAAGTTTACGCCAGCAATTTGCCATTGCTTTGTGAGCGACTGGCACTCATATCATTGTAGGATAACCAGCGCAATGCAGTTTACTTACAAATCGCCCACATCTGTGTTTTGAACGCGGCATGCGGCATTACGAATTGCAGCGGTAATCTCTTCGAGGTAGAGCCGGCAGTAAGCCAGCAAGGAAGTAATGAAGTAACAAATTAAAAAACATTCTTCTTCTCGCCCTAGGGCGCATTTGCTACCTGGTGCTGGATCCATTGTTACAGACCATTCAACAATCCGTTGGTGTGTGATGTGGCCGACATCACGACGGGTGCCTTTGTTTCCCAAAACACGTCCAGGTACCTCTGTTAGGCTGGGACTACCTGGGAGCCCAGGACGATATTCCACCTCGATGCGGATTCGACCCCATGGCCACCGGGCGTGTCATCAAGGCATTTTTAACTCAGTGTTAAAGATTATCATTGCAATAGTTTATTTTAGTGTTAAAACATATCATTGCAATAGTTCACCTTAATGTTAAAACATGTCATTGTAATAGTTTACCGCAGTGTTTAAGCGTATCATTGCCATAATTTACCTTAGTGTTAAAACATATCATTGTAATAGTTTACCGCAGTGTTTAAACGTATCATTGCCATAATTTTCCTTAGTGTTAAAACATATCATTGCAATAGTTTACCTCGGGATTAAAACTTATCATTGCAATAATTTACCTCAGTGTTATAACTTATCATTGTAATAGTTTACCGCAATGTTAAAACTTTTCATTGCAATAGTTTATCTCAGTGTTAAAACGTATCATTGCGATAGTTTACCTCAGTGTCACAACGTATCATTGCAATAGCTTACTTCAGTGTTAAAACTTATCATTGCAATAGCTTACCTCGGTATTAAAACTTATGATTGCAGTAGTTTACCTTAGTGTTAAAACATATCATTGTAATAGTTTACTACAGTGTTTAAACGTATCATTGTTAGAATTTACCACTGTGTTAAAACATATCATTACAATAATTTACCTCAGTATTAAAACTTGTCATTGCAATAATTTACCTCAGTGGTAAAACTTATCATTGTAATAGTTCACCGCAATGTTAAACCTTATCATTGCAATATTTTACCTCAGTGTTAAAACTAATCATTGCGACAGTTTACCTCAGTGTTACAACTTATCAGTGCAATAGGCTACCCCAGTGTTAAAACGTTTCATTGCAATAGTTTATCTCAGTGTAATATATTACCTCGGTGTTACAATTTATAATTGTAATAATCGCAGGTCCGCATGGCCGAATGGATAAGAATGTGTTCTGATGCCGAGGTAAGCGGTTCAACCCCTATACCGGACAGCTGGACTAAAATGTTTACCTGTCGTCCTTGACTTGGGGACGTTAATTACAGGAACATCTGAAATCGGAATGAATTCGCCTGTTGGCGAGGGACACTGTTAATAGGTAAAGCTAACCCACACGCAAAATTCAGTCGATTACTACAATAAATTAGTTTGTATGGACGACGCTTGAGTTCAAAGCGAGCGAGCGCAAATAAAAACGCTACCTCAGTGTTAAATCTTATTGCAATAGTTTACCTCCGTATTATACCCTATCATTGCAATATTTTACACTAGATGTTGCAGTGTATTTACTCTAGGCTACCTTTTGTTTGCAAAGAGACACTGCACGAGACTCTAGGCTACCATTTGTTTTGTAAAGAGTCACTATATTACAGAGTTTCCGACTTGGGTCAACTTGACTAAAGACGGTTGATCGGCGGCTTGACAATCCACCATCATAAAACTCCCAACTGTTACAGAATCAGATTTCTGGCTCCAAATGTTTCAAACATATGAGAGCCATGACTTCTGCCCTATGCGCCAACTTAGGCACGAGAGGAAAGACAAGACAAGACAAGAGTGTTAAAACTTATCATTGTAATACTTCACCCAAGTATGAAAATTAATCATTGCAATACTTTACCTCAGTATGAAAACTTATCATTGCAATAGATACCCCAGTAAGAGAACTTATCATTGCAATACTTTACATCAGTATAGAAACTTATTATTGATATATATACCTCATTATGAAAATTTATCATTGCAATACTTTACCTGATTATGAAAAACTTATCATTGCAATAGTTTGCCTCAGTATGAAACCATATCATTGCAATACTTTAACTCAGTATGAAACCATATCATTGCAATACTTTAACTCAGTATGAAAACATATCATTGCAATACTTTACCTCAGTATAAAAAATTATCATTGCAATACTGTACCCCAGTATGAAAATTTATCATTGCTCTACTTTACCTCAGTATGACAACTTATCATTGCAATACTTTACCTCAGTATGAACACTTATCATTGCAGTACTTTACCTTAATATGAAAACTTATCATTGCAATACTTTACCTCAGTATGAAAACTTATCATTGCAATAGTTTATCTCAGTATGAAAACTTAACATTGCAGTACTTTACCTCGGTATGAAAATTTATCATTGGAATAGTTTACCTCAGTATGAAAACTTAGCATTGTAATTGTTTACCTCAGTATGAAAACTTATCATTGCAATACTTTACCTCAGTATGAAAACTTATCATTGAATTATTGTACCTCAGTATTAAAACTTATCGGTAAACTTTTCCTAAGTATTAATATTTATCACTGAGAAACCTCTCAACATCATACTTATCATCAATAATAATTCGCATTTTAACATTTTCATCAAATAACAATTGCCTGGTGTAATAGCTTATCATTGAAATACGTTATCTCATTATTACAACATAAGAATGCCATACTTTATATAGCATACTCAGCATTAAAACGTTTCATTGCAATACTTTACCACACTCTCCCGTGTGTTGCCGGGGCCCATAAGGGAAGCAAAGAATAGCAACACTGTAGCCTATCACGCATGTCGTAAGAGGCGACTAAGGAGGCTATGGTTCCGTCGCCCTGCTACTGAGTGAGTGCATGGCGCGACACTGTGAGCTGTGAGTTTCGTGTGAAATGCTTTTGAATCTGCCCGAGGTTTTTTGGAACGTGACTGCATGTTCGGAGCGATGGCAGCTGGCTATGTCCCAGAGTTGACCGGTTTTTGCCTTATGCAGAAATGCGTGGCTGCTGGGCTTTTGGTTGACTGCCACTGCCATCGACGATGAACTGTATTTCGTGGACTGTGTGGGTGAACATCTAGGAAACATCCAGATAGGAAAATGACAGCCGATTCCATCAGAGATGAACTGGGTGTTTCGTGGGGGACTGGTGTGTTGACATTCTGGCGGCTGCATTATGCACAGAGATCTGTGCGGGCTGTTGTTTGTCGAGACTGCTGTCTTTTCCACTTTTCACATTGGGCAGCGGGGAGCGTTTTATGTGATATTCACTGGCACAGGAACGGAGCATAATGGGGACGACACGTTGCTGTGAAGTTGGAACCGTGACTAACTAACTAACTAACTAACTAACTAACTAACTAACTAACTAACTTTAAAAGAGTATTAAACCTTGTTTCCGAACATAACCGAATTATTCGGCATCGATGGCTGACTTCAGATCCAGATATCAAGACTACTGAACATCGCTACTTGAGGTTGACACACTTTCCTAGAAAGACGAACGAAGAAGAAAGAGAAGCAGAAGTACAGTAAAACTTCGATTAACCGTCACCGCCCGGACCTGGTCTGTGACGGATAACCGTATAGACGGATACCATAAGAATCCTAATACATATATATACAGTAACGTGATTTCACTGCGGCTTGGGACAAAAATGAAAATAAAATCCTTTAAAAGTTAATACTACATACATATTTTACTTAATTTTTTCACTACGGTTATTTTCAATATAAGAGTAGTAATATACAGAAGGCTGGTCTGTCTGGTCTAGTGGTTACACGACTTTCTCCGTAATCCCGTTTACTCTCGTGAGTAACGTGACGTGCGCGAGAATCGGTAGTGGTTCTCTCCGCGTCGGTAACTTAGGGGTATGTGAGCCGGCCGCTCAGAAAGCAATGGCAAACTACTGTGCGTAATCTTGCCAAGAATTCAACAATCAGCTGAAAGATGCTGATGTTGACAGCGATGTCTTGTAAATGATATGCGAACCAATATATATATATATATATATATATATATATATATATATATATATATATATATATATATATATATATATATATATATACACACACACACACACAGAAATGTATTGTAATACTATAAACCTACGTTACTGTAAAATAATCTGTAATCTCCTTCTGTGTCTTTGAGGCTCGATCTTTCTGCGCGGGGATGTTCCATATCTTACGCAGAAGTAGGATCTGTGTTGCATTTGCCTTCTCTTGCATTTCAAACCAGTTGATACACTTTAATAACATTGTTTCTGCTTCTGAGTGGCTAGCAGTAGGTTTTTGGTTAAGCATTGATCCTTCGTAGTCATCAGTTTCTTCTTCTTCAATGGTAGTCACACTAGAAACAATTTCATCATCGTTCAAAATTTCAAAGCCTCCATCCATTTTGTCACAATGCAACCAATCTGTTACTTCTTCTGGCGTAATGTTTTCACTGTTTAGTCCTACATTGTTGCACAGTTGCACAATTTCGTCATCACTAACAGTCTCAGTTCCTTCAGTTTTGTCAATAGGTTCAGGCAAGAGCTTATTCCGCCCATTCTTTAGGTTAGACACTATAAGTCAGCCCAGGCAGTGGTGACATGGAAAATAGCGTCCTTTATGTTATATCTCTTCCAAAATTCCTGAACAGTCTTGGCATCATCAAACGTGTGCTCAACTCCGCCGCCACCGACGATTAGTCACTTCCGCCGTCATAAAGTACAGTCACTTCCAGCTGTATACAGTACAGTCACTTCCAGCTGTATACAGTACAGTCACTTCCAGCTTTATACAGTACAGTCACTTCCAGCTTTATACAGTAGGGTGTAAAAGTATTCCGTGGACAACTTTAAAGATGCATGATTATTTGTTGATACTCATCCATTTTATTAAGACGATGACGGATAACAGACATTGGCGGTTAAAGGAGTGACGATTAATCGAAGTTTTAATTATAAGAAGAAGAAAATTACAATGTTGTGTCTCAATATTGCAACTTATCATTGCAGTACTTTGGTATTATTAAATCTTTTCAGAAATTTACCTCAGAATTAAAACTTATCATTGCAATACACTACCTCAGTATTAACACTTACCATTGCAATACCCTACTTCGGTATTAAAACTTATCATGCAGAAGAGACCACAAAAGTCCCAGACAATCCGGTATTCAATTACGGCCTTATGGTCTTACTGTCAATTTCCGAAAATAGCCCAACTAGTCGGCATCAATGGCTGACTTCAGATCCAGATAGCAAGAATACTAGACACCGCTACTTGAGGTTCAACGTGACGTCACTTCCTGGGACCGACAGAATTATCAAGACACTGCGGTCTCCTGCCGCAAAGATATAGTCGTGTGGTCAGTCTATTCAATGGACACTGGTCAAGATTTCAAGAGATTCGGCTGAAACACTGTGGTCCACGCCGGAATAGGTACCCTTCGTTTCCCCCGCAACGGCTGCAAGAAAATTAAACTCTATAGTCAGATAGACACACTTAAAGGCGGACATGTTTGATTGTGCCGAGACATTTAATTTCGTTTTGATTGACCTTAACATTGCTTCAATCTCTTTAAAAGATTAAATTTGCTAGCCAGATTTGCTCACAGTGATGTGGTATTGTGGCACCATCTTGACGGCCCGGGCCTCTGGGTGTGTGGATTAAGTCGTCTAAACACCGCCAGGCACTTTTCTTGCCAGTGGTGTCTTTCTTATGGGGAAGATATGTGGATCCGGGGTTGTATGCCTGGAGAAGGGAAGTCAACAGAGTTGCTTCCCGTTTCTAGTGATAGACTGTTTAAAGGTAATAAGACATAAATTAAAATGTTAAGACAAATTTAATCTACAGACAGACAAAACCAGATTATTTATAAACTGGGATTTGAAGAAAAAAGCGGGGAGTAAGGAGAGTGGAAGTCAGAAAACATAGAAAGTGAGACAGGCAAGCAAACCGCAGGTAGTTAGGTAAACAGACATTTCAGACAGACTGACTGACATGCACATAGATCGTACTTAGACTTCAGTGAGTGAAGGATCCTACATTGAATTTTTTTATAGGGGATCTTTGAGGGACTCACTTCAGTGAGGGGCGGGCCTACTTTTCCTTCAGTTAGGGAACAAGTTTACTCTGACTTCATTGTAAAGTACATAAAGTGTGTTACATATTCTTTACTGGACATTGCAGTCAAGCCGAGTATTTTGGGCTGTTTGTGATTTCTTGGCAAGTTTACGGTCAGTAGTTTGCCGTTGCTTTCTGAACGACTGGGACTCATACTTCTGTATTTCCAAATCTTCCGTAGCTGTATTTCGAACGCGGTATGCGGGATTACGAATTGCATTCGTAACCTCTTCGCCATTGAGCCGACAATGAAACAAGGGATTTTTAAAATATAATATCATCGGTCAAGCCAAACGTGCATGTTAGAGAAAGTCAAGTAGCTGATGTAATAAGTCACTTTCACTGAATGTCAGAGAGTACTGAAATGTTATATATATAACTTGTGTAGCTGTATGGCGGTGAATCACGAAAGTAAATGAACGTAGTAGGAAGCAGATGAGATGTGGTTCCTGAGTCGAATGTTGCGAATACCTTGGACTCGCAGAGTTGTCTCCTAAGAAGCTCTTCTGGAAGAGTATGTTAAAGTTAGTTGCATATCCCGGATCGCCGACTTTCACCTAGGAAAATCTTCAGAATCTGTGCCTGGAATCTCAGAATGGAGAGAAAAGCAGATTGAGAAAAACAGATCAGTGTTTGAACTATGTGGGACAGAAACGGTAACACTCAACAAACAATAACTGTAAAATAGTATTCCAGTGTCAGATCTTCGCATATTATAGGTCAACGCTATACACGAGTTAGGGCACCAGTGCACTTCATCATCGGCGTTTTCTTCCCAGATAATTGCCCGAAATTTCCGACAGCTTCCATCAATTGCATTAGCCTAGGTCGACTAAGAAACTTGTTGGTCTTAAAATATATTCCTGACATTAATATGGAGTTCAATCCCTAACACTAATAAGTAGGACAGTTTGGGTTAATACCATAACAAACCCGAAATGAAATATATGGTTTCTTGTGTTTGCCCCTTAAAGTCCACTCTTAACCTAGTGATAGCCTGCGCTATCTGGTCACCCCAACGACCAGGCACTGGAACTTGTGTCTGATTGGACCCATGATAAGAACCGACGGTGGGTATTACAGTCCCGCGTGACTATTGGCTACATCCGGTTTCTTATTCCAGGTTGTCAGAGTCTAAAATGGAAGAGCACAGAGAAGAGACAACGGGATGACCAGTGTATCTTTCAGAATGATGAGTAAGTAGCATCCGGTGTCAGCGCCTTCTTTCTACTCACTCACTTCCCCTTCCTTAAAACGATTGTTTGTACCCTAGTCACGCATCTTTTGATAGACTCCCAAACATGATCGAAATTGATAATAAGACGAAAGCAGTGGAAATGGTAGAAGAAATGACAAGAGTAACGCAAGATGAGGGAGTGAGGAGGGGAAATCGATTCAGCGTTGCCAGCTTTGGCCAGTCTGAAATTTGGGTAGGGGTGTGTCACGTGGGCAAGCTTTTGAAATACCAAAAAAAAGGTTGTGGGGTGGGGGTAGTTTGGGATGGGAAGAATAGATGTTGTGACTTTGTAATACATACTAAAATATATAATACTGAGAAGTGGCTGGGGCTATTAACTCCTTCTGTCTTAGGTAGTTGTTGTATTACCTGACTCGGTCGTTACTTAACTCCTTCAAATGTGATGTTTTAGAAGCTTTCTTGCTCCAGACAGTAAATGTTTTAACTCCTTCTCATTCGGAAATGTATTATTTCAACTTTGTATTTTTTCACATTAGATAATGGAATATTTTAACTTCTTAGCATTCTGGGATGAATTATTTTAATTAATTCACATTTCCTGAATGTATTATTTTAATGTTTTCACATTACTGTGTTTTAATTTTTTTCTCACACCTGGGCATGTATTATTTATACTTTTTCACATTCGTGAATGTACTATTTTAACTTCTTCAAATTCGGAATGGATAATTTTAAATTCTTCAGATTCGAGAATGCATTATTTTAAGTTCTTCACACTCAAGAATGTCATATTCTATCTGCTTAATATTACTGGCAAATAGTTAGGAAGAAAATACAACCCGAAATAGGAGAAGAACAATGTGGGTTTGTAGAAGACAAGGGTACAGTAAATGCTGTATATATGCTGGGAACATTAATTGAACGTTCTTTAGAAGTAAACAAAGACATACATACACCTTTGCTTTATTGACTACACAAAAGCTTTCGATAAAGTAACACATGTCAACGTGATAAATATGCTTGCAGATCTACAAATTGATGTGAAAGTCCTTAGACTTGTAAAAAACATATATTGGAAACAACAAGCTGCCATAACGATTGATAATAAAATAGGCCAATATCAGCCTATTAAGAGCGGTGCGAGACAGGAATGTGTTATGAGTGGTAGTAGTTGAGCTGAGTTGAGTTGAGTTAAGAACCGACATCACTGCACTCAGGATATTCCTACGTGCTCCGTCCCCTCGTTCAACAGCCAGCGAAGAGTCATACTACTAATCGCTCCCACCGCTATCTGATTAAAAGTTCTCCTGGTCTTCCCTCTCAGTTTTGAGATTCTTCCAGAAGCCCTGCCGATCCCCCGCAATCTCATTCTGTCCACATATGGGTTCTCAATCTGTTCCTCCGCCTTCTCCACCTGGTCCCACAAGCGCATGACCACCTCTCCCTTTTTCATAGGCAAACTACCACCAAGAGGTGCATTCCTTGCTAGCCTATCAGCCTGTTCATTCCCCTGGACCCCGCATAAAATATCCATACAACTCTCACAATCTGTGACCTCTAAAGCGACGAGAGCCATTCCACACGAAACATTCCTTTGTCCACCTTACAAAGCATACTCTTTGAATCCGTAATGAATACAACGTGTGCTGCAGTGGTCTCCTCTAGCCACCGGAATGCCGCTGTTGCTGCCTCCACCCCCATTCTCATGCTGGAGGTTGTAGTCTCATATGCCAGACTCTCCTTTTTCAAGACTCGCCTATTAGCCTTTGCAATAAAGCCCCAGCCTGTTTCTCACCACTGACCCAT
>OY992889.1:54121226-54196226 GCA_963921405.1 Cepaea hortensis | reverse complement strand
ATATCATCATGCCTTCTGTAATTTATATCGTCAGTATTCTGTTATTAATGTCATCACGTATTCTGTCATGTATATCATCAGTATTCTTTTATTTACGTCATCATGTCTTCTGTAATTTGTATGATCAGTAATCTTTTACTTATATAATAATATCGTCTGTAATTTATATCATCAGTATTCTGTTATTTACATCAGTTTATATTCTGTTGTTTATATCATAAGGTATTTTGTAATTTTTATCAACCTGACTTCTGTCATTTATATAATTTCCTTTCTTGATTAGAGAGTTTGGATTTTCAGTCAGAAATACTTAAAATTGTCACATTTAATTTTCTTATTACGTTGTCTACATTGTCTGTTATACTCTAAGAGTGTCGATTAATATGCACACATTAATTAAAATTAAAATTTTTTTCTTCTTATTTGATCTATTATCTCACATTAGAGAATAGCCTCTAATTCACCATAGTTCGCAAATCCAGTATGCACTGGCAACTTCACTGCAATGTTAGTCAGTTCGCTGCATGACGTGGTAATCAACCCCAGAATTGATTGAATGTTATAATTTTCAAGACAGTTTTAGTAGTTTGCCATTGATTTTTGAACGACCTACAACCACAGTATTGTGAAAATTAAGCGAACTGCTCCCTAATCGTCTGCAGGTTAAATATAGATTCGTTATTTGTTAATGGTATCTCTTAATTACTCCATGATGATACTCCTTAATATTTTTTCAGGAACTAGTAATGACATTATTACTCTAAAATTGTTCTTACTCCGGCTCGTCTCCTATCCATGGCCATTTCACCATATATCCTATTCTCCAGTTTGCCAGTATTTCTTCCACCTCCCAGAGTCTGCTATACAGTGTGTGCAGTAATTAGAAGTGTTTATATTGGCTTTAATAGCCTCCCCTGGGCTACCATCTGGACCAACAGCTTTCCCATCCTACATGAGGCTCACAGATTTTCTGATTGTCTCCATTCTTTATATGGTTTCTCACTTGATTAAAAAACAATTGGTGTGAATTTATGTATTCACGTTTCAGATTTAATTATGTTTATAACACATTAAACTTCATGGTATAGGTTATTAAACAATCAAGTGCCGTCTCCACAATGGAGATTAGCTGCAAGGGATTTCTGACACGTGTCTGTCGCTATGGTGGTACACTGTGATGCTCTTCAGTTCATTCGTCTCTTGACGATGCTCTCCCATCTGCAACGTTTGGCACTGGTATCTCACTTGAAATTATCTATAAAGGAAAGTAACTGGCCATTTCATCTCATTATGCAGTGGCCTAGAATATGTGAACTCCATGAGCAGGCTTTTACCATATGGCCCGACTTTACCTTGTTATAATTTGATTTTCTGCGGTTTAAACATTTTGAAAAAATCTACAATGAACTTACTTCACAAAAACAAAATCAGACACATTTTCTCTGATTTTGTCTGATGTTTCATATCTTATATGTTTTATATGTTTTCATATATGTCTTATATGTTTTCATGTTTGTGTAAATCCTTTCAGACCCTGAAGATGAAGGAAGAAAAGCATTCGAAACCCGCGTACATTTACTAGCTTCATTATGACTGCCTAGATAGACATTATGCTGTACATATGTAATGGACAGACACAGCGTTGCCACAAAATCGACAAGATTTGCCACATCCAAACATTAAAGTCGCTTAAAGTCGCTTAAAGTCGACAGGGTCGACTTCATTGCACCGGAATTTTATCCCATATGGCTCAGCCTCTTTCCGCAGCGCGGAAAGCGTCGCACACGGCACGAACTCCGTAGCTCCACGACGACCCTCAAGAGTCTCCGAAACAATGCACTCGTGAACCGAAGGAAGCGGCCCGGAATCGAACCCGCAACCTTCGGAGCCCGAGTCAGGCGGCTTGACCACTTCGCCATCAAAACATTCTTTGTCTAAACTAGGTAAAATCATGAAAAACATAAATATGGCAAACACAAATATCCGTTTACAGGAAAGTCGCCTGTGTTTTGGGTTTGTGTATGGATATGAATGAATGATGGATAATAAGTAATACAATATTTCTCTGAATGGATGTTAATGATGGATAATGAGTCATAGAATGTTTCTCTGTGAGGATGCTAATGATGGAGTAATACAGTGGCGTTCTGAATAAATGTGAATGATGGATTAGTAGTAATAGAGTGTTTATCTGTATAGATTCAAATAATGGATAATGGGTAATACAATTTTCTTCTGTGGGGATGCGAATGATGGATACTGAATAATACAATGGTGTTCTGAATGGATGCGGATGATGCTTAATTGAGTAATAACATTTTCTTTTGTGTGGATGCGAATGCTGGACATTAAGTAAGCGATGACATTCTGTTTTTCTGTAGGAATGCGAACGATGAGTAATAAAATGTTTTTTTCTGTAGAAATTCTGGACAATTAAATGTTCTTCTGTGTGATAGCGAATGTTGACAATGGGCAATGAAATATTCTTCTGTATGGGGCGAATGATGTATACTGTGTAATTAATTGTTCTTCCGAAGGATGCAAATGCTGGATAATGGGTAATGAAGTGCTGTTCTAAAGAAAGAAGAATGGTGAACGAAATGATTAATGTGTCTTCTGTATGGATATGAACAATTAATAATACGTTGAACTGTAGGGATGTGAACACTGAGGATGAACAATGAGTAACATAATGTTTTACTGTAGGGATGTGAATGATGAACAATGAGTAACATAATGTTTTACTGTAGGGATGTGAATGATGAACAATGAGTAACATAATGTTTTACTGTTGGGATGTGAATGATGAACAATGAGTAACATAATGTTTTACTGTAGGGATGTGAATGATGTACAATGAGTAATGAATGAAACATTCTTCTGTAAGGATGCAAACATTGAGTTAGTGTTTGTTTCTTGGAAACGGAGAGGGATGTCAATGATGAACACTGAGTAATCACATGTTCGCCAGAATGGGTGAGAATGGTGGAAAATCAGTAATGAAATAGTAGGGAAGTTAGAAGCAGTGCATTTTGAGGGTTATTTAGAAGAATGTTAAAAATACAATGTTGCAAATACTCTGCAAGCGCCATAAGATTGCTCATTAAAACCGTAAGAAAAGGACTGATAAATGTATGTGATATAACAACACGAAGACACGGAACAGAAAAATCAGTCTTATGTGGGAGAGGGGGGAGGGGCTATAATAATTAAAAGAAACAACGGAAGACATAGATAGCTGTATGTATCTGAGAAGCTTCAACAGCTGGAGCGGGCGCTTTGGTATAATCGTTATGACGTTAAGCTGGCAATACCATTAGCGCAGTCGGACAGTTCGATGTCAGCTCTCTGTGTTCTCTAAGGCAGGGGAAGACTGGCCACCTATTTCTCCGAGCACTCAGGCCCCAAAAATGTGATGACCTTATTTAAGACTTCACATACCCAGTGGCGGACTGACCATCGCGTCAACTTGCCCAGTAGCAAGTGGGCCGTGTGGGCTCCTGATGAGGTTCTCCCACCGACCCTTCAAGATTAGATAGTATGTCTAACATGTTTATGTCCTATAGTTTTGAGTTTCTGGAACGTCGCCTCCCATTACCAAATGTGAAGCGATTAGATGGATTACTCAAGCTGACGTGTAAAATAGCGGTGCAAGATTGTCGATTGCGAGTAGACAATTGAAATTACAGTGCGAACATGTGTATATTTCAGCTTGAATGATTTATCTAAACACTTTAGTTTATGTTGTAGGATTTCTCCTGTATGTATTTGACGAGATGCAGCGAAATATGCCAGGCAATAAATCGTGCAATCTATTGTTAGCATCTCAGATATTCAAATTCACTAAGGGAAATCATTGTTTTTAACACCCAACATTGTTAGACTCACTCACCCACTGAACATACAAGTTTCTGATTTGGCACGTGGTGTTGTTTGTTAATCATTTCCACAACAACAAAAACATATAAGAAGCCACACCTTCATAACAACATCAAACGACAGACAGAACCGGAGATCTACAATCGCCAATATCCCCTCCAATACCAGACCCCAGAGGAAGCACTAGTACAAAAATGATCACCAACGTTCCCACAGAATTTGCCAAGTCTGTGCCAAAAGACCATCCCGTGTGGCGCGGAGTATTTCCACAACACTTGTAGCTTCCCTATTCGTCATTGCTAGGCCTGTCATATTTCATGTCATGGATAAACATTTAGCGACGCATCCCCGCGCCTCCACCACCAGCACGCCCTATCATCCAGCCCGGACGCCGGCCTACAGACAAAATATTATTGGTCGATTCATAATCATATTTCTGCTGAGTAGCGTCCAATGAACGAGACAGTCGCGGCATTACAGAGGGGAATTGTGGGGCCGTTTGTGTTTGCCACCTGTTGGTGTCTTTCCCGGATATTTTATAATGGATGAATCGAAAAAAAAAAAAAAGCACACACAAGAAGTAGAATCTGTAGGCTTTGCTAATACACAACCACAAGTGGTATAATGGGCGTTGCGGCTAAAGCCTTCAGCAGTGCACAACCAACAAACATGTATTGATACAACATGACAACTTCTACATAACACACACACACACACACACACACACACACACACACACACACACACACACTCACACACACACATACACATACAGTTACTTATCTGTTTCCTTCTTATTGACTTGTTAAAAAAGTTAGTTGCATATCCTTTACAGGACGTAACAGTCAACTCCAGCATTCTTTAGATGTTCGTGATTTCTGTGCAAGCTTACTTTCAGTAGTTTGCCATTGCTTTCTGAACGACCGGCACCCATACCATTTCAATAATAAAAAAAACAAAACAACATAAGGCGGGCCGCTGTCAAATCGCCAACAGCTGTGTTTCGAACGCGGTATGTGGGATTACGAGCTGCGTCCGTAAATTCTTAGCCATGGAGCCGGCATTGACTTGATACGTGTATGCATATTATCTTACTTGACCCGGTGGTCATGTGATCGATTCCCCATCTAGGCGCGGAATGTTTTCAATGACCTGTAATCCAGCACAGAATGGGCGCCATGGTATGTTCTGGGCAGTAAATTTGCTCGGAGAGATATGGACCATTTCTCTCATCCAGTGTCGATTGCTATATACAAATATGGGGGTGACACCATTTATCTATTGCGTCTCAAGGTGTGAAAAACGCTATCTTAATATGTTCCCTGTATGGTATGATATATGTGTATTCAGTCGTGACCCGGCTGTGGCTAACCCGCTTGCCTGTCTGCCCAGTTCAAATCCCTAATGGAGGCGGGGTTGATTTCATTGACCGGAGCTGCCAGGTTGCCCCATCCTAGACTGGGTGCCAACAGAACTACATGGGGAGTACAGGCGGCTGGTCAGATATGGATAACATCATGGGGAGTACAGGCGGCTGGTCAGATATGGATGACATCATGGGGAGTACAGGCGGCTGGTCAGATATGGATGACATCATGGGGAGTACAGGCCGCTGGTCAGATATGGATGACATCATGGGGAGTACAGGCGGCTGGTCAGATATGGATGTCATCATGGGGAGTACAGGCGGCTGGTCAGATATGGATGACATCATGGGGAATACAGGCGGCTGGTCAGATATGGATGACATCATGGGGAGTACAGGCGGCTGGTCAGATATGGATGACATCATGGGGAGTACAGGCGGCTGGTCAGATATTGATGACATCATAGGGAGTACAGGCGGCTGGTCAGATATGGATGACATCATGGGGAGTACAGGCGGCTGGTCAGATATGGATGACATCATGGGGAGTACAGGCGGCTGGTCAGATATGGATGACATCATGGGGAGTACAGGCGGCTGGTCAGATATGGATGACATCATGAGGAGTACAGGCGGCTGGTCAGATATGGATGACATCATGGGGAGTACAGGCGGCTGGTCAGATATGGATGACATCATGGGGAGTACAGGCGGCTGGTCAGATATGGATGACATCATAGGGAGTACAGGCGGCTGGTCAGATATGGATGACATCATGGGGAGTACAGGCGGCTGGTCAGATATTGATGACATCATAGGGAGTACAGGTGGCTGGTCGGATATGGATGACATCATAGGGAGTACAGGTGGCTGGTCGGATATGGATGGCACCATGAGGAGTACAGGCGTCTGGTCAGATATTGATGACATCATAGGGAGTACAGGCGGCTGGTCAGATATGGATGACATCATAGGGAGTACAGGCGGCTGGTCAGATATGGATGACATCATGGGGAGTACAGGCGGCTGGTCAGATATGGATGACATCACGGGGAGTACAGGCGGCTGGTCAGATATGGATGACATCATGGGGAGTACAGGCGGCTGGTCAGATATGGATGACATCACGGGGAGTACAGGCGGCTGGTCAGATATTGATGACATCATGGGGAGTACAGGCGGCTGGTCAGATATTGATGACATCATGGGGAGTACAGGCGGCTGGTCAGATATTGATGACATCATGGGGAGTACAGGCGGCTGGTCAGATATTGATGACATCATGGGGAGTACAGGCGGCTGGTCAGATATTGATGACATCATGGGGAGTACAGGCGGCTGGTCAGATATTGATGACATCATGGGGAGTACAGGCGGCTGGTCAGATATTGATGACATCATGGGGAGTACAGGCGGCTGGTCAGATATTGATGACATCATGGGGAGTACAGGCGGCTGGTCAGATATTGATGACATCATGCATCCAGTGTTGGTGGTACAAAATATAGAGCTAGCACATACACCCTATAGCTTCATGTGGCAGAAAGGGACACACATTAGTGTACATCGGTTAGGTAGTATAGACAGACAGACGGACTGACGGATGGACGGATAGACAGAAAGACGGACGGACGGACGGACGGACGGTGGGACGGACGGACCGACGGAGGGACGGACAGGCAGAAAGACGGATGGACGGACGGAAGGATGGAGGGATGGACAGACAGAAAGACGGACGGACGGACGGACGGACGGATGGACAGACAGAAAGACGGGCGGAGGGATGGACGGACAGAAAGACAGAGGGAGGGACGGCTGGACAGACAGACAGGTAGAAGGGAATGTATATAGATAGTTAAGTGATTTTATTTTATTATTATTTTGGCATTGTTAGAAGAAAAAAAAATTCAGGCAGATAGCCATAAAAATAGACCTACAGATATAGAGACGAACTGACAGACAAACAGCCAGACCGATCGACAAACAGGCATACCAACCGACAGACAAACCGACCGGCCGACCGACTGACAGACAGACAGGTATATCGAGCGCGACGGATCATCACAGACAGACAGACAGACAGACATACACGCACGCACGCACCCCCCCCCCCCCACACACACACACACACACACACACACACACACTCACACATATTTTCAAAGAATTTGCTACAATATACCATACAGGAAAAATCCACGTGCTAGAAGCGAAAGATATACATGGAGAATTATACAATTTTCAGTTCATAAACAAATGAAAATGAATTACTGTTTAACAATACCAACATAACTGGTTTCGAAATTGCGACATGTGACTTGAGATGAACATCGTTTTTGTACAAGGTGTATTTTTAATGACTGTGCAGTGTTTGAACATATTGCCGGTCCAAGTTCTGTATTTGCCAATTATATTTCAAGAATTTTACAGAGGCTGAATACACAACTTGGCCAGGTAATATTTTCAACCACTGCACAGTCATTAAACATAGACCCTGAATAAGCTTCGGCCGTTGAGAAATCAGTAGCACACTACTGAACATAAATAACATCGCCTAGACAATTACAAAACAGCCAACATACTGGGGTTGGTTGCAATGTCCTACAAACCATATGCATCTATCTTATTATTTTTTTATTTAATAAAACAGCAAACAGTATCTGTATATATGCATGTATAGGCAGTCCGATTGCCCAGCTATTCAAATTAAACAACACGCCAACAGGTTATGTTCTCTTATTCATCATCATCATCATCATCATCATCATCATCATCATCATCATCATCATCATCATCATCATCATCATCATGTCCCATGCCTATAAGGGCGGTCATGTTTCGCCGCCATCTCACATGATCACCCGAGTGTTCTCTCAATAGGTATAAGTTATCTGTGCAACCAGCACAAACTAAGATTTATAAGACATCCAACAGGCGTGAAAGCTGCAGAGGCTCAATATCAATATGTCCCATTAAGTTGATGACATGGTACTTATAATAACGCATGAAAATAGATTGGAAGAAGTGATAGACACCGTAAATGTAGATAGAACAGGACTTTGACTCCTGCATTCGTGGTCCTCAACAGGACATCTATTCTTCCACGCATTCAGGCCTAAAATGTTATGACCATCTGTGACATATTCACCTATCCATCATTTTCAGCGCGTCAACGTTACACAGCAACCCAGAGATTATCAAAACAATTACAGCACCGTAGAACATCGAACGCACTAAGCGATACTAATGACAGACAGATGCCAGGATAAGAATAGAAAAGGTAGCGTCAACAGAATAGAATGTGACTGGTAGAGACACATCACGTGGATATAGCGTCCCCCAGCTTGGGCGCCGCTTTAATAAAACCGCGCACTTCTATGACTTCAGAGCGAGCGAGCAGTCGCCAAAGCTATGTGTTGTCCAACTTTCAAACTTTTACAACGGGCAGTTTGATCTAGTCTGAGGTAGGCATGTGATTCTCAGATCTAAGTGGTACCCCGATGTATAACGTAAAGGTATCCAGTGTTGTGCGTCCAATGAATTGTATTTTTGATAAAATAAATCTCTGAAAATGTGAAAAACTGCCGATCGCAACTTCAATACTGGTGCCACTTCCCCGGCGAAACCGACATCTTATAATTTCTCAAAACTGCAAAACTCTGACTTTCTACACTACATCTAACAACTTCACTATGTGCATATGACTATAATCTATCACAGAATAATGTACGAGATGAAATTTCCAATGCACTCAAATGCTTTTCATCAAAAACTTCTAGGAAAACGTTTCTGCAGAGATAGTCAGCTGGTGCAAACGAAACACTACCTTGCTTAAAAATGTACTTAATTCTGTCTATTTTGCAATCTAAAGAACTGAAACAGGAATTATACTCTTCCTTTTCTCTTTACGAATTGAAAACAAATAGTATTTGATAGAAATTAGTTTATTCATGTGTCAGATTTTATTTAGACAACGCACTACATCAACTGCATTGCTTAAAATAGGTTTATGTTCACAAACACCATTTGTGATAGCCGACCTACTTAATCTGCTCAGACTAACGGGTGAAAATTACCTTGGTCTATAGCCAACTGTGTCGCCAACAGAATGGACATGATATGCACTGGTAAAAGATGTAGGAGAAGTATAAGTAGACAGAGAGGAGGAGAGTATTAGGGAAAAATACTTTAAGTAATAATTTTTTTTCTAATATATTGTGTCATGACCTTGTATAGATTACATTTTGTAACAAATACACATCAGAAATTCTGTATGTTGGACATGAACCACAATAAAAGCACACTAGATGAGTTAAACTCATATTAACTGATGTAGATGTGAGGACAATTAGTACAAGCTATGGAACCCCACACAACAGAAGTTAACTCAACACAATACACTTCACACCACGCAACTCCACACCACAACAGCAGGAACAAGGAAATGATTTAGAATAGGAAGTAGTTGCCTTGGAAAGTACAGATAAACAATTATATACACAATGTAGAACAAATAGAGTAATGTGGATGTTTAAATGTATGCCATTTATACAAATGCATCTCATACTTGTGTTGATCTTGCCTGTCAGCTTGATTACCATGATTCAGGGAACATCGCATTATCACTCTTATCTGTGTCTGACTGTACACTACTCACTGAACTACAGGTCCACTGAGGAAATGCATACAGCAGGTACCAGACAACAGAAGCTGCATCCAGTGTAATAATCTCTGACCCACCCCAAAGTAACACAACAATACTTCTTCTGATCTTATCATTTTTGTTTTGTTATGTTGTGTTCACACTATGAACATGCTGTAAAGGATTATACATACCTGTATGAATTTTAAACAGTGATGTCTTGGTGCCACACCTAACCAACAAGGAGGGAAGAGGAGTGAATGAGATGATCAACACCTGTGATGGCAGATGACTCCAGCCTTAAGCAGAGAATGAGAAGTCTTCAGTGAAGCTAAACTGGCCCAACCTGAAGTGGATCCATCAGACCATGGACCCAGGCTTATCCACATCTCATCACACCAGGTTTTCTTATCACTCCCACAAACTTCACCCTCTCAGAAAATGATTTTCTTGAATTATTGTTGGATGTAGAAATTGTTAACTATAACACATTTTGGTAGTTAAAATATCTCACTATACAATGAATGTTATTATTTATTGACTGACTATACTTGGTCCTATGAAAGTTTTTTTCTATTTCATTCTGTAAATGTCAACAGCTGATGAAAAAACGAAGAAAATGTCAAATAGGCCAAAGGAAACTGGCACAGTCAATAAATTTGTTTAAATGTGAAGATCTCTTCCACTTAATTTGTCAGTCCAAACTATCTGTGGGAAAATCTCTATCTTGTGTGTAGAACATGTCTCAATGCTCCCTTGTGTTTGTTGAATGTTTAATTAACAGATACACATTCACATAAGATAAATTCTTAGTTGGAGAGAGAGAACAGGAGACTCTTCATCTTTAACTGTTCCAAATCCATGTTATATTGCACCTGATTCTTATTGAGAAAGTCTTTTCAGACAATTTCTTAAGATGGAAGAAGGGGGTTCGTGAGCTATACCATTAAATACCAGGTGGAAGGACAGGGGACAAACCTAGTGATGACTTTTCTATTAAAAGAGGACCACACACCCTTAGACGAATAACCAAATCCGAGTCTGTAAATCTTTCAAGGGTCGTATTCTTGATCTATTTACATATAAGAAGAGGATGGGGCCCAGCTACCTTTAACAGAGATGGGTCATGCACTTTAGTGATTGCCAGTCCCTTCAAAATATACGACATATATTGGATGCCCGTCCCGGACTTTGAAACCCAGCAGACAGTTTAGATAACTATTATCCTAGATGATAAACCCTGGGAATAGATAGATATCTGACGAGGGATTCTAAACTATAGTAGATCAGTGACACTAGATGTGAACAGTATTCATGTGTGAATTGGTGACATTGTACTTGTTTTGAACAATTATAGAAATTGTTACACAAATTTAGATTTCCAACTTTGTCATGTTTACATATGTTGAATAGACATCATGTGGGGTACTGATTGACTTCCATATGATATGATTGACAATTATAGAGGTTGTTAAACAAATTAAGATTTTTAACTTTGTCACTTCACATATGATAAATGAACATCATGTGGGGTACTGATTGACCTCCATATGATATGAATGACAATTATAGATAGAATATGGCAAGTGACTGATCATTTCTTCTGAAAAAAGGAGGGCCTCTTTCAAATAGGTCTATATTTCAGAAAAAGGTGTTCCAGAGGAAATAGAGTGAGAATTTACCATCTACAACATTATTCTCTTTCGAGAAGATGTCTTTCTATAGAGGAATTTGGACTTAGAGAATTTCATCACCGACTGGGAAAAATTTTTCTCCATAGGGAAATCTTTATCAAAATTTCAAGTTCTTTTGGGAAGAGTGCAATCATTCTGGGTACTTCTTTGCTTCTGTCTTTAGCTTGAGGAGCATTGACAGAAAGACAAGAATTTAAGTTGCAATTATTTCTTAGGTCAGATTCTCGTGGTGTATAAGAACTATTTTACTTGGGTCAGCGGACATTAGTTAGTTTTTGCTTGTTAATATTGTGCATGTTATGCTGTATAATTTCAGATCCGGGAAGTGACAGGCTTACCCAGACCTGAGCAAACTGCACAGTATTATTTTTTTTTACAAAAAGATAGGGTAAACAAAAATAGAGCATGGCCGAGGCTGCTAAGTTCCGTGCCCAGACAGTAGAAATAGGCAAGCTATGCAATTTAGACGGCCCTGAGCTGGCTAAATTTGTATCAGATGAATTCGACAGGAGGGAGAAGTTGCAGGCTGAAATCGCTGAAAAGGAGAAGCAACGCCTACAATCATATGAATTAGAACAACAGAAACTTCAAGCTGAAATCGCTGAAAAGGAGAAACAACGCCTACAAGCTTATGAGTTAGAACAAAGGAAACATGAAGATGAAATAAGGGATAGGGAACGAGAACGTCAACATCAACTGGAGTTGAAGAGAATGGAGACTGATCTGGAGATCCGAAGACTAGAGGGAGGGATTCCCCCCACCCCCTCAAACTCACTAGGTTTTCCAGTGACAGAACAACATTCCAACGTCTCGTACCAAAATTCCGGAGCGATGTCATTTCCACTAGAACCATTTAATGAACAGACGGACAATGTCGAGGCTTTTTTATCACGTTTCGAACTTATGTGCGTCAGTTGTGGTCTAGAACAGGAAAAATGGGCGACGAAACTATCGCAAGCTTTAAGGTCTACCTCGTATGACGTGTTCTCTAGACTCACTCGAGAAGAACAACAGGATTACGAAACACTCAAAAAGGCACTCTTGAGCCGATTCGAAGTGGACGGGGACTCTTACAAAGTTCGATTCAAAACCACAAGGAAAGAACCGGGCGAAAGTTATGCGCAATTAGTTGAAAGGCTGAAATCTTATGTTCAACGATGGGCAAGTCTAGGTAGGTTTGATGAGAGTTTCGAGGGGCTCCGAGAGATGATCATCATAGATCAGCTAAAAGGAAAGATGTCGAATGAAATGAAAGCATTCTTAACCCAGAACGGAGCTGACCGACTAGAAAGCATCATCATCCTAGCCGAGAGATTTGAGAAATCTCAGAAGGAAATCGGAGGTAAGGGACGTTCGGCCAACATTCCCCCTCAGGATAAAACTTCAAAAGCAAAGGAGGGTGATGGCAACTTAGGCACCAAGAAAAATGGGAAAACCAAAAACATCCCTCAGAACACAGCCCAAACAACAGCGAAGGAGGAAAAATTATTCTGCACTAATTGTAAAATTAAAGGACACACATTGAAGAATTGTCGGAAGAAGCCACCTCCACACACAGCTGCTTGTTTGGCCAGCCGAAGAGAGAAAGGAGTGAACACTGATGAAACGTCCAACCAGACACCTCATAAAGACACCGCATCTCATCTTCCGGTTGTCGAGTCCATATTGCTGAATGGATTCAAGACGACCTGTCTCTATGATACCGGGTTATCGTACGACTGTGTTGTATCATCATCCTTAGTTCACCCGGAACAGGTGACAGAGGAGATCATCGAATTACAGGGACCCCTGAAGAGCTCTACAACTATGTCTCTTCCGGTGGCAAAGGTGAGCATAGCATCTCGTTATGTCACTGGGACAATCAAGGCTGCAGTCTTAGAAGATCCTATATATCCCGTAATTCTTGGCCGTAGATTTATAATTCTAGGAGAACCTGTTCAACCTGTGGCGATGTCGACGATGACAACTCGATCCCAGACGAAAAAGACTCCGGAAACAACTACGCCAATCCCTCGAAAGGAGGAACTGAAGAGGGCACAAGAAGCCGATAGCACCTTGGAACCCTGCTTCAGGAAACTGCCTAAATCACATTTACCTCCACGTAAAGGTGAGCTGTTTATGAAGTCAGCACTTCTATACAGGAAAGCAGGGAGAGCTGGACAAGAGTTCAACCAACTTGTTGTACCAACTCCACACAGGGCTCAGATTCTTGAAATGGGCCACAGTCTACCCTTTAGTGGGCATATGGGTATCAACGCCACTACACAGCGCATTGCAACTCACTACTTTTGGCCAGGGATGAACGCAGACATACAACGGTTTGTAAAATCATGCCCTCAGTGTCAGAAAGTATCACCAAAACACCGGACACCACCGGCAATGTTGGGTGATCTGCCCATAACAGGAATACCGTTCGAGAAGGTAGCAGTAGACATAATCGGACCCCTCTTCGCAACGAAGAGGCGAAATCGATTCATATTAACGCTTGTGGACACAACGACCATGTGGGCCGAAGCGGTTCCTATGCCAAGCTGTGACTCCAAACACGTTGCTGAAGCATTATTAGGAATATTCACACGTCTAGGATTCCCCCAAAGAATCTTGACGGACAACGGTTCACAGTTTCGTAGTAAACTTATGGAGGAGACATTTAGACTTTTTCATTCACGCCATATCTTTAGTTCACCATATTACCCGCAATCCAACGGACTTGTGGAGCGGTGGAACGGGACCTTGATTAGTATTCTGCGCAAAATTGCCCAGGAGAATACGGAGGATTGGGATTTGTATTTACCCGCAGCACTATTCGCTTATAGGGAGGTACCCCATCACTCAACAGGTTTTGCTCCAGCAACATTGTTGTTTGGACGACCAATCAAGGGGCCATTGGAGGCATTGCTACGAACATGGACTGATGATCATACAGACGATACAGTCGTGACTGCATCTACGTATGTTGCCGAGTTGAAGAATCGTTTACAACACAGTTGGAAACAAGCGAATGTCAATCTACGTAAAGCCAGACGAAGAATTGCTAGCTACTTCAATCGCAAGGCAAAAGATAGAGAGTTAGAGGTGGGAGAGAAGGTGATGTTGCTGCTTCCAACCAGTCAGAATAAGCTGCAAATAGGATGGAGAGGACCTTATGTAGTGACGGAGAAAATCTCACGTACCAACTACAAGATTTCTGTCAAAGGCAAGATGAAAGTATTTCACATAAACCTTCTGAAGAAATATAATGAAAGACCCTCAACCACCGAACCTGCACATCTGATGGCCATGAGTGTGGCTACTGAAGTCGAAGAAGGATCAACAATGGGAGTCGAGTACCCACTGCAAGCCAAAGAAACCTTTAAGGATGTGGAAATTAATCCCAACTTAACAAAGGATCAGCAGGAGCAGATTCGGGAACTTATGGTTATGTATGCAGACGTACTTACAGATAAGCCAGGAAGAACTGATTTGGAGGAATTTGACATGAAGTTAAATGACACAGTGCCTGTGCGAGTCAAGACTTACCCAGTTCCTTATGCAAAGCAAAAGACTTTAGAGGAAGAAATACAACAGCTACTCACCGCAGGAATAATTTCACCATCTGAATCACCTTACAGTGCCAGCGTCGTATTATTGAGAAAGCCAAGTGGAGAACATAGATTGTGCATCGACTATCGACAGCTCAATGCTATTACTGAATTTCAAGCAGAACCTCTGCCTGATCAGAACAAACTCTTCACAGCACTCAACCGAGCGAAGTACTTTACTAGGATTGATCTCAGTAAGGGATATTATCAGATTCCTGTAAAGGAGGAGGTTAGACCATGGTTAGCTTTCAGTACGCCTGGAGGACACTATGAGTTCAACGTACTTCCATTCGGATTAAGTAATGCTCCTAGCGTTTTTACACGTATGATGAGAAAATTACTTGACCCACTACAACATCCAGACATTAGTCACTTTATGGATGATATACTGATCGCAACTGAAACATTTGACAAGCATGTAGAAACACTACATCTTTTGTTCAGACGACTCAGAGAAACTGGATTAACGGCTAGGCCAAAGAAATGTCAAGTAGGATTCCAAGAATTGGACTTTTTAGGTCATAAGATATCTCATGGACTAATAACTCCACAGGAAGGAAACGTGGACAAACTCCAGAGAGCACCTCGTCCAAAGACAAAGAAGGATGTGAGATCATTCGTATCTTTGGGTGGATTCTATCAACGATACATTAAAGACTTCAATACTCTGTCAGCACCTTTAACGGATCTTACCAAAAAAGGGAACCCAGAGAAAGTCAATTGGTCTGCTGAATGTGAGAGAGCTTTCACAGCACTCAAACAAGCCTTAACCAATCACCCAGTTTTACATCTGCCAGATCTCAACCAACCATTTGTACTGCGTACAGACGCCAGTGACGTAGGAATTGGGGCAACGCTGTTGCAGAGAAAAGGAGATGAAACATCAGAGCTATTCCCTGTAGCTTATGCCAGCAGGAAATTGAATGCAGCGGAGAAGAATTATAGTGTTATCGAGAGAGAATGTTTAGCTCTCGTATGGAGTGTACAGAAGTTTCAGGCATACCTATATGGAAAACACTTCACTGTACAATGTGATCATCAACCACTTATGTTTCTCGCAGCATCCAAAAATTTGAATGCAAGACTTATGAGGTGGTCACTACTTCTACAACCATACTCGTTCCAGATAGAATATGTCCCTGGAAAGATGAATGTGGGAGCAGACTTTCTAAGTCGACACCCAGTGTCTGATGAACCAGGTCAATCAGATACAGGAGAGAATACATTGGAGTGAATCATATAGGAAAAGCTTGACCACTGTAAATGCTGGAAACTTAGTTCCATACCCTAGAACAATCTGGAGTGGGGCTATGTGACATATTCACCTATCCATCATTTTCAGCGCGTCAACGTTACACAGCAACCCAGAGATTATCAAAACAATTACAGCACCGTAGAACATCGAACGCACTAAGCGATACTAATGACAGACAGATGCCAGGATAAGAATAGAAAAGGTAGCGTCAACAGAATAGAATGTGACTGGTAGAGACACATCACGTGGATATAGCGTCCCCCAGCTTGGGCGCCGCTTTAATAAAACCGCGCACTTCTATGACTTCAGAGCGAGCGAGCAGTCGCCAAAGCTATGTGTTGTCCAACTTTCAAACTTTTACAACGGGCAGTTTGATCTAGTCTGAGGTAGGCATGTGATTCTCAGATCTAAGTGGTACCCCGATGTATAACGTAAAGGTATCCAGTGTTGTGCGTCCAATGAATTGTATTTTTGATAAAATAAATCTCTGAAAATGTGAAAAACTGCCGATCGCAACTTCAATACTGGTGCCACTTCCCCGGCGAAACCGACATCTTATAATTTCTCAAAACTGCAAAACTCTGACTTTCTACACTACATCTAACAACTTCACTATGTGCATATGACTATAATCTATCACAGAATAATGTACGAGATGAAATTTCCAATGCACTCAAATGCTTTTCATCAAAAACTTCTAGGAAAACGTTTCTGCAGAGATAGTCAGCTGGTGCAAACGAAACACTACCTTGCTTAAAAATGTACTTAATTCTGTCTATTTTGCAATCTAAAGAACTGAAACAGGAATTATACTCTTCCTTTTCTCTTTACGAATTGAAAACAAATAGTATTTGATAGAAATTAGTTTATTCATGTGTCAGATTTTATTTAGACAACGCACTACATCAACTGCATTGCTTAAAATAGGTTTATGTTCACAAACACCATTTGTGATAGCCGACCTACTTAATCTGCTCAGACTAACGGGTGAAAATTACCTTGGTCTATAGCCAACTGTGTCGCCAACAGAATGGACATGATATGCACTGGTAAAAGATGTAGGAGAAGTATAAGTAGACAGAGAGGAGGAGAGTATTAGGGAAAAATACTTTAAGTAATAATTTTTTTTCTAATATATTGTGTCATGACCTTGTATAGATTACATTTTGTAACAAATACACATCAGAAATTCTGTATGTTGGACATGAACCACAATAAAAGCACACTAGATGAGTTAAACTCATATTAACTGATGTAGATGTGAGGACAATTAGTACAAGCTATGGAACCCCACACAACAGAAGTTAACTCAACACAATACACTTCACACCACGCAACTCCACACCACAACAGCAGGAACAAGGAAATGATTTAGAATAGGAAGTAGTTGCCTTGGAAAGTACAGATAAACAATTATATACACAATGTAGAACAAATAGAGTAATGTGGATGTTTAAATGTATGCCATTTATACAAATGCATCTCATACTTGTGTTGATCTTGCCTGTCAGCTTGATTACCATGATTCAGGGAACATCGCATTATCACTCTTATCTGTGTCTGACTGTACACTACTCACTGAACTACAGGTCCACTGAGGAAATGCATACAGCAGGTACCAGACAACAGAAGCTGCATCCAGTGTAATAATCTCTGACCCACCCCAAAGTAACACAACAATACTTCTTCTGATCTTATCATTTTTGTTTTGTTATGTTGTGTTCACACTATGAACATGCTGTAAAGGATTATACATACCTGTATGAATTTTAAACAGTGATGTCTTGGTGCCACACCTAACCAACAAGGAGGGAAGAGGAGTGAATGAGATGATCAACACCTGTGATGGCAGATGACTCCAGCCTTAAGCAGAGAATGAGAAGTCTTCAGTGAAGCTAAACTGGCCCAACCTGAAGTGGATCCATCAGACCATGGACCCAGGCTTATCCACATCTCATCACACCAGGTTTTCTTATCACTCCCACAAACTTCACCCTCTCAGAAAATGATTTTCTTGAATTATTGTTGGATGTAGAAATTGTTAACTATAACACATTTTGGTAGTTAAAATATCTCACTATACAATGAATGTTATTATTTATTGACTGACTATACTTGGTCCTATGAAAGTTTTTTTCTATTTCATTCTGTAAATGTCAACAGCTGATGAAAAAACGAAGAAAATGTCAAATAGGCCAAAGGAAACTGGCACAGTCAATAAATTTGTTTAAATGTGAAGATCTCTTCCACTTAATTTGTCAGTCCAAACTATCTGTGGGAAAATCTCTATCTTGTGTGTAGAACATGTCTCAATGCTCCCTTGTGTTTGTTGAATGTTTAATTAACAGATACACATTCACATAAGATAAATTCTTAGTTGGAGAGAGAGAACAGGAGACTCTTCATCTTTAACTGTTCCAAATCCATGTTATATTGCACCTGATTCTTATTGAGAAAGTCTTTTCAGACAATTTCTTAAGATGGAAGAAGGGGGTTCGTGAGCTATACCATTAAATACCAGGTGGAAGGACAGGGGACAAACCTAGTGATGACTTTTCTATTAAAAGAGGACCACACACCCTTAGACGAATAACCAAATCCGAGTCTGTAAATCTTTCAAGGGTCGTATTCTTGATCTATTTACATATAAGAAGAGGATGGGGCCCAGCTACCTTTAACAGAGATGGGTCATGCACTTTAGTGATTGCCAGTCCCTTCAAAATATACGACACCATCTAAGATCATAGACCCCTAGATGGCAACTTCTTATTGGAATATATTAAAGGAGAGGATTACAACTAAACAACACAGAAACAAAAGTCACGGTCACGACTAAGACAAAAGAAACAACAAACAAACAACAAACACGATAATACTGAAAGACGTCGGGAGATGCAATTATCTAGAGTCAACGAAAACAAGAGAGGAAAAACGTAATAAGGAGATAGCAATATATAGAATAATCATCGTAAAGGCAGCATTCCAACTGTTGAACAACAACCGCGCGTGCGTGCGTGCGTGCGTGCGTGCGTGCGTGCGTGCGTGCGTGCGTGCGTGTGTGCGTGTGTGAGTGTGTGTGTGTGTGTGTGTGTGTGTGTGAGATTTTGTTACAGTGCGTTCACATATGTTTTCCCCCATACAAAAATCCATAAATCAGTAAAAAAAAAACTGAGGGAAAGTGATTAGATTTAGCATGTAACCTTATCATTATATACCCAACACAGAACATGATTGTTTTGGAGATTGTACTGTAGATCTCAATGATTGTTTATATGCGGTTTATAATTTGCGATTCAGAGATCAAGTGCATATTATGAAATGTATTACATCTTCACATGGAAACAGCAGAATTCGATGATTATTCTCCGTGGTGTACGGGAATTTCTTTATGCGATGCACGTCACATAGTGCCTTGCGTCGTTACCCAAATTGCCGTGCATTACTGTACAACAAGTTGGTTTGCGTGAATTCAATACATTTTCGCCGTTTTCCATGAATTCAGTTGCCTTTGGACCTATCAAAGACATATTACATTGGGTGGGAGTAAATATTAGACGACAGGAAAAATTGTATAACGATGCCACAGATATTAAAAAAAAACAAAAAACAATTGAACGTGCAAGAGGGCAATCATTTGTGAACCCACAATGGCAATAACATACCTAAAACCTGTAAAGAATACATTACCAAGGTTATTTAATCCCAGATATTCTGCGTGTAGGTAAAGTAAGTAAGTAAAAGGGTGTACACGCCTTATAGAGCAGTGAATCTAATGTGTTAACTCCAGATCTTGATAGACCGAACGACACTTGAGGCTTGAAATATGGTCAATAACTTGATGACTTGTTTTAAATTTTCATATGTTTGTCATTTTCACATATTTTCCAGTATTCCCATGTTTTCCAATTCCCCCCCCCCCCCCCCCCCCCAATTTTGATTTTTGGTGCTAATGCTCACTATAGTCGTCAGTGTATGGGTGTGTAAAGTGTGGAAGTTTGTTCATATTATTTATTAGTTTCAGTGATTATGTGAGGCATCATGTATGTGTCTAGATGTGAAGATGTGTGTGTTTGGTGGGGATATGTGTCGGGGTGTGGGAAGATGTGTGTGGGTTGTGGGATGGGTGTGTGAGTGGTGGATGTGTGTGGGTGAGGGTATGTGGGTGGGGCATGTGGGTATGTGAGTGGGGGATGTGTGGATGGATGGAGTATGTGTAGGTGTGTGGGGAGATATGTGGGTGAGAGATGTGTGTGTGGGGGATGCGAGGGTGGGTGGGAAAATGTGCGGGTGGGTGGTGATGTGTATGGGGATGTGTGCGTAAATCAGGGACGTGTGGGTGGGGGTGTGTGTGGGTGGTGATGTGTGGGTGGGGGTATTTTTTGGGTGGGTGTTGGTGTGTGGGTGTTGGTGGGTATTGAGATGTGGTGGGTGTGGATGGATGTGTGGGGTTGTGTGTAGGTGGTGTGGGGGATGAGTATATGGATGGGGGATGTGTGTGTGAATGGGGGATATGTGTGTGGGGGGTGTATGAGTGGGTGGTGTGGTGGGTGGTGGTGGATGGGGGTGTGTTGGTGGGTGGTGAGATGTGTGTTTGTTTGTGGAGTTTTGTGTGGGGGGTGTGTTTATGGGTGGAGATATGTGCTTGTGTGTTTGGAGGTGGGGATGTATGGATGGGGTGAGTGTGGGAGGATGTGTTGTTGCGCGATGGGTGATTGGGTGGGGGTGGTGGAGGATGTGTGGGTGGGTGGGTTTGTAGGTCGGGGGGTGAGTGGGTGATGTGAATGTGGGTGGGTGTGGCATGTGTGTATGTGGCATATGTGTGTGGGTGAGGGAGATTGTGTGGGTGCCGGGAATGTGTGTAAGTGGGGATGCGTGGGTTGGTGCGGCAAGTGTGTGTGGGTAGTTACGGGATGTGTAGGTTGGCGGGGAGATGTGTTTTTGGGTGGGGGATGTGTGGTTGAGGGATGTGTGCTTGGCTGGGTCGTTGAAGGTGTATGGGTGAGTGGTGGAGGATATGTGGGTGAGTGAGTGTGTGTGGGGTATGGGATGGGTGAGGAGATGTGAGTAGTGAGGATTTGTGCGTAGATGGGGGATGTGTGGGGTGAGCGTTGTGTGGGTGGTGGATGTGTGGGTGGGGAATGTGTGGGTGGGGGATGTGTGGGTGGGGAATGTGTGGGTGTGGGATGTGTGGGTGGGGATGGGTGGATTGGTGCATGTTTGCTTTTGCCGTTTGCCTGGTTGTGTGTAAGTGGGTGGGTGGGGTGTGAGTGTGTGTGTGGGTGTATGTGTGTGGGTTGGGGAATGTATGTGTGACTGAGGGTGTATGTGTGGGTGTGTAGTGGATGTGTGTGCGGGGGGGGGGTGTGGTGTGTGGGGAATGTGTCTAATAACATGGTAATATACATTGTTTATGTTTACAACATTCATTTGACTATGCTTTTTCCTATGTGAATGTATCAAGCACTATTGTTGAACGAAAGAAGAGTTATTGGAAGGGCCGAATGTACGACGGGTTTGCGTGCCCAATTTGTTACCTTTTGAAAATAAAGTTCGATGTTCGATCGTTCGTTCGTTCGTTCGTTCGTTCTCTCTCTCTCTCTCTCTCTCTCTCTCTCTCTCTCTCTCTCTCTCTCTCTGTCTGTCTGTCTCTGTCTCTGTCTCTGTCTCTGTCTGTCTGTCTCTCTCTCTCTCTCTCTCTCTCTCTCTCTCTCTCTCTCGCTTTGAACTCAAGCCTAGTCTAAACACGTGCTTCTATTTCTTGTGCACTGAACTGATGTTTGAGTGTGGATCAACTTTCCCTATTACCAGTGTCCCTCGCCTTTAGGCGAACCCTCTCCGACTTCAGACGTACTTGTAATTTACGTTCCCAAGTCACGGACGAGAAGTCAATATGTTAGTCCAACGACCGGTGTATGAGTTGAACCTGCTACCTCGGCATTAGCACAACGGTTGTTTACGAGCGGACCTACTTATCCATTCGGCCAACTAACCTCCAGTAACTTGAAATGAACTTAGTCCCCGCGGAAATAGTACTTTGGTACCGGGTAGAAAGGAAAGTCCCTATATCAAACTCACTGCGATACATGCAAGCCGTTGTGAGAGCTCAGACAGCCTAAATGACAATGCATCAGATTTAAGATAAAACGCTTTAAAGGCGTCACTAAGCAGTCAACTAACAATCCATGTCCATGGAAGATAGAACACACATTTTAGGATATTAGATATTTTCTATTCTACTAGAGGTCAGATTAGGACAAGAATCGCCATTGCGAAGGTAGCCTTTTGCAAGATGAAAAACATACTGACCAATAAAAAGATATCAATTGAAAAGAGAAAAGGGGTGTTGAAGTGCTACATAGAGCCTGTACATTTATATGAATGTGAATCGTGGACAATGAGCAGACAATCTGAAAAATATCTGATGGCTGTGGAAATGTGGTTTCTAAGGAAAATGCAAAGAATACTATGGACAGACAGAAAAACCAATGAACAAGTCCTACAAGAAACAAATGAGGATCGTAAACTGATTAGAGACATTAGACGTAGACAGTCAAAAATTTTTGGGCATGTTATGAGAAGAAATGAATTGGAGAACTTGGTGACAACTGGTAAGATCGAAGGGAAGAGACCAAGGGGAAGACCAAGAAGTAAATACCTAGATGCCTTGGCCACGTGGCATGGTCGCCACAGAAACACGAAGCTGATCCACGACTCTGGTGATCGAGTGAGATGGCAAAACATGACCGCCCATGCATATCGGCATGGCACATGATAGATGGATGGACTACATGTCGGAACTGTGGCGAAGAAGTTACGTACGCGATTCGAAACCCGCATGCCTCGTTCGAAACACAGCTGAGGGAGATTTGGAAGCAGATTGCATTGAGCTGGTTTTCATACAATTGTATGATCGTAGTTCGTTCCGAAAGCAATGGAAATCTTCTTGTTCCTATTCTAGCGGACATCTTCATGGCATATTTAGAAGAAAAGAGATCCTCAGCCATTAAAAACTTGGTCTTCTACCGTCGTTATGTGGACGATATATTAATTATCACCACAGTCGAGCTACAAGCAACATCGCTCCAGGCCATAATGAACATGGCGCATAAAAACATTTCTTTATCTATGGAACACGAACACAACGAAACTTTGACGTTCCTGGATATCCTAATGAGACGTAGAGCAGACGGCACAATTCAAAGATCGGTGTACATCAAAGAAACATGGACTAGCCAATACTTAAATTTTCATAGCTTCGCACCTGTCCAGTACAAACAGGGCTTAGTGAGGACCCTGTTTGACCGTGCTAGGAAGATATGCACCCAGGACATACTGACGGAGGAAATTGAAACTCTGAAGAACGTCTAACACCTGAATGGGTACTCCACAGGATTTATAAAGCGCCACTGCCATCAGCCGAAACCAAAATCAGACGTAACTACGGTCCTTAAGCTCAAGGTATTTATACAACTAACCTTTCGAGGGGATGACATAATGCAACGTCTACAGGACCGGCTCATTACAGCGGTTGGCCGAACATTCTGTGCTGCAACTCCAGTTATTAGGTACAGAACCACACCTATTCCAACCCCAGCAATACCCCTCTGTACGCCACATCTAATTGCATTTACCAATTCACATGCAGGTGCGAGTCTACCTATATTGGCAGAACAGAGAGGCAGTTACACACCAGGATTGTTGAATACATACCAAACTGGGTTGACAAGAAACTACACACTAGCGATGGGATAATGTGAAGTGTGACACACAAGAATCATCAACTTCCGGCGTCTTCCATTGCACGTCATGTCTTTGAAACCGGTCATGTCATTGATAGAGGCAGCGCTTTTCGCCTGTTGATTCATATACAGAATGGTCGTTTGATACAGTTTGCAGAAGCGATAATGATCCATCTGCACAAGCCAATTTTGTGCAAACAGAAATACATGATATTCAATTTAAAATTACCATGGTAAACAACAGATATTACTGTGTGAACATGTGTATATTTCAGCTTGAACGATGAATCTAGTTATTTTACTCTATGTTGTGTGATATCTGCAGTGAGTACCTGACGAGATGCAGCGAAATGTGCAAGGCAATAAATCGTACTATATATGGTTTTTGTCTTCATTATTCAAATTTACTACTGGAAAACATTGTTTTGATTTAATCTACTAAACGTAAAGTTGCCTAGTAAATCACAAATAGCCAAACAAATGCTGGAGTTGACTACGACGTCCTGTGGAGGACATGCAACTAACTGAACTGATGCTATATTATACAAGTGAGCATGATCAGTGAACTTAAATGAAACCGGAGGTCACATTCGATCAGATTTGTATGTTTGTATAGCACGGTGCTATAGGCAGTAATAATAGGCGAAAGTGTATGACTGAGTTCGTGCACTGTGCTGGCAGTCTCATTGTGTGATTTATGAGAGAAGACTGGAGGTGGGACTTCTGGAAATATCCATGTGAAATGAAAATCACCTTTAGCCAAAAACTCAAACAGTACAAAACAAACTTCCGTCTGTCACGTGTGAGGCAGGGCTGCGATATTTCCGCTATTCGGGCGACGCCTCCGATTACCATGATTTGTATATAGACACATGTAAAGTTATTGGCATGTCTTTTACAGGACGTAGCAGACAACTCCAACAGTATTATTTTTTTCATATCCTTTACAGGACATCGCTTTCAACATCAGCATCTTTCAGCTGATTGTTGATTTCTTGGCAAGATTACGCTCAGTAGTTTGCCACTGCTTTCTGAGCGACCGGCTCCATACTCTCATAAGTCACTGGCGCGACTCGAACCGCTTCCAATTCTCGTGCGCTCACGTCAACCTCAAGAGTATTCGAGGTTACGGAGAATGCTGCTAACACCTCGGCCAGGGAGACGGCCCAACAGTATTTAGCTGTGTGTAATTCCTGGGCAAGTGTTTACGTTCGGTAGTTTGCTTTATGAACAACCGGCACTCATACCATTGTAGGGAAACCAACGCAAGGCGGTCTGATTCCAAATCGCCCGAAGGTGTGTTTCGAATGCGGTGTGCCGGATTACGAATTGCATTTGTTAACTCTTCATCACAGAGCCGGCACACGCATTTATTGTGTAGTAATATAGCGCGCGTGGCTCAGAGGTTAGACTGTACACCTCAATATAATATGATGTATTTCCCATTGTTCGATAAGACGACAGGGTCGAATCCACGTGTCTCTGCGCCTTTCATTTTGTATATTGTCTAGAGCAGTGGATCTGTAACTGTGTTGGCCCATACACCCCTTCATCATATGTTCAGAATGTCATTCCCCCTCTCCTCCTTTCGTATTTCCTCCCTATAAATCCTCCCCCCTCCTACACAGTATACGTAACAATGGAAGCTAAAGTTAATAATTTTATTTATTTATTTATTTATGTTTATATTTTGCATATCCTTTACAGGACATCGCTGTCAACACCAGCATCTTTCAGCTGTATGTTGATTTCTTGGCAAGATTACGCTGAGTAGTTTGCCATTGCTTTCTGAGCGGCCGGCTCACATACCCCGTAGGTCACCGATGCGATTCGAACCACCGCTGATTCTCACCGTCATCACGTTAACCAAGAGAGTATACGAGATTACGGAGAAAAGTCGTAACCTCTAAGCCAGGAAGCCGGCTAAATTTAATAATACATACTGGAATAAGCCTAGACGTCTACATAAAACGTGATTTGCGGGTCTACTTACGTTATAAAAATAATTTCAGAAGAGCGAGAAGTATAGAACCGTAAAGTATGGAGGGAAAAACAACATCAAGTAATCGGTTCTTGTATTAACTTCTTCTTCTTCTTCAGCATTCCGAGCCATTGAGGTTCTTTGCTACAGATACAAGCCGTCTCCATTCGTCTCTCTGGTTGACCTTCTCTTGCCAGTCGTTGATTCCAAGTGCTTAGCAGGTGTGTATGTATATTATCTCTCCACCGTCTTCTTGGTCTACCTCGGGGTCTACGGTCATTTATTTCTTGAGTGTAAGCGAGTTTTGTTTCCCTATTATCTTCCATTCCTTCTATATGCCCCAGCCATTGCAGTCTATTAGCCTTCATGATACCAGTGATTAGTAGGGACTTAACGCCATCTCTAAATAATCTTAATCTGGGGGGAGGGGGGGATTCCTCAACACCGGTTGAGAACCTCTGGTCTAGAGTGTCTTATAACGTCTACTTCTTTCCTGTCCTCACTATATGAAGCCAATCAAGTCCTTTGAAATTATTCCCCAAGCAATTGATATGCCTTTCTTGTTTTAAAGCTGCCCTTCTTGTGTTTCAATACAAAATGGTTCCCGCTTGATATACAACAACAACCTAAGCTGGGCTGCCATGGGACTTGCCTCCAAGCCCAATACTTCAGCTAGACTCACGGTCATTAAACACACAGTTGAAGTACAGCAAAGCAGACGTGTCGTGCTGGCTAACATCTCCTGGAAGATGTCATTGTCGTCTGTCCAACACTGGTCTATTCCATCATTTAACTACACTCCCGACCCGCGTAGTCTAATTTGCAGTGTCGCTGTCTTCACATCACTCCTAGCCTACTCACCCTCCACTCGCTGGGGGCTCCGGGGGCTAGTTACAATGTAAATTTCGACAGAATATGAAAATCTAATTTCTGTCGGCCGTCTGTTCCTGGCCGTGCTCAATTCACCCTGAGGGCCGACTCAATGCACGTGCTGCCGTCACATATCGTCTGCTCGGGGGCGGTGAAGCGAATTATCCCGCCCCTGTTCACATTAACCTTGATATTAACCCTTGACCCTGGAGTTCCCCGGATGTTGACTCCACGATAAGCAAGGATCATCGGTGTGGAAAAGTCAAGTTGTTCCAATGTTGTCTTCTGTTATTTTCCTATCATAATTATCAATCACGAGCCATTGTTTTGTATCCCCGTGAGTACCAATGCAGCAGAGCTGGGGTCGGCCGGCGGTGGATGGATCTGTCGATCAATAGAGCCAGTTAAACCGTGCCATCCTAATGTCTGGGTGGGTCCAAAAGTAATCCTATATCTCATGATAAGGTAGTGTTACGCCTTCATATATACAAGGTGTTTGTAAAGTCTCCCTATACTTTGTATGTAGAACAATTTTTAAAAACGAAGTGCATGACGTCATCAAAAATGTGCTGCACAGTCCATCTTGAAGCAATATGCAGTGAATGGCTGTCGTCTGCTGGAGTAACTCTTTGCACTCCAAACAGAATGGTGTTATTAACGGAATAAATAATTTTATTTAGTTGAACAAATGTTTCGAAATAGCGGTCTATACACATTGAAATAACAACAGGCACGTTGCATAAAGTATTTGACAATATGTAGAGACGTGTACAGTCATACCTTGAAGCCCGTGGTTGACATTACCAACACCTGTTACAATGAATACTTCATTGGTATCTTCCAGCTTTCCCAAGGCAGCGTTAGACCATAGCAGTAACTATTGTAACTAATTTAATTAATTCTTTAGCACAGTTTTGATGACGTCATGTACTTCATTTTTCAGATTTGACCTGCATACAAAGTGTATTGAGACTTTACAAACACCCTGTGCTAATCAAAAGGGATCTCCGTTGCCTCGCGCTCTGAAGGTTGTGGGCTCGATTCCGGGTTACTTTGCTTGGTTCACGAGTGAAATTTTCTCGGAGACTCCTGGGAGTCATCGCTGATGAGATTTGTGTGACGCTTTCGGCTGTCTGTACTGCGGAAAGAGACCGAGCCTGTCAAGGTCCTGTAGGGGATAGAGAAGAGGACAGACGTTAGAGATAGGGACATGGGGTGAGTACCGGGGGAAAGAGAACAATCTAGATGCTGAAGACAGGACTGTATCCGTGAAGGACAGGATCACCCTGAATAGAACTACGCAGTACGCCTGGCTTCAACCAGGAGTATGCGAGACATATGACTACCCACCGGGTAGTCGAGGAGAAGCCAGACGGGCTTTAGACATGACAGAGAGAGGATGCATGACTGAGAGTGTGACAGGATGGACTATACATAGGACTTCAGGGCCATTGACTAGCTGAGCCGTTTGACTTGTGCTTGTGTGTATGGCTGTGATACAAGAGCGGAGTGGCTGTGTCGTAACATATTGCATTGCCACATTATTGCTATATGATGAATTAGTGCGAGAACGAACAATGTAACGATAGTTGAGACATTATTGTATGATTATATCATAGAGTAATAAATCATATCTTATTGACTTATGTGTTTGTGTCTCATCTATGCTCGTACTATCTACCTGTCTTGAACCCTTCACCTTCTGATACCTCTAAGACTCTGACAGAGCCATATGGGAACAAATCCTGGTGCAATGAAGTCGATCCTCCCGCCTATAAAACGTGTTATATACTGTTTCAACAGCATGATGAGAGAGTGAGTATCCAGCTCTATTATTCTATGTGAATGCAACAGTAATCTTATATCTCACGCTAAAGTGGTGGTGTTAAGTGTTAAGCCTTCACATATACTAGGCAACAAAATGATGACATTGAGTCATCAGCTCCATTAATACAAGTGACTGGCACATTTATGTATGACTAGATGACCCGGCCCGGCTTCACCCAGTCCCTGGCGGGGATCTGTCTGTCTGTCTGTCTGTCTGTCAGTCTGTCTGTCTGATTGTCTGTCTGTCTGCCTGCCTGCCTGCCTGCCTGCCTGCCTGTCTGTCTGTCTGTCTGTCTGTCTGTCTGTCTGTCTGTCTGTCTGTCTGTCTGTCTGCCTGTCTGTCTGTCTGTCTGTCTGCCTGTCCCTTTCCCGTTCCCGTTGCTGGAAAAAATGGGTTCGAAAATTTTCACATATTTAAAATAGACGTATTATTTTTATGAAAACTTTGAAAGTGCCTCAAAGATTTAATCATTATATTATAACGCATATGACTGTAGATAACTACTTTAAACATTTTATGAAACTTAAGAAAAATACAATTATTTAAATTACATAATACTACATGCTACTAAAAGTTATGTCCTTTGATATCTTCTTCTTCTGCGTTCATCCAGAGTATTTTTTTCCTGACGTGACTGCGTTGTGCGTGTTTACAGCAGAGCTGCGTTTTTGCGCCGATGTCCCTTGATATAACTTTTCTTAAGTTAAGTCCCCTTGTAATATTTAATTAAATTCAATTTAATACGTAAATAGCTGTTTTTAAACTAACAAACTATGCTAGTTGGCTTGGCGGGAATGAGAAGAACATCTGTAGAAAATTTCATCTCAATCGGATGGACCGTTTGCGAACGTGTAAGGGACACACAAAGACACAAACAAAGAAACACACAAACATTCTCTTTTATATATATACTAGCTGACCCGGCCCGGCTTCGCCCACGCCCTGGAGGGGATCTACCTATCTATCAGTCTGTCTGCTTGTTTGTCTGTCTGTCTGTCTGTCTGGCTGACCCGGCCCGGCTTCACCCAGTCCCTGGTGGGGAGCATCTCATTTAATTCATATACGTAGTCATATAAGCTCTCCCGTTCCCGACTATCTGTTTGTCTGTCTATCTGTCTGTCTGTCTGACCCGGCTTCACCCAGTCCCTGGTGGGGAGCATCTAATTTAATTCATATACGTAGTCATATAAGCTCTCCCGTTCCCGACTGTCTGTCTGTCTATCTGTCTATCTGACCCGGCCCGGCTTCACCCAGTCCCTGGTGGGGAGCATGTCATCTAATTCATATAAGTAGTCAAATAAGCTTCCGTTCCCGACTATCTGTCTATCTATCTGACTTTTTTTTTTTTTTTTTTTTTTTTTTTTTTTTTTTTTTTTAAAACTTTTATTGAGTGTTAAGAAACATTTGCATTTGTATTGTTCGTGTTGTTACAGAGCGTTGTATGTGGAAGTGTAGGTGACATATGCGCAAATTTTTACAACATTTGTTTCAACCTTTATACATTTGAAATGGGGGGTAGCGAAAAACGAGTACAAACGACAACAAGACGGTAGTATACCATTATTTTCCCTCTGCCACCCTTTCACCTGTCAGCTCCAACCCCATCAATACCATCATCACCACTTGGTAATGAGGAAAATTGCAGTAAAACTTGTTAGAACCGACCGGTGAAGGCAGCAGCAGCATCAAAAACAACAGTATCGAAAAGGTGGGGGGGGGGGGGGGGGGTTGTCAAGGAGTATCCTAGTTTACAATGCAGGAGGGGTAGTTGTTGCATTTGTATTGTTTGTGTTGTTACATGCGTACTGTGTGTTCAGTATTTGTGTGCGTGTTTTTACAGAGCGTTGCATGTGGGCGTGTAGGTGACATATGCGCAAAAATTACAAATATTTTATACATTTAAACATTTCTCCATTGACATTGTTGTAAGGAAATATTTTAAATCAAAAGCGTGATGGTAGCGGGCTGTTTTTATTTCCTCTGCCGCCCCGCCCTCCTGTCAGCTCCAAAAACTCCTACCAAGTACCATCACCCTCGGTGATGATAAACATGGCGGTGCAGAACTGAAACAAAACGGTGAGGGTGGCAGCAGAGACAACAATCACAGTATCAAAAGGGTGGGAAAGGGGGATGTGATAGTATACGCGTTTACAAAGCCATATATATTAATAGTGATTTCAATGATAATAATGCAAAGTAACAACCAAATACATAAATAAATATCCTAGTGACAAGGAATAACAGTGCTGAGACTAGTGATAGACTCAGTGATAATAAATAATGGTTTTAACATGTGATTTTATGTGCTAAATTGATTTCCTTAGGAATGGTGTTTACATGAAATACATCTTATAATAATAAAGACAAGGAGTAAAAAACTACTAAGGGTGATGACAGCAAAGCTAATATTTATAAACACAATGGTAGGATTTGTTTTGATAATGATCACATTTTCCAAACATGTGATTCCATTGGCTACATGATTTTCTTAGGAATGGTGTTAAAACATGGCAGGTACATACAATAACAATTGCATCCTGCACTGTTAAATAATATAGTAGGTGTAGAAAGGAGTTGGTTATCTTTTTTCTCTTTGCTTATTTTTTTTTTTTTTTTTTTTTTTTACATATGCATGCAATGTTCAATAATAGTAGAAGTAAAAGGAGTTGGTTTTCTTTTTCTCCTTGCTTATTTTTTTGGTCATATTTGTAAGGGTTCATTCATTTTTTCCCTTCCTTTTTTTTTTTTTTTTTCTTTTTTCTTTTTGTAAAAAGTAAAACAAGCATCAGTATTAGCACAAACTTTTTTACAATCTTTACATTTTTGTTTCCCTTGCCATCTCCTCACCAATTTGTTTCATTCCACCAATGCCTTCATCAACCTTATCCGGGCAATGATGGTAAAGGCAGGATAATTATTTGAACCAAACCGGTGTGGGTATCAGTAAAGGCAAACACAAACCATGAGCAAGGGGAGGGGGGCACATGGGAAAGGGTTTTTTGTTTATTACTAATGATGACAATAATAATAAAGGCAAGAAGAGGCATACTGAGGGTAATAACAGCAATTATAAAAAAAAACAGCAAGGGTACTAATAGTTATGAGAATGATAACATTTTTACAATATGCGATTCCATTTGCTAGGATGATTTTCTTTGGAATGGTGTTAACATAGCCTAGCAGGTACATACACTTGCAAACTGCAGTTTTTAGTAATACTTGGAGTAGAGGAGTGGGTTATATTTTCCTACTTGTTTTTTCCTAAATGTAGGGGTTCATTCATATTTTCCTCTGTGTTCTCTCTTTCTTTTGTTTTTTAAATAAAAATTTAACCAAGCATTTGTATTGACACAAGTGTTTACAGTATCATTGGTTTGGTAACCATTTGTGATTTTGTATTTATTCATTTAACACTCACTCACATGATTCAAAGGGGGTGACAAAGAGAGGAAGGGACATGACCACTCTTTATGATGGTACAGGCTGGACAAATGTTTGAAAACAAAATAGTGGGGGTAGTAGCAAAAGCAACAAACTTTAAGCAAAGGTGGGGGGGGGGGGACATGGGAGATGAAGTTGTAAATTAATAATGATGATATCCTTAATACTTTCCAAATTAATGATACTAAAGATAATAAGGGTAAGATAATGATAGTAATAATAATAATGATCATAATAATAGTAGACATTTTCATAATAATAAATATAATAATAAAAATAATAAACAACAGCAAACATATATTAATAATAGTAGTAATATTAAAAATAATAATAATAATAAATAGTATAATAGATATGTGATTCTATTTACTAAGGTGATAATCTTAGTAGTGGTGGTAGTATAGCACAACAAGTGCATTTAAAGCAAAACTTTCCATAAATAGTAATTGGAATGGGAGGAGTTGATTTTCTTTTCTCCTTTTTTCTTTTCCCCTTATCTATGAGTGTTACAACCATCATTTTGAAACAAATAAAACAAGCATTTATATTTCCACTATTCTTTACATAAGGGATTTGTCATTTGTCTTTTGACCATATATGAACTTTTTAATCATTTACTCATCATTCACTCAGTTTCTTCTTTCTTTCTCGCGCTCATGTATACCAAATTTGTAATACAATAAGGAATACATGTGGTTTAATCTGGAAATAGTTGTGATATTTTGCGCGTGTACATAAATGATATTAAGTGTGTGTTATATGTGTAGTGCTTGTGTCTGGCTGAGTTTCTGCATGTCCATATGAGATGTCTATAGTAAGAAAGAGCTATAAGTAGTTTTGTGTGTATGTCTTTTGCTGACTTTGGTAAAGTGTTGAGAAATATTGCTTTATATATGTCGGTTTGTTTGCCTGTGTGTGTTTGTATGAGGTGTTGGAGTGTTGCGCGTGTGGCAGTAATTGTTGGACATGTAAAATAAATGTGTTCCTCTGTCTCTTGTGTGTTGTTTCTACATAGTTGGCATTGTTTGTCTATGTATTGTCCCTGTGTTGTTGGAGTCATGCTGTATACTAACCTATATGTGATTTCTCTTGCTGTTGGTGTTATGTGTTTGTTGTGTAGGTTTGAAAAGGTGCATGTGAAGTCAGACATGAAGTATTTGTATCCTCTTTTGATCCTAAGTTTGAGTGGTGGTGCTTGCTCTCTAACTAACTGTTTGTATATTGTGTGTGTTGTTTGCTGTATTAACTGTTCATGTCCTTGTATTGCCTGTATGCATGTCTGATAGAATGTTGGCAGTGTTCCCTGATAGTGTGCAGTTGCATTGTTAAGTGGTGTGAGGTGTTTGATGTTGTGGGCTATGTAGTATAGTGCTAGTCTGTGCTGTTCTGGGTGTCTGATGATTTTACCTATGTAACTAATCCTAAGTGACAGTATTTTTGTGTGGATGTCTTGTAGTCCAATTCCCCCCTGTTTCCTGTCTTGTATGAGAGTTTTGTGTTTAATGCTGTGTATTGTGTTGGTGAAGATAAAGCGTCTGATTTGTTTGTTTATGTTTGTGATGGTCTGTTTGGGAGGGTCCAGTACGCTCGCTAAGTATATTATTTTGGGTATTATGAATGTGTTGACTACTGTGCTTCTACCAAATATTGTGGATGTTTTGTACCTATACCTATGTAGCATGTCTGTGATCTTTTGGGTCAGTGCGTGCCATGTCTGTGTGTGTGTTTTTGTGGGATCACATGGAAATGTGATCCCATACAGTTTCATGGTGTCTGTGTGTCTCAGATCTGGAGGGAAATCAGACTTTTGTTTCCACTTTCCCAGACCCGTTATATATGATTTCTGTACATTTACTTTGGCTCCACTGCCTTTTCCAAAATGGGTAAAGGTGTGGAGTATGTTCCTTATGGATGTATTGCTAGTGGGAAAGAAAGCAGTGTCATCTGCATAAGCAATGAGCTTCTGCTCTCCTATTCCATGCAGGAAAGTGCCTTTAATACTAGTGTCTTGTCTTATCTTCTCTAATAAAGGCTCTAGGGTGAGCACATACAGTAGTGGTGATATGGGACATCCCTGCCTTACAGATCTCGTGAGCCTGAAGCTGGCTGTCAGTGAATGGTTCACTAACACTTTGCTTTCAGGATTTTTGTACAAGATCTGTATCCACTGCCTGTAATACTGTCCTATATTACAGTGTTCTAGTGTTCTATGCAGGTATGTGTGGGAAATTCTGTCGAAGGCCTTTTCCTGATCCAGGGACAAGATGGAGGATGGACAGTCTTTCCCGTGTGTATAGGTGATTATGTCTCTAATTAGATGGGTGTGATTATGTATATTTCTGTCTTTGACACTGCACTGTTGGTCAGGGTGTATTAGTGTTTGCATGAAAGGTTTAAGTTTGTTGGTGAGTGTTTTGGCAAGTATCTTGTAGTCTGTGTTTAGTAAGGAGATTGGTCTGTAGTTCTTCAGTTGTGTCTTGTCAGTTTTGTCTTTGCATATGAGTGTAATGTAGGACATGTTACAGCTCTCTGGAAGTTGTTTTTTGTCAAAGGCTTCCTGATAGACTTTGAGGAGAAGATTGCCTAGGATAGGAAAGAAGTGTTGGTAGAATTCTACTGTCAAACCGTCTGGTCCTGGGGTTTTGTATTTGTTCATTGTGCTCAGTGCCTGTGTTATGTCTTTCAGTGTCAGTTCTGTGTCCATTGTGTCTCTGTCTGTGTCAGATAATTTCTTTGTATACCGTAAGAAGTTGTCTTGTATCTGTGTGTCGACTGTCTCTGCTGTGAATAGTTGTGTATAGTGTTGCTGGAAAGCAGTCTCTATGTGTGGTGTTTCTGTCTGCATGTTTCCTTGCATGTCTGATATTTTGCTTATTTGTCTGTTACGTTGTACACTCTGCTCCATTGCTAAATATTGTCTCGTAGGTGTCTCTTGTGTAATTGTGTCGAGTTTTGTTCTGAGAAGAGCACCCAGATATCTGTGTTGTTGGTGTTCTTCTAGTTGTGTTTCTAGTATGTGTAAGTGTGGTGCATTCCTGTCTGTCTGTTTTGTTAGCCGTATGGCTGTCTGTATAATACGTTCCTGTCTTATTCTGTCTTTGTGAATCATGGTTGCTAAGTGTTGTGTTCTGCTTCGTATGGTGCTTTTTAGTAAGTCCCAGTATTGTGTGATGTTCTCAGTCGGTATATTGTCTGTGTACGTGTGTATGAGCTGTGTCATATACTTTACATATTATGGGTGTTTCAATAATGAATTATTGTATTTCCAATGAGGTGACCGTTTGTATGTCCGCGTGTCTGTGCTGTTTGTGCTGATGTGTGCTAGTATGCCTTTGTGGTCTGTGTAATCTAATGTTTCCCGTAGATGTTTGGTCTGTATGATGTGGTGTGTTGCGGGTGTGTAAATCCTATCTAATCTAGATGATCTGTTGTGTGTTTTGTTTGTGTATGTCGTTTCTCTACTGTCGGGGTGTGTATGCCTGAATGCGTCTGTGAGGTTGTGAGTATCGATGATGTTTCGTAGTGTATCTAGTTGATGTATACCGTCCCCGCCGGCCCTCCTCAGCTGTGTTCTTACTTCTCCCCCTAACACGTCTATTTCTTCAAGCACGCAGTTGTAATCGCCGGCAAGAACGATATTTTGTCCCCTGTATGTCTGTGTTAATAGATCGTCTAACTGTTCATAAAATAAGGGTTGGTATTGGTAATTTGGTGGTGCATGTATGTTAACTATTGTGTAGGCGTGTGTGTCGTTCTTTAGTTGAACCGTGCTAACTCTACCGTGTTCGTCTCTGTGCGTTCTAACAATATCCCACATGTCGGATGTTTGCAGTATGGCTGTCCCTGACCCACTGTTTTGTTTCGCTAAACTGAAAGATGAATTCTTTAATCTTAACCGTGTTACTAGTTCTACTGCTTCAAAGTCTGTTTTGATGTTTGTGCTACAGATACAAGCCGTCTCCATTCGTCTCTCTGGTTGACCTTCTCTTGCCAGTCGTTGATTCCAAGTGCTTAGCAGGTGTGTATGTATATTATCTCTCCACCGTCTTCTTGGTCTACCTCGGGGTCTACGGTCATTTATTTCTTGAGTGTAAGCGAGTTTTGTTTCCCTATTATCTTCCATTCCTTCTATATGCCCCAGCCATTGCAGTCTATTAGCCTTCATGATACCAGTGATTAGTAGGGACTTAACGCCATCTCTAAATAATCTTAATCTGGGGGGAGGGGGGGATTCCTCAACACCGGTTGAGAACCTCTGGTCTAGAGTGTCTTATAACGTCTACTTCTTTCCTGTCCTCACTATATGAAGCCAATCAAGTCCTTTGAAATTATTCCCCAAGCAATTGATATGCCTTTCTTGTTTTAAAGCTGCCCTTCTTGTGTTTCAATACAAAATGGTTCCCGCTTGATATACAACAACAACCTAAGCTGGGCTGCCATGGGACTTGCCTCCAAGCCCAATACTTCAGCTAGACTCACGGTCATTAAACACACAGTTGAAGTACAGCAAAGCAGACGTGTCGTGCTGGCTAACATCTCCTGGAAGATGTCATTGTCGTCTGTCCAACACTGGTCTATTCCATCATTTAACTACACTCCCGACCCGCGTAGTCTAATTTGCAGTGTCGCTGTCTTCACATCACTCCTAGCCTACTCACCCTCCACTCGCTGGGGGCTCCGGGGGCTAGTTACAATGTAAATTTCGACAGAATATGAAAATCTAATTTCTGTCGGCCGTCTGTTCCTGGCCGTGCTCAATTCACCCTGAGGGCCGACTCAATGCACGTGCTGCCGTCACATATCGTCTGCTCGGGGGCGGTGAAGCGAATTATCCCGCCCCTGTTCACATTAACCTTGATATTAACCCTTGACCCTGGAGTTCCCCGGATGTTGACTCCACGATAAGCAAGGATCATCGGTGTGGAAAAGTCAAGTTGTTCCAATGTTGTCTTCTGTTATTTTCCTATCATAATTATCAATCACGAGCCATTGTGTTGTATCCCCGTGAGTACCAATGCAGCAGAGCTGGGGTCGGCCGGCGATGGATGGATCTGTCGATCAATAGAGCCAGTTAAACCGTGCCATCCTAATGTCTGGGTGGGTCCAAAAGTAATCCTATATCTCATGATAAGGTAGTGTTACGCCTTCATATATACAAGGTGTTTGTAAAGTCTCCCTATACTTTGTATGTAGAACAATTTTTAAAAACGAAGTGCATGACGTCATCAAAAATGTGCTGCACAGTCCATCTTGAAGCAATATGCAGTGAATGGCTGTCGTCTGCTGGAGTAACTCTTTGCACTCCAAACAGAATGGTGTTATTAACGGAATAAATAATTTTATTTAGTTGAACAAATGTTTCGAAATAGCGGTCTATACACATTGAAATAACAACAGGCACGTTGCATAAAGTATTTGACAATATGTAGAGACGTGTACAGTCATACCTTGAAGCCCGTGGTTGACATTACCAACACGTGTTACAATGAATACTTCATTGGTATCTTCCAGCTTTCCCAAGGCAGCGTTAGACCATAGCAGTAACTATTGTAACTAATTTAATTAATTCTTTAGCACAGTTTTGATGACGTCATGTACTTCATTTTTCAGATTTGACCTGCATACAAAGTGTATTGAGACTTTACAAACACCCTGTGCTAATCAAAAGGGATCTCCGTTGCCTCGCGCTCTGAAGGTTGTGGGCTCGATTCCGGGTTACTTTGCTTGGTTCACGAGTGAAATTTTCTCGGAGACTCCTGGGAGTCGTCGCTGATGAGATTTGTGTGACGCTTTCGGCTGCCTGTACTGCGGAAAGAGACCGAGCCTGTTAAGGTCCTGTAGGGGATAGAGAAGAGGACAGACGTTAGAGATAGGGACATGGGGTGAGTACCGGGGGAAAGAGAACAATCTAGATGCTGAAGACAGGACTGTATCCGTGAAGGACAGGATCACCCTGAATAGAACTACGCAGTACGCCTGGCTTCAACCAGGAGTATGCGAGACATATGTCTTCCCACCGGGTAGTCGAGGAGAAGCCAGACGGGCTTTAGACATGACAGAGAGAGGATGCATGCCTGAGAGTGTGACAGGATGGACTATACATAGGACTTCAGGGCCATTGACTAGCTGAGCCGTTTGACTTGTGCTTGTGTGTGTGGCTGTGATACAAGAGCGGAGTGGCTGTATCGTAACGTATTGCATTGCCACATTATTGCTATATGATAAATTAGTGCGAGAACGAACAATGTAACGTTAGTTGAGGCATTATTGTATGATTATATCATGGAGTAATAAATCATATCTTATTGACTCATGTGTTTGTGTCTCATCTATGCTCGTACTATCTACCTGTCTTGAACCCTTAACCTTCTGATACCTCTAAGACGCTGACAGAGCCATATGGGAATAAAACCTGGTGCAATGAAGTCGATCCTCCCGCCTATAAAACGTGTTATATACTGTTTCAACAGCATGATGAGATTGAGTATCCAGCTCTATTATTCTATGTGGATGCAACAGTAATCCTATATCTCACGCTAAAGTGGTGGTGTTAAGTGTTGAGCCTCCACATATACTAGTCAACAAAATGATGACATTGAGTGATCTGCTCCATTAATCAAAGCTTGTCTTATTTGACAAATACGGTATAGTACCTTCTGTGGCTTAGGTTTAGTGAAAGCAGTGGAAGCGATTCACAATTCCCGGACATGTTTAGTTGAGGGTTGGAAATCATCAGCTGTAGACGACTTGGAAGGAAGTCGCCTTGGATTTTGAGGTTGTAGACGGCGGTCGTTCAGAAATCAATGGCAAACTACTGAAAGTAAAAATAATATGTGTATTACTCTCTCTCTCTCTCTCTCTCTCTCTCTCTCTCTCTCTCTCTCTCTCTCTCTCTCTCTCTCTAAGTGACTGGCACATTAATGTATGACAAGGTGACCCGGCCTGGCTTCGCCCAGTCCCTGGCGGGGATCAATCTGTCTGTCTGTCTGTCTGTCTGTCTGTCTGTCTGTCTGTCTGTCTGTCTGTCTGTCCGTCCGTGTGTCCGTGCGTGCGTGCGTGCATGCGTCCGTCCGTCCGTCCGTCCGTCTGTCTGTCTGTCTGTCTGTCTGTCTGTCTGTCTATCTGTATGTCTGTATGTCTGTCTGTCTGTCTGTCTGTCTGGCCCTTTCCCGTTCCCGTTGCGGGAAAAAATGGGTTCGAAAATTTTCACATATTTAAAATAGACGTATTATTTTTATGAAAACTTTGAAAATGCCTCAAAGATTCAATCATTAAATTATAACGCATATGACTGTAGATAACTACTTTAAACATTTTATGAAACTGAAGAAAAATACAATTATTTAAATTACATAATACTACATGCTACTAAAAGTTATGTCCTTTGATATCTTCTTCTTCTGCGTTCATCCAGAGCAGTGGTTCTCAACCGGTGGGAAATTCCCCCCAAGGGGGGAATTTTGGGGTTTCCAGGGGGGAATGAAGATTATTTCAAGATCGCGTTAATACAAGAACCGATTACTTGATATTGTTTTTCCCTTCATACTTTACGGTTCTGTACGTATCACCTTTCTGAAATTCATTTTATAACGTAAGTAGATCCGCAAGTCACGTTTTATGTAGATGTCTAGACTTGTTTTAATATGTGCTATTAAATTTAGCTTCAATTATTAGTATACCGTGTAGGTGCAGGGGGGAATTTTTAGGGAGGAAATACGAAAGGGGGGAAATGACATTCTAAAATTATGGTGAGGGGGGGGGGGGGGAATGACGTCCTAAAAATATGGTGAAGGGGGGAATGGGCCAAAAAATGTTGAGAACCACTGATCCAGAGTATGTTTTTCCTGACGTGACTGCGTTGTGCGTGTTTACGGCAGAGCTGGGTTTTTGCGCCGATGTCCCTTGATATAACTTTTCTTAAGTTAAGTCCCCTTGTAATATTTTAATTAAATTCAATTTTATACGTAAATAACTGTTTTTAAACTAACAAACTATGCCAGTTGGCTTGGCGAGAATGAGAAGAACATCTGTAGAAAATTTCATCTCAATCGGATGGACCGTTCGCGAACGTATAAGGGACACACAAAGACACAAACAAAGAAACACACAAACATTCTCTTTTATATATATATATATATATATATATATATATATATATATATATATATATATATATATATATATATATATATATATATATAGAGAGAGAGAGAGAGAGAGAGAGAGAGAGAGAGAGAGATAAGGCTCTAGAAGCCTTGCCATGTCTCCTGCCGCATACATCCCCAAGGCCAACGTGTAATCTCTACCTTGTGTTCATGTTCGTGCTGCTCGATCCCTGCCTCTTCTTCCTGGGACTGTCTTTCATTCACTGTTTTTTCCCCCACATCCACTGTGACGCTTAATATGGTTAAAATGTTTGTTTTTACTGAATTGTTTCAGTGCCAAACAAAAAAGTAGGTGTAGACCAAACATGGTACAGAATCAAATGAACAAGTATTTTAATGTACATTTCCGTTCACTGAACATTGAAATTGCGGAAAATACCACAAAAAGAAACAAATAACACGATAATCCTTGTATGGCGATATGTCATCCTTCTGGTCAAATGGGATGCCACATTTAGCGATTTGTTATCCTTCGGCAATGAATCAGTTAAGGAAGTAAGTAACTAACCAGTATACTGGTAGGTGGGCGGGATTGTAGTCTGAGAGGTATAGAGATTGTGGCCACCGTTGGAAGAACGAAGCACGAACTCCTGATTAACAAAATATACAGTCCAATCATTAATCATGTATAACAATTGGTGGATGCCTTTCTAACAATCAATGCCCTGGTGTTTAACCATTCAGTAGCTTGAACCCCGCTGCTAGCGGAGTACACTGCTGATCCAATTTGCAATGGAAAGGACTGTGAATAGACCCCGTAGATTGATTACCAAGATGTTGACATGAAAGTGCTGCCATACAAGTCCACCACCTTTCGGTGGGTGAGATTAAATATTAATGTCACCGTGTTGCAAGGCAATAGTACGGTGAGCCATAATTCAATATTTGACAATCAGAAAGGCTGTGACGAGCAGAAGAATTCAATATTTCTTTGTCCAGCACTTGCTGTTTCTTAGTCGTTATATGGTAACGTCGAGTAATCGACAACAACGAGACAGACCTCATCGCTTTCACGCGAGTCGTTCTCCAGCTTAACCTAATATGGCGGCCTGCCATCAGGATGAAGGGGGGAACTCTTGTAGGAATGGAAGCGATTTTGGTTCATCTTCCGGCACCCGTACAAAGAAAAGCTGCCCGGTGTAAAGGGGAATGATTCTGATTGAATTTTGTCCCCCCAAAAGAAATTGAAACATCGGGTAAAGAAAACAATAGGGTTTCACCAAGATTTGGTAGCTTCGACGATGCAAAAGAGGACCGGATGAGAGACTTGAAAAGAAGGAGTAATTGACTGATTGACGGGCAGAAGGCCATTATTTTCACACAAACCAGAAGTGGGGGAATGACCTGCCAGAGAAAAGCGAGAATGATTCCTGTTACAAAAATACGTGTATTTAAACAGACGTGTGTCATCGTCAGTTCAACGTCGAGGATGCAGAGAAGCCGTAGATTTATTTCCTGCACAATATATTGGGAATTACAATTGGACTTAGTTGCTACACGCAGACATATCTCCGAAAATCGTATCAGTTATTATATTGGGGAAAACGACAGAGGTGCACTTTTGGGGTATCCAAGGATAGAATCACCTCTTCCCCTTACCTCATACCAGTGAGTCCGGTCTGATTGGGTTTTCTTAAGGAGACGAGTGAACGAGTGAAGTGGTATGAAGCCAAGCCAAAGATTTGATTGGATATTTTCTCATCGCAACTTAACTCACTGCAAGTGTTATCCACGTCAGTCCTGTATTTGTTTTTTTTATGTGCTGCAAACGTGTGAAGAACGATTCTGTGACAGTCTTTTAAGTTGTCAACTGTTTTATTATGTGAAGATGTGTCATGGCATCATTTCAGGCATTTTATTGGTTTCCTTTACAAAAACCTTGTTGCTTGCTCGTTTACTGATCATGTAGGAAGGAAATTGTTTCTAGCCAGGGAATAAAATTCATCATCATCATCATCATCATCATCATCATCATCATCATCATCATCATCATCATCATCATCATCATCATCATCATCATCATCATCATCATCATCATCATCATCATCATCATCATGAACTTCATCATCATCATCATTATCATATCCATATTTTTTCTTGTAATGGGATCGAGCAAAGTAGGAAGAGCTCTGAGTCAGCGATGATTTGATTTCTGAAACGAATGATGGGAAGACTTTGGACGACGAGAGTAACTAACAACGATTGCCTGGAAGAGGCTAATGAAAATATAACATTGTATACAACTATGTAAAAGAGACTGTGTTCCTTGGTCTCATAATGAGAAGAGAAGCATTGGAAACATTTTGACAGCTGGAAAAACCAATAGTAGAAAAGACACAGGCAGACTGAGAGAAATCATATTTTATGGTTTAAGACGATGGCTTGAGGGGTCGGGGGGAGGAGGGGGGAGGGCGTTCATGAATAGATTTGGCACAGTTCGGTAAAGCGACATGAACCCTTCACCGTGTTGTAAAACGCACGATGTTGGTGGTGATTATTCTACTATTGTACATTATGCCATACGCCAGCACTGATTGGAAAATGTTGGTAGAAAGATTGTGTTGACATATATTCCTTTCTTCGTTCTAGAAGTAAATGATTGCAGAAATGTATTTAGGCAACGAAACGTTTTGTCGCCAGCACTTTATGCGGCCTAGTTCCGGTCATCAGATGTTCTTTAAGAGCACTTAACACTCCAACCTGCAATCATGCAACTATCTTCTTCCTCTTCTTCTTCGTCTGTTGTTCTATCAGGTCACAGTTTGTGACATATCTACACGTATTTCGTCAGGATGAAAACGACATCGTCTTCTCCGAGACTCAGTGAGATTCTCAAAATTACTTTTCGGGAAATGGTGCATTCGTAAATGATGTGTTCAAAGCTCAGAGCGTCTGTTTCACATACACATCCAGCGCATGTTCTTTGTTATGGCTTGCGTCAAGGAGCATTGACTTCAACAAAATAAGATGAATAACAGATGCATTTGGAGTATGAGAAATGAGTCGGGACTGTTGCATACAGCCATATCTTGCTGCCAGTGAGAGGTGCATTACCTGGGCTGATAGTTTGGGCCTCACAGTGTGATAAGACAGGTGGTGAACAGTTGTATTTTGCTGAAAGCCAGGCACCACCTGTCTCATTTCAAGCAATATTGCAGCTAGCGGACTGTCTGTGCTAAAGAACAGTTGAGATGGTTTCGATGCGGTTGACTGCAGACTTTATTTCACACATAAATTGTTCATTTTTAGTGCTCTGTGTTAATTATAAGACCTTTTATTTCACCATTTGAGGCGTATTGAGAATACGATACTAGCTCCGTGTTTTGATAGACCTATGGGCACATGATGGTTGATGCGGTCAGTATTACGCCAGCCGCCATTAGTTATCAGATTATTTCCGGCTATCCATTGTAGGTGGCGTCGACCTGTGAGCCGGTGTCACTGAAACAAATGGTCATGTGCCAATGGGTTTTCGAACACATGACCACGAGGTCGGCAGGCCCGCGTGCTAGCCACTGCGCCAGGGTGGCTCTATAATGTTCTGTATTTCAAATAAAATGTGTGGTTTTTTTTTTTTTTAAAGACATAAACACAGTGTTGGCGTGTGAAGTGTTAGGACCGTTAAATTCTGCAGGCTCGGGTGCAGGGAGGAACAGGAAGCTAATCTGAAGAAAACAAAAGTACAGGACTTTTTGTGTGTGGTGCGCGCGCGCGTGTGTGTGTGTGTGTGTGTGTGTGTGTGTGTGTGTGTGTGTGTGTGTGTGGTTGTATATACCAAACAAGGTGCCTGCCTGTCTGGTGATCGTGTGGTCGAAATCCCCAAGGAGCAGTATCATTATCATCATCACTTTCATCATCATGTGCCCTGTCAGCTGGCGTAGGCGTTCATGTATCTCCACACACCTCGGTCTTTGGTGCTCTGCATCAACTCTACTGCTGATATTCCCCAATGACACTGTCTCGGGCCATCCTGCATTGTTGTTCTTGGTCTGCCTCTGCCTCTCTTCCCCTTGATCTTTCCAGGCGTAACAATGTTCTCTAATGCCTCTTTTCTCATCACGTGACCAAAAAAAGCTATGTGTCTCTTTCTTATTGTTGTTTATAATGTTCTAGTTTCACTAGCCTCTCTCAGACAATCGTCACTATTTACTCTGGTGGTCCAAGGAATTTACAACATTCGTCTGAGGAACCACGTCTCTGTTGCTTCCAAGTTCGTCCCAGTTTATTCACTTACATTCTAAGATTCAGCAAATAATAGTTCATAGAGCAATTCAGCACTCTTTTGCTTACATTACATGATAGTAAGCACGGTGAATTTTTGGCAATATTTACAATTTTTATTTCACTATATATCTGTAACTAGGCTGACAGACAGAAAGACAGACATACAGACAGACAAACAGACAGACACAGGCAGAGAGACATACATATACACACAATCTCATCTCATCTCATCTCATCTCATCATGTTCCTCTTGTACCTTGCGTTGTCGAGGTGAAGTATAAACTTCGTGAGAGTGCCCGATTATGGGCTTCATATATCGACATTCCCATGGACTCTGCTATTCCTTCCGTCCAACGTTTACGTGGTCGGCCTCTTCCTCTGTTTCCATCTGGTCTGTACATCATTGCCTGTTGTGGCATGCTGTTGACTGGTAACCTACTTGCATGGCCAAACCATTTGACTTGCTGCTTTCTAATAAAATCTAGTGCTGCTTTAACCCCTACTTTAGTCCTGATTTCTTCATTTCTGATCTTATCTCTTCTTCATACGTTGAGTATTCTTCTCAGGAACCTCATTTCTGGTGTTGTGATATTTCTTTTCTCTTTTTCTGTCATTGTCCAGGTTTGACATTGGTAGCATAGAGTTGGTAGGAAGATTGTGTTGTAAAGTGCTTTCTTAGTAGTTATTGATACATGTTTGTTCTTTAGTATTGGTGCCATTTTCCAATGAGTTGATTTGCCTTATTGCACCTATTTTCGATCTCGTCTTCTGATCTGCCATTTGATGATTTTATACTTCCTAGGTATTTGAAACTCTTTACTTGTTTCAAGGGATGTTCGTTTAGGTGAATTGTTGTTGTTTGTTCTTCTTTAGTTATAGTCATTACCTCTGTTTTGCTTGTGCTAATTTTCATGTTATGTTCCCTACACATGTCGTTTAGACTATTCATTTGGTCTTGTAATTCAGCTTCTGATTTTGCTATCAGTGCTTGGTCGTCCGCAAACAGGAGTTCTCTATTATATATATATATATATATATATATATATATATATATATATATATATATATATATATATATATATATATATATATATATATATATATATATCAAAAGTGAGTATTATATAATATTATTTATGCATTTATTTTTACTTTTCTAGTTTAAAAGATTAGTGACAACTGACAAACTTCATGAGAAAAGAACAATAGGAAGACATAGAGTAAAACGCCAAGATTCCGTGACGAAATAGCGTAATCGGACCCTGAACGCAGACCTGGTAGTGGAACATATCGAACCAGATCACCCAGCCCCATCTGAATGGTACATTATAAAGATGGTGATAACGGTGATGATGATTATGATGAAGGTGAAGAGAATGATGACACTGTTAGTTGTGGTGATGATGACCATAATATCCGAAATCTTCTATATTGGTAACGGAAAAGTTGATAGGATATATGGCAATCACATGATTCTCTGTATCAAAGATGTAATTGCATGTCCTTTACAAGACGTCGCAATCAATCCCAGCATGGTACGCTTTTAATGATGTACTAAATAATTTTAACGTACAGTAGGATGCCATTGCTTTCTGAACCATCTACGATCATACTATTAAAATCAACGCATGCCGGTCTTCTTCCATTAAACACTACAAATGGTTACAAGTCGGAGTGTTCTCCTCGCAGACAATAACAATATAACTGTGAACCCTAAAACAACAACCGCTAATGAATACCCTAAACAACGCTTGATTCACAAATTGACGCTTTGACGAAAGCAACGAAGACGCCTCGGAGTTTTGGATACTGACCGAGGAACAACAATCTGTGGTGGTCACGTGCTGTTTTTCTTTCTCTCTGACGCGCGTTTGGGCAGTCAGGCAAGGAACTAAGAAAAATATCGAGCGGCCATAGCAGGAGTTCCCTACTGACATCTCCCACGCCCTCTGCTGGTCAAAGCACAAGTTGGTTTCCATCAGTTCCTGGCTCTATTGTCCATCGATAGAATACAAACATGGCTGCGGGCATGGCCAGTGTATGAAACAATATCCTTGCCTTGCTGTGGGAAATGTGGGAGGCTGGGGTTGAGAGAGAGAGAGAGAGAGAGAGAGAGAGAGAGAGAGAGAGAGAGAGAGAGAGAGAGAGAGACAGACAGTGACAGACAGACAGAGAGGGGACAGCAGACAGACAGACAGACAGACAGACAGACAGACAGACGATCGGTCGGACGGACTACTGAAGGGCTTGTGGGTTGGAAGGACAGAAGGACAGAGCGAACGAACCTTATTGTCAAATAGTCATAAATTGGGCACTAATACCCGTCTTACATTCGTCCCTTCCTTCTACTCATCTTTTGTGCTTACCATAGACCGAGGAACAGAAGAACGAAGGAACATACGAACTGACGGACGGATAGACGGATGGACAGACAGAAGAGCGTACAGTCGGACAGACGGAGAAACGAAATAGACAGACTATTTGTTTTTTAATTGTCACTAAGCAGTTACCTCCAATGGATTTGTGGTGAGATAGGGCCACCTCATTGTGTAAGCCTGAATGCACGGAAGAATAAGTGGCCAATCTTTCCCATTTAGCACGCGACGAGTCCAGTCATCGATCCTTCGCCCGACAGTGTTCATGACATTATCATCGCAATTTCCTATCAGCTTCGTTAACGCACCGCTACTGTTATGGATGCCACTGGTTAATTCTGTTTAGTTCATACCCACATATATCCGTATTTAATTGCGTTTTTCTCGGCTTGGTTGTAGCAACATTTTTGGCTCCAAATTTCCTGATTTGCTACCAAAACATCTGATCTCCTGCACGCCAATGACAACAACGACAACAAAAACGAAATCATCATCATCATCAACAACAACAACAACAACAACAACAACAACAATAATAATTTAGAAAATTTTTGCATATCCTTTTTACAGGACATCGCTGTCAACATCAGCATCTTTCAGCTGATTGTTGATTTCTTGGCAAGATTACGCTCAGTAGTTTGCCATTGCTTTCTGAGCGGCCGGCTCACGTACCCCGTAAGTTACCGACGCGATTCGAACCACTGCTGATTCTCACCGTCGTCACGTTACTTACGAGAGTATACGAGATAACGGAGAAAAGTCGGTAACCTCTAGGTCAGGAAGCGGCAATAATAATAATAATAATAATAATAATAATAATAATAACTATAATCGTCATTAAAATCATCATCATCATCATAATCATCATCTTCATCATCATCAGTATCATCGTCATCTCGTTTCTTAATTCGTTCCGTCCTAGTTATCTTAAATAACATATATCTATGGCTAGAAAGGATTGAAGTCATAAATCCGAGACAGTTGATTGCTAAACTACCAAAGATTTAATCTTCTTCACACGCCTTTGGCAACCATGATTCTTCAACCCTCTTTGATATTTTGTTGAAGTTGATATTGCTTGCCGGCTCTGCGGAGAAGGGAATACGGGCGCACTTCGCAATCCCGCATTACCGCGTTCGAAACTAAGCTGCGGGCGATTTGGTAGCAATCTGCCTTACGTTTGTTTTTATAAAGTAATATGAGTACAGGCGTTCAGAAAGCAAAGGCAAGCCATTGGACGTAAACTTGCCAAGAGATCACAAATAGCCAAAACATGCAGGGGTTGACTGCGACGTCATGTGCAACTAACTTTAACTGATATTGCTTATACGGTTATTTCTTTCCCAGAACGGCTTTCCGCTAGCTGGAATACAAACAGCATACACATGTCATAACTGTAAAGGATTCACAAAGTATGATGAGACAGGTGAAGACAGACATGCCTCGAGAAGAGTGGCAGGCGTCCATTCAACAATAAAAAATAGAGTTGGATTTTCCCCCAGGACATGCTGGTGTGGTAGGAAACGAGCAGGCGGATGAGCAACCCTTGGTGGGGTAGTGGTGCATGATAAGGCAGATGTGGTCGGGGGACTTTGAAATCCAGTGTATAGTGCAGAAGAACGGGTAGATCATCATAGCTTGGAGAGAATGATACTGCAGGGAGTGACAGAGGGTCTGGCTGACATACAAAACTTCGTGGTAAAGCCAGACGGACGTGTAATCAAACTGCTACTGGTTCGATCCCAGGCGTGGAATGTCTGGGGTTGTACACAATAAAAACAAGATTTGAACACTTTGAAATAGGGAAGATTAGGCCGAATAGGCAACAACCCTGGCAACATTTCAAATTTAGAACAGCTAACAACTTTCTCCGTAATCCCGTATATCCACGTAGGGAACACAGCTGCGAGAGATTTGGCAACAGACTGCCTTACGCTGATTTTCATACAATGGTATGCGTGCCGGCCGTTCAGAAAACGATGGCAAACTACTGAACGTAAACATGTCATGAAATCACAGATAGCCAACAAATGCTTGGGTTGACTTCTAACGTCCTGTAAAGGATATACAACTAACTTTAACCCACAAAACCAGTGTTTCAAAGCAGATTCTGACGTTGGGTTGTGAGTTATTGGGTCCTCACATATTCCAGACCTTGATATAATGTGCTGCACAATTTCCTTCCTCCCGGCCTTTCCTTTTCTTGCCAGACAATTCACAAAACTGTCTGCCAGCCATTTAATGGTGCAGATATAAGTCGACGTGGCCGAAAGGATAGGAACAGTGCGCTGATGGCAGGGTAGGGGTTGAATCCCTACACCGGCAGTCAGTTGGATTAAACCTTGACTTCTCGTTCAGAAAGCCATGGCAAACTACTGAAGGCAAAACTGTATTGTAATAACAACCTGTGGTTGCTTGCAGCGTTCTGCAAAGAACAAGCAACATTGTTTAGAGCTCGACCCGAGAACAGCATTGTGGTCCTGCTACCCGTGAGGATTGAACCCGGATCACAGACTTGGCGGGTAAGTGCACTACCCACTACAGCGTTGTAGACGCAGTCGTCAATAAGGGGTGACAGGTTCGAGTCCCAGTTTGGTAAACATAGCTTTAATGCTTATGTTGTCTAGTGTGGATTCTATTCTCTATTTCTATCTTCCACCTCTATGATCGCCAACCAATACTCATGAATTTGTGTTTGGCATTGTAGACAATGCTAGTGTACCTGTGGCTCCTGTTAGCTGTCAGCATGCGACTGCGGCCACATTCCCCCTCCCCCCCCCCCCCCAGGCAAAAGTTGTGACAAGCTGGCTAAACTAGGGTAGGGTAGCCGATTTGGTGTCAAACCAATTGGTGAACTAGGGTATGCCTATGTATGTATGTATGTATGTATGTATGTATGTATGTATGTATGTATGTATGTATGTATGTATGTATGTATGTATGTATGTATGTATGTATGTATGTATGTATGTATGTATGTATGTATGTATGTATGTATGTATGTATGTATGTATGTATGTATGTATGTATGTATGTATGTATGTATGTATGTATGTATGTATGTATGTATGTATGTATGTATGTATGTATGTATGTATGTATGTATGTATGTATGTATGTATGTATGTATGTATGTATGTATGTATGTATGTATGTATGTATGTATGTATGTATGTATGTATGTATGTATGTATGTATGTATGTATGTATGTATGTATGTATGTATGTATGTATGTATGTATGTATGTATGTATGTATGTATGTATGTATGTATGTATGTATGTATGTATGTATGTATGTATGTATGTATGTATGTATGTATGTATGTATGTATGTATGTATGTATGTATGTATGTATGTATGTATGTATGTATGTATGTATGTATGTATGTATGTATGTATGTATGTATGTATGTATGTATGTATGTATGTATGTATGTATGTATGTATGTATGTATGTATGTATGTATGTATGTATGTATGTATCTATCTATCTATCTATCTATCTATCTATTTATCTATCTATCTATCTATCTATCTATCTATCTATCTATCTATCTATCTATCTATCTATCTATCTATCTATCTATCTATCTATCTATCTATCTATCTGTCTGTCTATCTATAGCCAGGGGACTTAACTTAAGATATAACAATGCTACTAAAAGTTATGTCCCTTGTTTTATATTTTCTTATGTTCAGTCATGTAATTATAAAATTAAATTTTAGTAAGGTAATAGATGATAGTACACTAAAAAAAAAACTATGACAGTTGGATGCACTGGAATGAGAAGAAGACATGTAGAAAATTTCATCTCAATCGGATGGACCGTTCGCGAACGCATAAAGAACGGACCCACATACATCCATACATACATACACACATCGCCTTTTATAGATATAGATGTGATCTATTCTAAGCTTTATAACTAGATTACCAACTAACAGTGTACCACAACAACCAATGATGTACATACCAAACGGAAGCAAAGGAAGAGGCCGGCCACGTAAACGATGAACAGAGGGAATTACAAAGTCCATAGGTGTCTCGATACATAAAGCCCATAAACGGGCACTCTTGCGCTGTAATGCTTCACCTCGATACCGCAAGGTACACGAGGGACAAGATGAGATGCGACCAAATAAGATGAGATGATTGCAGTGTACTTATTGTAAAGCACATGATACTAGCTTTGTAAAGAAACTTTTATTTGTATTTTGTCTGTAGAAGGTTTTGGGCATGAATATAGTTAGTGGTGGCTGGTGTCTCAAGATTCCTTTCTTGGGGAGGAATGATTGGGTTTAAATCCATGGTGAGTCCAGTACCGCGTGTACTTACTTAGATTATTTTCTGTTATGCACAGTTTGTTGATGTTGGTATTATTTAGTTTATTTATGTTATTTCCATGTACATGCTACGAGCAGAGTAGCTTCCCTTGCCCAATGGTGCAGCCATTCTGATATAAATATATTGTGAAGTGGCTTGTATATCTCTGGTTCCGGTCAATGTCCTATCTCTCTTGTATTCTCTGTCTATCACATAATTTAAGTAGCAGGACCATCAGATTTTGTAGATTTGTATGCACGGAGAAATAGGTGGCCATTCTGTCCCTCCGATAGCGAACATTGAGAGCTATCATAGAATCCTAGTCCGATCTCCCTCATGCCATTGTTAATATAATGCCCTAACCACAACACTAACGCGTCCTCTGTATGAGTAAAAGTATGTGCGGAGAAGGGAGAGAACAATGGCAGTATGTTAGATGGGCATTCGTCTCCATTTCTAAACCCTTTGGAAAACAGATCGCTCGTTTGTTTCTCTCTCTCTCTCTCTCTCTCTCTCTCTCTCTCTCTCTCTCTTCCTCCCCTCTTAACTCTCTCTCCCTCTCTCTCTCTGTCTCTCGCCCCCTCTCTCTGTCTCTCTCTTCCTCCCTCTCCTCTCTCTCCTCTCTCTCTCACTCCCTCCTCTCTCTCTCTCTCTCTCTCTCTCTCTCTCTCTCTCGCTGTCTCTCTGCATGTGTTAATGTACCAATACCACTCCTTTCCTAGTCCCATTTTTTAAAACCAAAGTACCACACAATTTGGTCACTCACGCCTCTTCTGCGTATAGAATTGTATCCCTTTCCTAAACTCCACACTTGATTATTATAATTCTAAAATTCCCATCTACCCATGCCATCCCACGATCCCTTTCAAGGATCAAGTGAACGGTCTCAGAACACAGCCTTTATGAGGTAAATCTGATACTGATAACTATCTACACGACTGAAATTCAACTCACTTTCTTCCCCTTGGTTATAATCTTAACCTTGTTTGCAGCCTTTTGTCTTGTCGGCGGTGCTCTCGAATTTCTCCCTCTTTTTCTATGAGTATTAATTTGTAACCTATGTTTATGTCGGCCTTTATCGCCCACCATTCAGTTGTTAATGTTTTCGCATATCCTATTTACAGGACATCGCTGTCAACACCAGCATTTTACCGCTGCTGTTGATGTCTTGGCAAGATTACGCTGAGTAGTTTGCAGTTGCTTTCTGAGCGACTGGCTCACATACCCTCGTAAGTAACCAACGCGGCGCGATCCGCTACAGAATCTCGCGCAGCTGCGTTACCCTACACGGATATACGGGATTACGGAGAAAGTCAATAACCCTTTACCAGGGAGACCGGCAGTTGTTGGTTAGGGAGGGAAATTATCATGTTTTGGCGCTCTCTCTCTCTCTCTCTCTCTCTCTCTCTCTCTCTCTCTCTCTCTCTTTGAACTCAAGCGTAATCCTTACACGTGCTACCATTTCTAGTGCACAGGACTAGTTGTCGATTACCTTTCTTTATTACCAGTGTCACTCACCTTCTAGAGAATCCACTCCGACTTCTGAGGTACTTGTAATTTACTTCCCCAAGTCAAGGACGAGAATTCAACATTTAGTCAAATTGACCTGTGTAAGAATTGAACCCGCTACCTCGGCATCAGCACACCGGATGTTTAAAAGCAAGCGCTCTTATCGATTCGTCCATGCTGATCTGTGGAGAGAAATATAATATAATTGTGGGCCTTACAGGTCTGTAAAGAAAACGCACTAATATCTTTGTACCATGTACTGTCTGTTTATACCATGTATTGTCTGTTTGTTCAATGTACTGTCTGTAGCATGCACTGTCTGTCTGTAGAATGTACTGTCTGCCTGTACCGTGTAATGTCTGTTCGTACAATGTACAGTCTGATTCTACCATGTACTGGCTGTGGTGAGGGTTTATGATCGGCGGATGGTAAAACCGCTAGTCTAAAAGTACCATGGGTCCAGTAAACAATCGGGTACGATAAACAAAAGTCTTGTACCGAGTCTCCGTGGCGAAGTCGTTACGCCGCAATGCCTGGCGCTCCGAAGGCTGTCGGTGCATTCCTGGCCACGCCATTCTGTTCACGTGTGCTGCTTTCTCGGAGACTCCCGGAGCTACGGAGTTTCGTGCTTTGTGCGATGCTCTCCGCAGGCTGAAAGAGACCGAGCCTTATGGGATAAAACTCGGTGCGAGGAGCTCGATCCGCTGACCTTTTAAACCCTTTAAACCCGTTTTGTACCTTTGTCTTAAAGTAGGTGCCACGTTTGTGTTCAAGTCTAGGTTTCTATTAAATCTGCATGAATAAAAACCCATTGTCCCAAAGCAGGAACAGCCAATGGGTTAATAATGTGCAAGGACCATGACGTTTTATAGGTCTGAATGCACGGAGGAATAGGTGGCCAGTCACTCCCTCAAATAGCGGACGACGAATGCAGGCGTCGATCCCTCGCCCTACCTCGCTTATGACATTATTATCGTAACCTCCTAGCGATTACACTATCGCAGCCGCTGTTGTGTTACTGGGTAATATGAATACAGGCACCACGATGTGTGATACCGGCATCCTAACATGTCAGTCACCCCTTCGTGTGTGTGTGTGTGTGTGTGTGTGTGTGTGTGTGTGTGTGTGCGCGCGCGTGTGTGTGTAATACAGTTTAGTAACATGTATACGCTAGTAAGGGTACTTCCAATACAATCTGATATGTGGCGATCTAGACCATGCAATGGCCTAACACTTCACTCTTCAACACCAATAACTGATGTGGCACTACGCTAGGAATCATTATACACGTCTGTAGGCACATCCGACATATAGTGCTTACCCATATTTCCATCGACCAGTTGGCACTGGGTGGGGGATGTGGTCAGTATCACACGGGCCGCATCTTTCTCCCCAAGAAATTTCTTGGTACCCATTTTAGGGTGGGTCGACCTGGGAACTACAGGTAATCACAAACACATAGAATGCACCCTGATTCCGATCGAACCCCTGGCCACCATTTGACAGGTTGTGTCTAGCCACTACGCTACCGCGGGCCCTACCGTTAAATGTATAGTCTTTAGCTGAAACTGGAACAATGCAAAGCCAATGAAGTAGATTTGAGAGTAGAAGCTAGACAACAGAAATGCCGACAGCTTCAGGCATACCGCAATCGAACAAGGTCCCTGATCAGCTTATCCATAGATTTACTAACATAGTGTCCCTCTGGTCGGTTTTGTTGGACTCAGTGGACAATGGCACGCCTCATGCCTAAACCCGTCATATAAACCACTACAAACAGAAGCCTAATCCTTACAAGATCTAAAATCATTAGAGTAACTTAAAGGAACCTTGTTCATGCCACGAGGCTTATTAAGTATACAGTGGGAGTCTCTGTGGCGAAGTGGTCTAGCCGTCAGCCTTGGGCTCCAAAGCTTGTGGGTTCGATTCCGGGCCGCATCCTTGGGTTCACGAGTGCATTATTTTCGGAGATTCCTGAGGGTCGTCGCTGAAGCTACAGAGTTCGTGCTTTGTGCGACGCTTTCCGCGCTGAGAAAAGAGACTGAGCCATATAGAATAAAACCCCGGTGCAATGAAGTGGACCCTGTCGACATTTAAGCGACTTTTTCAAGTATACAGTGCTAATCCTTTATTTGTATACCAATCGATGCTCGACTGGATATTGATTAATGTCACACTTGCCGCCTTTATTCCCACAGACAATTTCTGGTACAACTGTTAGGTGGGTGGGCCTGAGAGTAAGTTGCATATTCTTTTCAGGACGTCGCAGTCAACTCCAGGAGAGTGTGGCTGTTTGTGATTTATTGGCAAGTTTACGTTCAGTAATACTCACTTAAAGGAAAAAGCCCAACAGATGGGGCTGGTTATCAACCAAGATAAGACAGAATATATGGTAATTTCAAGAGACGGAATGGCTAGAAACTCTGGCCACATACAAATAGATAATATGACCATTAAAAGAACGGAAACATACAAATACCTGGGTACGATCTTCAACTGCTCCAACATCATAAGGGAAGAAATACAAACTAGAATCAACTCTGGAAATAAGATATACTATGCACTACAACATCTACTAAAATCAAAGGCGCTATCTCGTAACACCAAAATCACAATATACAAAACACTGATCAGACCAGTTGTGCTGTATGGCTCTGAAACCTGGAGTACAACGAAAGGAGACGAAGCCTTGTTACAAACCTTTGAGAACAAAATTTTAAGACGCATCTTTGGACCCATTAGGGATACACAAAGTGGAGAGTGGAAAAGAAGAAGTAACAAAGACATTTATGATCTGTTTAAGTCCCCGCTAATCACTGGTATCATGAAGGCTAATAGACTACAATGGCTGGGGCATATAGAAAGAATGGAAGATAATAGGGAAACAAAACTCGCTTACACTCAGGAAATAAATGACCGTAGACCCCGAGGTAGACCAAGAAGGCGGTGGAGAGATAATACATGTACAGACCTACAAGCACTTGGAATCAACGACTGGCAAGAGAAGGTCCACCAGAGAGACGAATGGAGACGGATTGTATTTGCAGCAAAGAACCTCAATGGCTCGGAACGCTGAAGAAGAAGAAGAATTTGCTATTGCTTTCTGAACGACCGAAGGGTTTTTCATCCATTGATTTTTGTGTTTTTTGAGTTTTAAACTAGTGTTAGTTTGTTTTGGGTTTTCACAAATGGCAACGCCCTCGAGTATGCGGCCTCGCAGACTGACATCAGAGCAAGCTAGATTGCTGTTTGAACAAGTTTTAGACAATAGTGATTCAGATTTTAACGAAGATTCAGATAGTAGTTTTAGTAGCGATTCAGCACATGGTGATAGAGAAACCTACAATGACAGTGAAAGTTCGTCATCAGCTGAGGTGTCTGACAATGAATGTCAGGATGTCACAATTACTACTCAGAGCAAAGGAAAGCAAACAGTACAAAATGAGAATAAAACTGGAGGTAAAAACCCCACTTTACAATCTTCATTATAGCGTGATGCACCCCTCCCATCATCATCAACAGCATCGACATGACAAGATGTGTCAGAAGGGGAAACAAAACCGAAGTTTGAGTTTCGTGCTCGAAGGTTTCACGTCAACCCTGTACTTTATCAACTTCAAACACCTATGGATTTTCTCAAAGTGTTTTTTGGTGATGACATAGTGGATTGTTTAATCCAAAAACATAAATGAATATGCAGGAAGGATATTGATGCAGAACACTCCAAAAAGACAATATTCTCTTCTGCTATCCTGGACCCCACTCACGAAGCACGAATGGCTAAAGTTTACGTCTGTCATTATTGCTACGGGGCTCGATCCAAGGCCATGGATCAAAGACTATTGGAGTACTGCTGCACATTTATATACTCCTTGGTATACCACTATGTTTCCCAGGAATCGATTTGAATATATTTATCACACCATGCTTCACGTATGTGAACGAGACGCAGCAGGTGCAAGTAAAATTGATCCTCTTGTTGACATGATTCTGAATAAATTCCAGAAAGCATTTTACCCATTTGAAAATGTGTCCATTGATGAAATGATTATTGGGTGGAAGGGAAGATTTCAGCACAGACAATACAATGCAACAAAGCCTCACAAGTACCACATCAAAACATTTGGCCTTTGTGATTCTGCGACTGGCTACGTAGTGAATTTAAAAATTTACTACGGAAGAAACACCGAATACAATCCGGATTAAGATCCCACAACTGCTCATGCAGTGAAAGTGTTTGCCACACTACTGAATGTTCTCGACGCTGGCCATCACATCTTTGCTGACAGATTCTACACGTCGAAAGCTCTGATTGATTATCTACATTCCAACAATTTCAATTATACAGGGACACTGAATATCAACCGAGTAGGCTTTCATCCAGAGTTGAAGTGTTTACGACTTCAGCATCAAGAGATGAAGTGGTTTCTTGAAGGAGATAGAATATTGTGTGTGGCATGGAGAGATAAAAAAGCTAAAAAACCATGCATTGTTGTCTTTACCAAGTCTGTAGTTGGAACTGTTGATAGCGGAATGAGGAAACCGCCCAGCAAACCGATACCTAAATCAGACCGATGTGATGAGCTCCTCTGCCCCATGACAGAGTTTGGTTCACTGTTATATATCTGAGTGAGGCCGTCGGCCTACACTCATCTAATAGGGGTCAGTATCCGGTTGCTCTCACCAGGTGTGTTCTCTTTTTCAGAGGTTCCCCTCAGGTTATGAAGAAAACAAGCTGAAACATCACTATTTCAGATCATGGATAAATTAGTGCGGGAAGATTTATTTAGCGGCCTTTGCACTGGGTCCATGATAAAAAGGGTCTGAAGGAACATGGCTTAGTTGAGCCGAAACATATAAGTATCCGGCAGAAGACTTCTCAGTGATAGCGATCACGGAAGTTGATAGTGAGATTAATTTCCATACCACATGGAACAAGAACAATAGTGAGATTATTTTCCATACCACATGGAACAAGAACAATAGTGAGATTATTTTCCATACAACAAGGAACAAGAACAATAGTGAGATTATTTTCCATACCACGTGGAACAAGAACAATAGTGATTATCTATGTAGAAAGAACAATAGTGATTATCTATGTAGAAAGAACAATAGTGGTTATCTAGGAAACAAGAACAATGAACCTGGCGTTTTTACTAAATTATTAGATTCCTGTGGGACTGTAAACAATAACTGCAATGGTGACACTCTAGGACATTTAGAAAGGAACCATGTTATTACAAGGGACAGCGTTCCGTGTTTTCACGATGCAGGGATTGTTAAGTCTCAGAACTTTAAGGACATTTGGTAACATTGTGTATGATCGATTCAGGATAAGTATCGGACTATATCCGTGATTGGTGACCAGGTATCGGGGTTATCAATAAGCCACTGGAGGAAGTCAACATCTAGCAGGAGGGACACATCGTTTTGGTGAGGTCATTTTGTGCTGAACTGTGATGATGTTGTGTGGTCCTTACCGGGATGATCAGACTTTGCTCCTGAGCTGTTCGGTCTGATTCTGCAGACACACTAGAGTATACGACATACATTCTACACATACACTTCTCACATACATACACATTTCTTCATTACATTAGTATGTTATTGATTTTTAGAAGCTAGAGTTGTTTAGTATGTTGTTTTGGGGAAGTATGAGATGGGGCATGATCCAGTGGTGATAGGGAGAGAGAGAAAGAGGTATCCAGTGACTGACGGAGTGTTGTGGATGAAATCTAGTGGATTCTCCAGAATAATGAAATGGGGTTAAAATAATGTGGGTGTTGATTCCCCTCACTCCAGGGACGACACTATAAAGGGAAACACGACAGCTGATAAGGAAAAGAAAGCCCCTTGGTAAGTGCAATGTTTACATTATTTAAAAAAAAATTTTTTTACCTATTTTTTCAAATTATTTTAAAAATTATATTATTATTTTTATTCTATTTCTAACTTATAACAATAGTACCAATACTAAAATGTTCCTTGTGTAATCCCCTTTATTTTGATGTATAATACAACATATCTGCTACATTTTTAACAATTTGCATAACATTATTGTGACACACCCCTCCTTCCAATTTTCTGCAATGAATTTTCTAAATTTTGTGTGAAAAAGACATGGTTCAGAATATGCAGCAAAACTTCTTTTTGGGTAGTTTTATTGAGCAATTCTGTTTATATTGTTGAAGACAAGTGGTTTTCGTTTCATTATTCAGTAAATTCAACAGGATTAGCAGTAGAGGAGTATAGAAAACACTTGATACGTGCAATTGTTTACATAATTTGTACCTCTTTTTTCAAATTATTTTAAAAATTATATTATTATTTTTATTCTATTTCTAACTTATAACAATAGTACCAATACTAAAATGTTCCTTGTGTAATCCCCTTTATTTTGATGTATAATACAACATATCTGCTACATTTTTAACAATTTGCATAACATTATTGTGACACACCCCTACTTCCAATTTTCTGCAATGAATTTTCTAAATTTTGTGTGAAAAAGACATGGTTCAGAATATGCAGCAAAACTTCTTTTTGGGTAGTTTTAATGAGCAATTCTGTTTATATTGTTGAAGACAAGGGGTGTTTGTTTCACTATTCAGTAAATTCAACAGGATTAGCAGTAGAGGAGTATAGAAAACACTTGATACGTGCAATTTTTAAAATACTTTTTACCTCTTTAATTTCAATTGTTATTACTGAACCTCTCATTATTGTGATAATATTTAACTTATCAATTAAATATTAACACTGTCATGTTCCTTGTGCACTCCGCTTTAATTTGATATATAATACAATATATCTGCTACAATTTTACCCATTTTAAAAGCATTATTGTAACACACCCCTATTTCCAATTTTCTGCCATGAATTTTTGTTTGGTCAGGACCGAAATTTTGTTTGGCACGGAAAGAGTTAAGAATATGCCCATCTACTCGTATATCACATCACAGAGAGTCTCTGTGGCGAAGTGGTCAAACCGTTTGACTTGTGCTCCGAAGGTTGTGGGTTCGATTCCGGGCCGCGTCCTTCGGTTAACGAGTTAAATGTTTCGAGACTCCTGTGGGGCGTCACTAAAAGCTACGGAGTTCGTGCTTTGTGCGACACTTTCCGTACTGCGGAAAGAGACCGAGCCATATGGGATAAAACCCGGTGCAATGAAGTCAACCCTGTCGACTTTTAAGCGGCTATATCACATTGTGGTATTTCCTTCTTCCCAGTGACGACCATAATCTGTGTCTTCTTAATATTCAGTTCTAACCCTAGTTGTTCACTGTGTGCAACAACCGCATCTACTAACTTTTGCAGGTTCTGTTCATTGTCTGCAATCAAGACTGTATCATCTGCATATCTAATGTTATTGATGCATTGTCCCCCAATGTTGATTCCTTCCATATCTTATATATAAATTAGGATGTGCGTCCGTATTTATGTATCTCTGTATCTATGTATGTCCTTTATTCGTTCGCGAACGGCCCATCCGATTGAGATGAAATTTTCTACACGCCTTCCTTTCATTCCAGAGCTGTCAACTGTGATATTTTGTTAGTGTGAAATCGCCTGCTTACTCAGTATTATTTCATTTTTCATTTTTCATCATAATTTCATATATCTCAGGGGACCTAACTCTGTAAAAGTTATTTCAAGGGGCATAACTTTTCTGTATAACTTATAGTCATATTGTGGCATCGTTTTCAAAGATTTATAAACTCTTTGTCCATAGTTATGTACCGGCATATGAGTTATAATAAATAATGATACAATCTGTAAGGCATTTTCAAAGTTTTCATAAAAATGATGCACAATGCATAACATTGTAACTCATCTTTTTTTGCTTAAGAAGTTACTGTAGTCATGCAGGTGATTAGAAAGAGTTTTCATTAAAAATAATGGATGGTGTGTGGTAGAACGTTCTTTTAAGTTACATTTTTTTTGTTGTATGAATTTAATGAAGCCGGACAGGGTCAGGCAGACAGATAGACAGACAGACAGACAGATAGACAGTCGGGAACAGGAACTTATATGACTACTTATATAAATTAAATGAGATGCTTCACACCAGGAGCTGGGCGATGTCGGGCCGGGTCAGACAGACAGACAGACAGACAGACAGACAGATAGTCGGTAACGGGAACGGGAACTTATATGACTACTTATATGAATTAAATGAGATGCTTCCCACCAGGGACTGGGCGAAGCCGGGCAGGGTCAGGCAGACAGACAGACAGACAGATAGACAGACAGATAGACAGTCGGGAACGGGAACTTATATGACTACTTATATGAATTAAATGAGATGCTCCACACCAGGAGCTGGGCAATGCCGGGCCGGGTCAGACAGACAGACAGACAGACAGACAGACAGACAGAGAGACAGACAGACAGACAGACAGACAGACAGACAGACAGTCGGTAACGGGAACGAGAACTTATATGACTACTTATATGAATTAAATGAGATGCTCCCCACCAGGGTCTGGGCGAAGCCGGGCAGGGTCAGCTAGTCTTCTATATTTCTGAATATATTTTCACTGTACAGGGAAAAAAAAGATCTGGAGACATTACACATCCCTATCTCACACCTCTTTTAATAGGCTGATATTGACCTACATCAATATCAATTCTGATGGCAGCTTGTTCTTTCCAATATATGCTTTTTACAAGTGTTAGTTTACAAAGCGAAATTTAAGGGGAAACAAATACCCCTTTTTCACGGCAACATAATATTCATTTTATTGTTCGCAAGGGACATAACTCGCCAATGTTTTTCTAAAGAAGCAATTAGTTATATTAATTGTTAAATATTTAATACAATGACACCGCCTATTCACACTTAACATAATAATTTGAAATCCTAAAGTTTGAAATACGATTACTGCTAAGAATAATCAAATGTACTTGTTAATGCAATATATACAATGTTTCAACACCGCAAGCTCCGTGCACAATGTTAAAGACTGTCACCCAATGGACGCTTGGACATTTTTACTCTGGTTTCTCTTCACAACGTATAAATCTTTCTATTTTTTACATTAATTAAACATTAAAGAGACAGAGGAACACATTTATTATACATGTCCAACAATTACTGCCACACGCGCAACACTCAAACACCTCATACAAACACACACAGGCAAACAAACCGACATATATAAAGCAATTTTTCTCAATACTATACCACAGACAGCTAAGGACATACATACAAAACTACTTGTAGCACTTTCTTACTACAGACAACTTATATGGACCTGCAGAAATTTTGCCAGATACAAACACCACACATATAACACACATTTAATTTCCTTTATGTACACACACAATATATCACAACTATTTCCAGAGTAAATCATATGTACTCTTCCTTATTTTATTACAAATTTGGTATACATGAGGGCGAGAAAGAAAGTAGAAACTGTGAGTGAATGGTGAGTGAATGATTAAAAAAAGATCACATATGGTCAAAAGACCAATGGAAAATCCCTTATGTAAAGAATAGTGGAAGTATAAATGCTTATTTTATTTGCTTCAAAATGATGGTTTCAACCCTTATAGATAAGGGGAAAAGAAAAAAGGAGAAAAGAAAATCAACTCCCCCCTTTCCAAATTACTATTTATGGAATGGTTTGCTTTAAATGCACTTGTTGCGCTATACCACCACCACTACTAAGATTATCACTTTAGTAAACAAATCATATATCTGTTATACTATTTATTATTATTATTATTACTATTATTATTAATATATGTTTGTTGTTTATTTATTATTTTTATTATTATGGAAATGTCTACTATTATTATGATCATTATTATTATTACTATCATTACCTTACCCTTATTATCTTTAGTATCATTAATTTGAAAAGTATTAAGGATATCATCATTATAAATTTACAACTTCATCTCCCATGTTCCCCCCCCCCCCCACCTTTGCTTAAGGTTTGTTGCTTTTTGCTACTACCCCCACTATTTTGTTTTCAAACATTTGTCCAGCCTGTACCATCATAAAGAGTGGTCATGTCCCTTCCTCTCTTTGTCACCCCCTTTGAATCATGTGAGTGAGTGTTGAATGAATGAATACAAAATCACAAATGGTTACCAAACCAATGATACTGTAAACACTTGTGTCAATACAAATGCTTGGTTAAATTTTTATTTAAAAAACAAAAGAAAGAGAGAACACAGAGGAAAATATGAATGAACCCCTACATTTAGGAAAAAAAACAAGTAGGAAAATATAACCCACTCCTTTACTCCAAGTATTACTAAAAACTGCAGTTTGCAAGTGTATGTACCTGCTAGGCTATGTTAACACCATTCCAAAGAAAATCATCCTAGCAAATGGAATCACATACTGTAAAAATGTTTATCATTCTCATAACTATTAGTACCCTTGCTGGTTTTTATAATTGCTGTTATTACCCTCAGTATGCCTCTTCTTGCCTTATTATTATTGTCATCATTAGTAATAAACAAAAAAAACTTTCCCATGTGCCCCCCTCCCCTTGCTCATGGTTTATGTTTGCCTTTGCTGATACCCACACCGGTTTGGTTCAAATAATTACCCTGCCTTTACCATCATTGCCCGGATAAGGTTGATGAAGGCATTGGTGGAATGAAACAAATTGGTGAGGAGATGGCAAGGGAAACAAAAATGTAAAGATTGTAAAAAAAGTTTGTGCTAATACTGATGCTTGTTTTACTTTTTACAAAAAGTAAAAAAAAAAAAAAAAGAGGAAGGGAAAAAATGAATGAACCCTTACAAATATGACCAAAAAATAAGCAAGGAGAAAAAGAAAACCAACTCCTTTTACTTCTACTATTATTGAACATTGCATGCATATGTTAAAAAAAAAAAAAAAACAATAAGCAAGGAGAAAAAAGATAACCAACTCCTTTTTACACCTACTATATTATTTAACAGTGCAGGATGCAATTGTTATTGTATGTACCTGCCATGTTTTAACACCATTCCTAAGAAAATCATTTAGCCAATGGAATCACATGTTTGGAAAATGTGATCATTATCAAAACAAATCCTACCATTGTGTTTATAAATATTAGCAATGCTGTCATCACCCTTAGTAGTTTTTTTTATTCCTTGTCATTATTATTATAAGATGTATTTCATGTAAACACCATTCCTAAGGTAATAAATTTAGCACATAAAATCACATGTTAAAACTATTATTTATTATCATTGAGTCTATCACTAGTCTCAGCACTGTTATTCCTTGTCACTATGATAATTATTTATGTATTTGGTTGTTACTTTGCATTATTATCATTGTAATCACTATAAATATATATGGCTTTGTAAACGCGTATACTATCACATCCCCCTTTCCCACCCTTTTGATACTGTGATTGTTGTCTCTGCTGCCACCCTCACCGTTTTGTTTCAGTTCTGCACCGCCATGTTTATCATCACCGAGGGTGATGGTACTTGGTAGGAGTTTTTGGAGCTGACAGAAGAGCGGGGCGGCAGGGGAAATAATAACAGCCCGCTACCATCACGCTTTTGATTTAAAATATTTCCTTACAACAATGTCAATGGAGAAATGTTTAAATGTATAACATATTTGTAATTTTTGCGCATATGTCACCTACACGCCCACATGCAACGCTCTGTAAAAACACGCACACAAATACTGAACACACAGTACGCATGTAACAACACAAACAATACAAATGCAACAACTACCCCTCCTGCATTGTAAACTAGGATACTCCTTGACAACCTCCCCCCTCCCCCCCCACCCTTTCGATACTGTTGGTTTTTGATGCTGCTGCTGCCTTCACCGGTCGGTTCTAACAAGTTTTACTGCCATTTTCCTCATTACCAAGTGGTGATGATGGTATTGGTGGGGTTGGAGCTGACAGGTGAGGGGGTGGCATAGGGAAAAAAATGGTATACTATCGTCTTGTTGTTGTTTGTACTCGTTTTTCGTTACCCCCAATTTCAAATGTAAAAAGGTTGAAACAAATGTTGTAAAAATTTGCGCATATGTCACCTACACTTCCACATGCAACGCTCTGTAACAACACAAACAATACACTTTGCAACGATTTTAACACTCAATAAAAGTTTAAAAAAAAAAAAAAAAAATTTTACATTAATTCATGATACAATAATTCATTATTGAAACACCCAGAATATGTAAAATATATGACACAGCTCATACACACGTACACAGACAATATACCGACTGAGAACATCACACAATACTAGGACTTGCTAAAAAGCACCATACGAAGCAGAACACAACACTTAGCAACCATGATTCACAAAGACAGAATAAGACAGGAACATATCATACAGACAGCCATACGGCTAACAAAACAGACAGACAGAAATGCATCACACTTACACATACTAGAAACACAACTAGGAGAACACCAACAACACAGATATCTGGGTGCTCTTCTCAGAACAAAGCTCGACACAATCACACAAGAGGCACCTACGAGACAATATTTAGCAATGGAGCAGAGTGTACAACGTAACAGACAAATAAGCAAAATATCAGACATGCAAGGAAACATGCAGCCAGAAACACCACACATAGAGACTGCTTTCCAGCAACACTATTCACAACTATTCACAGCAGAGACAGTCGACACACAGATACAAGACAACTTCTTACGGTATACAAAGAAATTATCTGACACAGACAGAGACACAATGGACACAGAACTGACACTGAAAGACATAACACAGGCACTGAGCACAATGAACAAATAACAAAACCCCAGGACCAGACGGTTTGACAGTAGAATTCTACCAACACTTCTTTCCTATCCTAGGCAATCTTCTCCTCAAAGTCTATCAGGAAGCCTTTGACAAAAAACAACTTCCAGAGAGCTGCAACATGTCCTACATTACACTCATATGCAAAGACAAAACTGACAAGACACAACTGAAGAACTACAGACCAATCTCCTTACTAAACACAGACTACAAGATACTTGCCAAAACACTCACCAACAAACTTAAACCTTTCATGCAAACACTAATACACCCTGACCAACAGTGCAGTGTCAAAGACAGAAATATACATAACCACACCCATCTAATTAGAGACATTATCACCTACACACACGGGAAAGACTGTCCATCCTCCATCTTGTCCCTGGATCAGGAAAAGGCCTTCGACAGAATTTCCCACACATACCTGCATAGAACACTAGAACACTGTAATATAGGACAGTATTACAGGCAGTGGATACAGATCCTGTACAAACATCCTGAAAGCAAAGTGTTAGTGAACCATTCACTGACAGCCAGCTTCAGGCTCACGAGATCTGTAAGGCAGGGATGTCCCCTATCACCACTACTGTATGTGCTCACCCTAGAGCCTTTATTAGAGAAGATAAGACAAGACACTAGTATTAAAGGCACCTTCCTGCATGGAATAGGAGAGCAGAAGCTCATCGCTTATGCAGATGACACTGCTTTCTTTCCCACTAGCAACACATCCATAAGGAACATACTCCACACCTTTACCCATTTTGGAAAAGGCAGTGGAGCCAAAGTAAATGTACAGAAATCATATATAACGGGTCTGGGAAAGTGGAAACAAAAGTCTGATTTCCCTCCAGATCTGAGACACACAGACACCATGAAACTGTATGGGATCACATTTCCATGTGATCCCACAAAAACACACACACAGACATGGCACGCACTGACCCAAAAGTTCACAGACATGTTACATAGGTATAGGTACAAAACATCCACAATATTTGGTAGAAGCACAGTAGTCAACACATTCATAATACCCAAAATAATATATTTAGCGACAGTACTGGACCCTCCCAAACAGACCATCACAAACATAAACAAACAAATCAGATGCTTTATCTTCACCAACACAATACACAGCATTAAACACAAAACTCTCATACAAGACAGGAAACAGGGGGGAATTGGACTACAAGACATCCACACAAAAATACTGTCACTTAGGATTAGTTACATAGGTAAAATCATCAGACACCCAGAACAGCACAAACTAGCACTATACTACATAGCCCACAACATCAAACACCTCACACCACTTAACAATGCAACTGCACACTATCAGGGAACACTGCCAACATTCTATCAGACATGCATACAGGCAATACAAGGACATGAACAGTTAATACAGCAAACAACACACACAATATACAAACAGTTAGTTAGAGAGCAAGCGCCAACACTCAAACTTAGAATCAAAAGAGGATACAAATACTTCATGTCTGACTTCACATGCACCTTTTCAAACCTACACAACAAACACATAACACCAACAGCTAGAGAAATCACATATAGGTTATTATACAGCATGACTCCAACAACACAGGGACAATACATAGACAAACAATGCCAGCTATGTAGAAACAACACACAAGAGACAGAGGAACACATTTATTTTACATGTCCAACAATTACTGCCACACGCGCAACACTCCAACACCTCATACAAACACACACAGGCAAACAAACCGACATATATAAAGCAATATTTCTCAACACTTTACCAAAGTCAGCAAAAGACATACAAACAACACTACTTATAGCTCTTTCTTACTATAGACATCTCATATGGACATGCAGAAACTCAGCCAGACACAAGCACTACACATATAACACACACTTAATATCATTTATGTACACGCGCAAAATATCACAACTATTTCCAGATTAAACCACATGTATTCCTTATTGTATTACAAATTTGGTATACATGAGCGCGAGAAAGAAAGAAGAAACTGTGAGTGAATGATGAGTAAATGATTAAAAAGATCACATATGGTCAAAAGACAAATGACAATCCCTTATGTAAAGAATAGTGGAAATATAAATGCTTGTTTTATTTGTTTCAAATGATGGTTTTAACACTTATAGATAAGGGGAACAGAAAAAAGGAGAAAAGAAAATCAACTCCTCCCATTCCAAATTACTATTTATGGAATGTTTTGCTTAAAATGCACTTGTTGTGCTATACTACCACCACTACTAAGATTATCACCCTAGTAAATAGAATCACATATCTATTATACTATTTATTATTATTATTATTACTATGATTATTTTTATTATTACTATTATTATTAATATATGTTTGTTGTTGTTTACTATTTTTATTATTATGAAAATGTCTACTATTATTATGATCATTATTATTATTACTATCATTATCTTACCCTTATTATCTTTAATACCATTAATTTGAAAAGTATTAAGGATATCATCATTATTAATTTACAACTTCATCTCCCATGTCCCCCCCCCCCCCCACCTTTGCTTAAGGTTTGTTGCTTTTGCTACTACCCCCAATATTTTGTTACAAACATTTGTCCAGCCTGTACCATCATAAAGAGTGGTCATGTCCCTTCTTCTCTTTGTCACCCCCTTTGAATCATGTGAGTGAGTGTTGAATAAATGAATACAAAATCACAAATGGTTACCAAACCAATGATACTGTAAACACTTGTGTCAATACAAATGCTTGGTTAAATTTTTTATTTAAAAAACAAAAGAAAGAGAGAACACAGAGGAAAATATGAATGAACCCCTACATTTAGGAAAAAAACAAGTAGGAAAATATAACCAACTCCTTTACTCCAAGTATTACTAAAAACTGCAGTTTGCAAGTGTATGTACCTGCTAGGCTATGTTAACACCATTCCAAAGAAAATCATCCTAGCAAATGGAATCACATATTGTAAAAATGTTATCATTTTCATAACTATTAGTACCCTTGCTGTTTTTTTTATAATTGCTGTTATTACCCTCAGTATGCCTCTTCTTGCCATTATTATTATTGTCATCATTAGTAATAAACAAAAAACCCTTTCCCATGTGCCCCCCTCCCCTTGCTCATGGTTTGTGTTTGCCTTTGCTGATACCCACACCGGTTTGGTTCAAATAATTATCCTGCCTTTACCATCATTGCCCAGATAAGGGTGATGAAGGCATTGGTGGAATGAAACAAATTGGTGACGAGATGGCAAGGGAAACAAAAATGTAAAGATTGTAAAAAAGTTTGTGCTAATACTGATGCTTGGTTTACTTTTTACAAAAATTTAAAAAAAAAAAAAAGAGAAAGAGGAAGGGAAAAAATGAATGAACCCTTACAAATATGACCAAAAAATAAGCAAGGAGAAAAAGAAAACCAACTCCTTTTACTTCTACTATTATTGAACATTGCATGCATATGTGAAAAAAAAAAAAAAAAAAAAAAAAAAAAAAAAAAAAAAAAACAATAAGCAAGGAGAAAAAAGATAACCAACTCCTTTTTACACCTACTATATTATTTAACAGTGCAGGATGCAATTGTTATTGTATGTACCTGCCATGTTTTAACACCACTCCTAAGAAAATCATTTAGCAAATGGAATCACAGTTTTGGAAGATGTGATCATTATCATAACAAATTCTATCATTGTGTTTATTAGCATTGCTGTTATCACCCTTAGTAGGTTTATTCTTTGTCATTATTATTAAATGACGTATTTCATGTAAACACCATTCCTAAGATAATCATTCTACCAATGGAATCACAATTCACATGTTAAACTATTATTTATTATCATTGCTGTTATTATCTTTGAGTTTATCACCCTTAGCAGTTTTTTCCATGGCTTTATTATATTATTTATGTATTTGGTTGTTTATTTGCATTATTATCATTGTAATCACTATTAATATATATGGCTTTGTAAACGCGTATTGTTGTCTCTGCTGCCGCCCTCACCGGTTGCTTCAAAACAGTTTTTTGCACCGCCATGTTTTATCATCACCGAGAGGTGGTGATGGTACTTGGCAGGAGTTTTGAAGCTGACAGGAGAGCGGGGCGGCAGGGGAAATAATAACAGCGCACTACCATCACGCTTTTGTTTTAAAATATTTCCTTACAACAATGTCAATGGAGAAATGTTCAAATGTAAAAAATGTTTGTACTCATTGCGCATATGTCACCTACACTTCCACATGCAACGCTCTGTAACAACACGAACAATACAAATGCAAATGTTTCTTAACACTCAATAAAAGTTTAAAAAAAAAAAAAAAAAAAAAAATTCTATTTTTTACATTGCATTATTACTATTATTACAAGTTCAAGTATATGCCCCAAACAAGTGAATTCAGTGAAGAAAGCATAGAGAAATTTTATAATGACATGGAGTCTGCTTTGAAGAACTGCAAAAAATCAGAAATAAATATAATGGATGATTTCAACGCAAAAAAGATAGCAAGGCGATGGATGCAGTGTAGGCAACCATGGTTTGGGAGAGAGAAATGAAAGAGGATACAGACTTGTATAATGGGCAAAAGAACAAGAAATGGTTGTAGGAAACACCTAGTTTAAACAGCACCCTAGAAGATTATGGACATGGAGGAGTCCAGACAGCAGGATTAAAAACCAGATAGATTACATCCTGATTAGCAAAAGGTTTCGAAATGCGTTAACAGTCGTAAAAACAGTTCCAAATGCAGACTGTTACAGTGATCACAGATTAATTACAGGCACATTGAGGGTAAAGTTAAAGAAAGTCAAGTATACAGCAGGAATCCCTAAATATGACTTGTGCAAATTGAAAACTGACAAAGAAATTCAAGATAATTTTAACATAGAAGTAAAGAACAAATTTGATATATTGTCTGATCTAGAGATCCTATTTCAAGATGTAGATGATCAATAGGAAATGATGAAGAATTCAATCAGTTGTGCAGCAGAAAAAACTATTCCAAAAGTAAAGAAAGTGGGCCGTAAGACATGGATGACTGAAGAAATTTTACAACTAATGGAAACAAGAAGACCGAACAAAAATAATCCTGCCAAATATGAAGAAATTCACAGAAAAGTCAGAACCTTATGTAAGGAGGCAAAAGAAACATGGCTTGAGAAAAATTGCAGAGAAATTGAAAAACAACACAACAGTAAAAATGCGAAACTAATGCACAAAAGAATTCAGGAGTTTACTAATCAAAGAACACGTACATCAGCAGGCTGCCTAAAGACAAAAGATGGAAGAGTCATAATAGAAAAAGATCAGATCTTACATGTATGGTAAGATTAGGTGAAAAACCTTTATGACGATTACAGAGACGAACAGTATAATGTTCAAAATAATAATGAAGGACCAGCAATTTTGAAGATGGAGGTTCAGAATGCTCTTAACCACATGAAATCTGGCAAGACCCCCGGTTCAGACAGCGTCACAACAGAAATGATTAATGCTTTAGAAGAATATGGAATAGATAAAGTTACCAGTCTGCTTAATACAATATATGATACTGGAAATATACCTCAGGAGTTATGTAATTCTGTATTTATTGCAATCCCAAAGAAATCGGGAGCCTTGGAATGTGATCAACATCGAACAATTAGTATAATGAGTCACATCACAAAGATTTTGCTAAGAATTATCATGCAAAGAGTTAGGAGGAAAATACAACCTGAAATAGGAGAAGAACAATGTGGGTTTGTGGAAGGCAAGGGTACAGTAAATGCTGTGTATATACTGAGAACCATAATCGAACGTTCTATAGAAGTAAACAAAGATCTACACCTTTGCTTTATTGACTACACAAAGGCTTTTGATAAAGTGAGACATGTCAACATGACAAGGATGCTTGAAGATCTACAAATTGATGGAAAAGATCTTAGACTTGTAAAAAACATATATTGGAAACAACAAGCTGCCATAAGAGTTGATAATGAAGTAAGCCAATATCAGCCTATTAAAAGGGGTGTGAGACAGGGATGTGTAATGTCTCCAGATCTGTTTTCCCTGTACAGTGAAAGTATTTTCAGAAATATTGAAGATATGGAAGGAATCAACGTTGGGGGACGATGCATCAATAACATTAGATATGCAGATGATACAGTCTTGATTGCAGACAATGAACAGGACCTGCAAAATTTAGTAGATGCGATTGTTACACACAGTGAACAACTAGGGTTAGAATTAAATTGTAAAAAGACACAGATTATGGTCGTCACTAGGAAGGGCGTAATACCACAATGTAATATACAAGTAAATGGGAATATTCTTCAACAAGTGAGTAGGTACAATTATCTCGGAACAGTAATAACATCTGATGGGAGATGCCTTGAAGAGATTAGAACAAGAATCGCCATGGCAAAAGTAGCCTTTAGCAAGATGAAAAACATATTGACCAATAAAAAGATGTCAATTGAAACGAGAAAAAGAGTGTTGAGATGCTACATAGAACCTGTACTTTTATACGGATGTGAAGCGTGGACAATGAGCAGTCAGGCTGAAAAACATCTGATGGCTGTAGAGATGTGGTTTCTGAGGAAAATGTAAAGAATACCATGGACAGCCAGAAAGACCAATGAACAAGTCCTTCAAGAAACAAATGAAGATCGTAAATTGATTAGAGAAATTAGACGTAGACAGTCAAAATTCTTTGGGCATGTTATGAGAAGAAATGGACTGGAGAATTTGGTGACAACTGGTAAGATCGAGGGGAACAGACCAAGGGGAAGACCTAGAAGCAAGTACCTGGATGGCTTGGCCTTGTGGCATGGTCGAGACAGAAACACGGAGCTCATCCATGGTGACTCTGGTGATCGAGTGAGATGGCAGAACATGACCGCCCACGCTTACCGGCATGGCACATGATGGATGGATTATTACTATTAGCCAGACGAGCCAGGAGCCTACTCAAACAAAGAAATCCACAAGGACAGACGAGCACAAAGGATAGCCGCCGACCACTGCTGACGTCACAGACACAAATGCTACATAATCAGTCCGAGACAGGACTCACAAGACAAGAATTAGGGCTAATAAACCCGCAAAAACCACGTACCTCAACAATAACCACAGCTGATGAAGCAGGTTAGACGAGGTCGAATTTGGAATTTTTGTTTTTGAATTGGAATCGGAATCATTGCATTATTGATTTATTGATTGTTGGAGCGGAAGTCAAATATTCGAATCCCCAACGGGGCAGATTTTTAAAACTTGCCTTGGAAGCGCAGGTCGACCAGTCTATAATGGGAACCAAGAAATATTCTGGGATATAACGGCAGCTGGCAGGAGTTTGACACACCACCCGTCTAATGCCCACTGGTCTATTCAAATATAGGGGTAGCACCATATAGCCAATAGGCCCCAAGTCGTGTCAGACAGGGTAAATTAATGTCAGGATTGTTGACATTCTAGTATGCTTTTGCGCACATATCAAGTTTCAAGAGATGGATTAACGTATTAATTTATGTACATTTAGTCTTAATTTTCATCCTTGTAGGCCACGAGAAGAGGCCGACCATGTCAATGATGGATAGAGGGAATAACAGAGTCCATGGGAAGCTCGATATATGAAGCCCATAAACGGGCACTCTCCCGTTATTTATGCTACACCTAGATGCTGCAAGGTGTAAGAGGAACAAGATAAGATGGTAGGCCAAATGGCAATCTATATCTATAAAACAAATTGTATGTATATGTGTATGTATATATGTATGTATGTAAATATGTATGTCCTTTATTTGTTCGCGAACGGCCCATCCGATTGAGATGAAATTTTCTACACGCCTTCCTTTCATTCCAGAGCTGTCAACTGTCATAGTTTTTTTTCTTCTTCCTCCTCCTCCCTCCTCCCCCTCCCAAAATACGTACGTAAATATATGATGATGATGATGAAAGAATCCCCGAACCAAAACGCTAGGGAAAGGGAAGAAAATGACGTGACTACACAGAATCGTCACACGGCAATCATCATCATCATCAAGTGCCGTGCCGGCTGGCGTAGGCGTTCATGGCTCTCTGTAGATCTCAGTCTTTGTTTTTTTTAATCAACTCTGCTGCTGATATTCCTCCATGCCACGGCAATATCAATAACAATTCATCTTTTTATGTGTAAGGAAGTTATCTACAGTCGTGTAGAAGGGAAGAACTAGACGAGTATGAATTCGGAATGGCGAACTCTCTCCCCCTCTCTTCTCCTCCCTCAACCTCCTCCCTCCACCCTTCTCCTCTTCCTCCTCCCTCTCATCCCTCTCCCTCCTACCTCCTCCTTCTCCCTCTTCCTTCTCCCTCTTCCTCTCCCCTTCTCCTCCATCCTCCTCCCTCCTACTCCCTCCGCCTCCTCCCTCATCTTCCCTCCCCCTCCCTCTCCCTCCACATCCCTCCTCCTCCTGCATCCCTCCTCCTCCTCCTGCCTCCTTCTCCCTCATCATCCTCCCTCCTCTTTCTCCCTTCTTCTCCCTCTTCCCTCTTCCTCCTCCTACCTCCTCCCTCCTCCTCCCTCTACCTCCTCCTCCTCCCTCCACCCTCCTCCTCCCTTCTCCTCCTCTTCCTCCTCCCTTTCCTTCCTCCTCTTCCTCCCTCTACCTCCTCCTCCCCTTACCTCTTTCCTCCTCCCTCCTCCTCCTCTTCCACCTCCCTTTCCTTCCTCCCCTCCTCATTCTCCCTCCTTCCTCTCCCTCCTTCCTCCTCCTCCTTCCTTCTTCTCCCTCTGCCTCCTCCCTCCTCCTCCTCCCTCCTCCTCCTTCTCCCTCCTTCTCCCTTCTTCTCCTCCTCTCCCCTCCTCCTCCTACCCTCTTCCTCTTCCCCTCCTCCCTCTCCTTCCTCCTCCTCCCTCTTCCTCCTCCTCCCTCTTCCTCCTCCTTCCTCTTCCTCCTCCTTCCTCCTCCTCCCTCTTCCTTCCTCTCCCTCCTCCATCCTCCTCCCTCTTCCTCCTCCTTCTTCCTCCTCCTTCCTTCTCCTCCCTCCTCCTCCCTCTTCCTCCTCCTCCTACCTCCTCCCTCCTCCTCTCTCCTCCTCCCTCCTCCCTTTTCCTCCCTCCTCCTCCTCCCTCTACCTCCTCCCTCCTCCTCTCCACTCTTCCTCCCACCCTCTTCATCTTCCCCTCCCCCTCCTCCCTATCCCTCCTCCTCCCTTCACATTCCTCCTCCTCCCTCTTCCTCCTCATCCCTCCTTTTCCCTCCTCCTCCTTCTTCCTCCCTCCTCCTCCTCCTCCTCCCTCCTCCCCCTCCTCCTTCCTCCTCCTCCCTCTCCTCCTCCTCCTCCCTCCTCCTCCTCCCTCTACCTCCTCCCTCCTCCTCCCTTTACATTCCTCTTCCTCCCTTCACATTCCTCCTCCTCC
>OY992889.1:54011226-54118726 GCA_963921405.1 Cepaea hortensis | reverse complement strand
AGATTCCTAGATTATCTAATCACAACGTTAGCGACCTATTGAAAGATACCCAGATTATCCGGTCACAAAGAACGGACATGTGACCGGGAACAATGAAATTATCGTTCCCTTCACTTTACGTGTCATGAAAAGATTCATTGGAGGCACTTCTCAATACGCCAATTGTATCAGTGGGACCTATAGTAAATGTATAGTGCCCCCGTTGTCTAGAAACCATCAGGTTTACAAATACAGATATCAGCTGAGATGGCAAGACGCGCCATACGCTAGCTCAAATAGTGTCTATTTATGTAGCGATGTGTCCGCAACATTGTAGAGGCTGCCAATGAACTGATAGCATTACTGCCCAAGATGTGGTTACATATATACAAACATGATCAACATGTAAACACAGGTTTACAATGATTCAGTAAACAATGAAAGGGTCTAGTTAACTTCGACATTGATTCGCTGTTGTAAACCAGGTTGTGTTCACGATTGTAATCGTCTCCTTTCTAAGCAAATAAACACAAATCACTATCAAGTGCCTGACAAGGCTGATGCCTTTCCATGCCACTGAAACAAAAAAAAAAAAAGGCAATCAAGAATCTTCTCTTGTTGTCTTTCCAATTGTCAAAACATGTACCAGTGTTTCGGATGTCATAATGCGGGCAACAAATGACGACTGTCTCTTTATGATGTTGTGATAAAGGGTCTTGGTGGCGTAGCTTCTTGCAAAACGTGTAGATTGCGCACTCTGATTGTTCGTTGAATTTTAAGTATTCTTTTAAAGACTCACACTGGAAATCAGTTGGGGAAACCTTTGAGGCCACTAAGACAGTTCACAAATAAACACACATAGTATTGTTTTAGCACTCATAGAAGGAGAAGAAGGAAGTAGAGACTAGAGGACGCACTAGACAACATAACAATTTGAAAGCTATAGTTACCGACCGGGATTCGTACCTGTCACTTCCAAATGACGACGGCGCCTCTCTGCAGGAACAAGTGCACTTCGACGCACGACCAACTAATCTCGGATAGCCATTTTGCTTAAAGGCATATTCCGTTGGTTTAGGTCTTCAATCCAGACGGCCAATAGTGCTTCCATGTTCTCCATAAGAGTAATTCTGATCTTGGAAGCACCCAAAGGGGTTACGTTTTTAGCACCCTCTTTGATTTTGTCAGCACCTGCACGAATTGTCCTTACCGTGGTTGGAGGTAAACAATGGACTTTACCAATATCAACAGCCCGATCGCCAGCCTAAATAAGACGTAGCACATCTTCATCTCAAGAGTAACCCTTTTCCTGGTTCTCTTACAACCAGACACACTATCAGCACTTACTGTGCGCTTTGAACTCATAATTATGGGTGATTACACGATAAAATCCTGGTAAAAAGCATTGAACAAAATGTAAAATGGCTACGTTAACGCAGCATAGAAACACAGGTGACGACGTTACAGCGGAACGTAGCGACGACGTAAAGTGATGTCCCATTTCTGTCTGTCTCTCTGTCTGTCTGTGAATGCGCGAATACGTATATAATGTGTGTGTGTGTGTGTGTGTGTGTGCGCGCGCGTGTGTACTCAAGCATATACATAGTTACGTATATGCGTAAGTGCGCGCGTACATGCTTGTGTATGTATGTGCAAATGTGCATATGCGCGTTTGGTCACAGGCAGTTGGATAGATAGGCAAATAGAGAGAGTGACTGGCTGGCATGGAGATAATTTGTAGAGGCAGACAGACAGACACAGATAGACAGACCGGTAGGTATCTAGACACAAATACAGACAGACAGACAGACCGGTAGGTATCTAGACACAAATACAGACAGGCAGACAGACAGGCAGGTAGCTATGCATTCATACAAACATACAGACAGACAAGAAGGTAGGTACGTAGCTAGACAAACTGACAGACAGACATATAGACAGCATGTAAGTTAAGACAGTAATATATTCAGACATAAAGATAGAAAGACAGACAGGCGCATGTATTTTAAAATATTAATCTAATCAGAGAAACAGACAGCATGTATGTTAAGACACTAATATATTCAAACAGACAGACATATTAACAGACAGCGTGCATTTTAAGACACTAATACATTCAGCCAGATAGACAGACAGAAAGACAGACAGAGAGACAGCATGTATGTTAAGACATTAATATATTCAGAAAGACAGACAGACATCATGCATGTCAAGACACTAATGTATTCAGACAGACAGACAGACAGACAGACAGACAGACGGACAGACGGACAGACAGACAGACAGACAGACAGACAGACAGACAGACAGACAGACAGACAGACAGACAGACAGACAGCATGTATGGTAAGACACTAATATATTCGCCTCCACGAATGCTAGTTGCTACCATCAGTTGTCTAGATCCGCCAGAGTTGGCTGGCTACGAGCTACTTTATCAAACATTCAAGTGACTGCTCCCTTTGTCCCCTAAGTCCGGTTACTAAATGCACGTGCATGCGCTTAATTAATTACTGGATTCGGAGAGTCTTAATAAATGTCTTCACCTCCCTTCTGGCGCCTGTTTTGTGTGTGGTGTGAGAGGGCTTCTTGTGGATGCGGGAGTGGATGGGGGAAGTGTTGAGAGTGAGAGGACGTTGGTGAGTTCGATTATTATGAAACATAGTTATGTGCAATTTTCCGCATGTGTTCTATCTTTAGTATGCGCAACATCATGGGATAATCAGAAGAAACCACTACAGTATCAGACCATCAAAAACGTGGGAATGAAAGGTTTTCCCAAAAAATCATAGGAAAAATCAGTTTTTGTTTTTTTTCCAAAACACCATGGGATAAACAACTCTTTACAAAACGGAAAACGATTGTCTATTCTTACTGATCGTCTCTTTTTTATAGATGTTCTAGTTTCATTAGCCTCGTCCGAGCAATCGTTGTAAGTTACTATGGCAGTCCGAGATATTCGCGACATTTGTCTCTGGAACCGGATATCCGTTGACTCTTAGATCTTCTGAATTTGTTTATTCACATTTCATGATTCACTGTCCTGCAGCAAAAGAGGTTTCAGCACTCCCTTTCTTACAATCCATGATACTAACTTATTGCATAAGATACTTTTCATTTTATTAAATGCAGTTTTTGCTTGACCTATTCTTCCCCTAATCTCAGTAGTGCATCTTTCATTTGATGTTATCATTGCCCCTATTTGCATTCTTTACCCCTCTGTGATCTCTATCATTCAGGACCATGCGGTAGATTTTCTCAGTACTTCTTATTCTACTGCGTTCATCCGGAGATTATTTTTTCGGAGGTGATTGCGATGTGCCTGTTTACAGCAGAGCTGCGTTCTTGCGCCATTATGCCGACACATCCGACTTCTGCAGGCATTTGTTGACCTGGTTAACCTTCCCGGGGATGTTCTCAGTACGATGCAAGTCTTCGAAATGCCGCCCCTTACATGTTTTTTTTTGTTTTTAAAAATTCCACCCCCTTATGAAGCCCTTATGTGCCTGTTTACAGCAGAGCTGCGTTCTTGCGCCATTATGCCGACACATCCGACTTCTGCAGGCATTTGTTGACCTGGTTAACCTTCCAGGGGATGGTCTCAGTACGATGCAAGTCTTCGAAATGCCGCCCTTTACATGTTTTTTTTTTTTGTTTTTAAAAATGCCACCGCCTTATGAAGCTCCCATACCGTGCCGCCTGATGCGGCCGCCTCTCTGGTCATATAATATTTTTACGTAGTGCTTTTCGTGTAGTTGTGTTTCTGTTTGTTCTGTGGTGATGAAGGCTTTAGCCGCAACGCCCATTTTGTGTCTTGTAATTTAGTTCAAGTATAAAGCTCACAATCTACTTCTCGTTGTTTGGTGATTCATTCTCTGTATCATAGCACGGTACCGCCCTGCTCCCATTGTTACTTAACTATAGAAATAGACGAGATCCGGCCACGAAACCCATCCTTGTCTTAGCTCTTGCTTGATCTATTTACAGTTGCCCTCTTTATTTCCCATTTTAATGGCTGCTACTAGTAACAAAGAATATAAGAACAGCACTCCCAACATATAGCGTAGTATCCAAGGAGAGAGTTTGCCCAGGCGTTATCGCTGGTATTGAGTGGATGATGTACCAACTGAAGCCATTACAGGTGAAAATATATATCTATCAGAGTAACAAACGAAACATCACGTGTGTGAGCACTGAATTTTACTATGACAATCATTCAGGTAGTTTCAGATATTCTCATTTAGGTAACATTTCGCTCATTCACTGCTTCACGCATTCATTCGCACACACAGAGTGACTCATATACTAATTCAAACATAGATTGACCCACACACTCTTTTACACTGGTTCATTAACTCATTTTCTTTCAACAACTCACGAACGAATTCACTGACTCTCTCATTTATCCACTCACTCACTCTCCCTCGCTTACACAACTATCGATTGAATTCACCTATCAGCTAACTAACTAACTAACTAACTAACTAACTAACTAACTAACTAACTAACTAACTAACTAACTAACTAACTAACTGGCTGACTGACTGGCTGACTGACTGACTGACTCATTGACTGACTGATTGGCTGACTTACTGACTGACTGACTGACTGACTGACAGACTGACTGACTGACTAACTAACTAACTAACTAACTAACTAACTAACTAGCTAGCTTGCTTGCTAACTAACAAACTAACTAACTGGCTGACTGTCTGACAGATTGACTAACTGACTCACTCATTCATTCACTAACTAATTCACCCCTTCATCCATTCACTTTCTCACACACTCACTCCCTTACTCACTAACTCACTCACTCATTCCCTCACTCACTCCCTCGATATGAAAACCCTATGAATCCACACAGTATAAACATTTAAACTCATACCGCCCCACAACTTAACTCATCTTTCAACTCTGACGAAATTCACAAATAAAAGAAAAACCGATGCACACAAAAAAAAAAAAGCGAAAAGCTGACCTGCACAAAAACCAACTTATCACTTTTTTTCATTTTTTAACGCCGTTGTCCTTATCTTTATCGTCTAGAACATTTTCCCCAGCGCACATTTCATGCCACGGTGTCTTTGATGCTAAATGCCAGTTGACGAGGGCGTGCGCGTCAGTTTAAACTCGTGTGACAGCATATTATCAACCTGGTAGGTAATAAAAAGCTACCCCTAACCTCGTGCATTCTCAACCAATTATCCCAAGGTTAGCTTCTACTTTGTCCAATCATCATAAGATACACTTCCGGCATGCGCACTTGGCATGATAGATGCATCCAGTGTTTAGTCTTTGCCTGTTTACGATGCCAGCTTTCCAAGATTATTTTACAGTTGTCCTGTTATGTTCTCTGTTTAGGTGGGAATTTCGCGGTTTACTTGTTGGATTGCGACTTGTTTGTAGTTTTTATGGTAAGTTTGTTGCTCTTGTTATTATTTATTCCAAAGAAGACGGGGTTGGAAGTAAACCGCTACAGTTTTATGTCATATGGATGCGAATGTGGGCAAAAACGACAGGACTAGTTAGCCAGCTGCAGGCTTAAGGCACTTGAAGCGGTTGGACAAGTGACGAGAAAAATGATTCCACTGGGCATTGATTTGGAGTCTGGTGACTGCGAAATACTTGAAACCTCAGGAGGATATATTAACAGCATACACCTGATCTCAGGTTTCCGCTGTGCTCAACCATGAGCTAGTTATATCCTAATATGTCTCGTCACATATACACTTTTCCACTACCGATCTAGTGTACGCAGACTGGACAGAAAAATTTACATCAGATGTCAAAGAGCAAGAGCACTTACATATCAACTATCATCTGTACTGAAACATTCAAACATACCTATGTCCGCAAAACGACAGATAATAAACCGTATATTCATACCAATCCTATGCTACCAATCTCAAACTTCGACATTATCCTAATCTGAGATGAGATGCCTGAGGAGAGCCACCAAGTTAACAACCCGAGACCGAATAAGAAATGTTGTTAGTGGGATCAACACCTTGTGCCACATTTATCGAAAAACAGAAGATCAAATGGTTTGGCCATCTAGTAGAATGCAACATTATCAACTACCATCACTGGCCCTACATCAAAGATTATCTGCGACGAGAGCAAGAAGATAACGGAGAAGCAAATGGATTGACGACATCAAAGACATTGTAAAATCACACGAAATAACACTATCCAGTGCCACCCATCGGGCGCTGGAACGCAAATTATTCCTCCCCACAACGCTTGAAGGCAAAAATGGAAGGTGATGATGATGATAATGATGATGATGATGATGATGATGATGATGATGATGATGATGATGATGATGATGATGATGATGATGATGATGATGATGATGATGGGAATGATGATGATGATGATGATGATGATGATGATGATGATGATGATGATGATGATGATGATGATGATGATGATGATGATGATGATCTCTTGCACATCCTGCTGGTTTCTTGGCTTGAAGAGGGAATGAGAGCTCTGCTACACATTTCCTGTGCAGATGGTTCTTTGGTACCGGGTTAGGTGAAAAGTTCATATATCAACCTCTCTCTGATAGATGCAAGGCCTTTTGCAGGGTTCATACAACTTGTGTGTCAATGCCTAGGCTTTCAAGAGTTAAAATGCACCCAAACCAACCGACGAGAAAGCTAAAAGAACTCAAAGACATTACGTCAAAGCCTGGTTTCCCGCAGAACAGCCCCTATTGAAGTGGCATGTAGTTAGTTGGTCGTGTGTAGAGGCGCGGTTCCGAGAGTTGGCTTCTTGTAAAGGTGACCGGTTTCTAGAATAGGTGCCGATGGCTGGACTCTATCTGCTTAATATTGTGTGTAATATCCTTTACTGGACGTCGAAGTCAACCCCGTCATTTTTGGCTGTTTGTCATTTCTGGAAAAGATTACGTTCAGTAGTTTGCTATTTCTTTCTACCCCCATACCATTGTTTGAAAATCAGCGCAAGGCGGTCCGCTTCCAAATGGTTCGCAGCTGTGTTTTGAATGTCGTATGCAAGATTACGAACTGCGTTCGTAATTGCTTCGACACCGTGCAGGTAATAAATAATACTAATATATAGTGTAACGGTGACCAACAACATAAACATATGACTAACTCATTCTGGTGACTACCGTTTTCATCGACGATGAACTGTATTTTTCGTGGAGGACCTTTGTGTTGGCATTCTGGCGGCTGCATTATGCACAGTTTACCTGTGCGGGCTGTTAGCTTGCCGTCACTCCTGTTTATTCCATTGTTCACATGGGGCAGTGAGGAGCATTTTGTGATATTCACTGGCACAGGAACGGAGCAATATGGGGACGACCCGTTGCCGTGAAGTTGGAACCGCGACTAACTAACTAACTAACTTTCGTGGTAGCATTCAACGTAAAATGTGTGGTAATTTGTCTACATTAAATTACTCACAAATACATATCGATTCAACAAATGGCAAAAGAAGTCGGATGTATAAGCCTAGATGCTTAAATATTGCAGCTCTAATGTAAGCTGACACAACACAATTAATTCCACACACACAAACATATCAGACGAACGAAGAAGAAGAAGAAGAAGAAGAAGAAGAAGAAGAAGAAGAAGAAGAAGAAGAAGAAGAAGAAGAAGAATACAACCTCCCCACCCCCCCTTTCCCCCTTACCATACACTCAACCCAGGTACACAACAGATGACAAGCACTCCCCGACCTCTGTTTATTATCTTGTATGAAAACCCCACAAGAACAAACAGGACACCGAAAATTACTTCATGATCTACAGCAACATAAAGCACATCCCATAATTTACAATTCCATTCTGATTTGTCTTTTCATTAAAACCTTCGTATATTTAAAAACCAAAGTCCTCCAACCAGCAGGTAAGTGGCGAGCCAGGAGCACCCAATACGACCTAATTTATAACAGCAACAACAAAGGGTAAAAACTCCATAGATATTACATCTCCACCGTAAAATTTTCAGGTTGTAATTTCTATAAATGAAAGGTGAGGGGGTTATAACCACTCAAAAATATGTCCCTGCGTCTTGAATGATTAAAGCGTTAGTCTCTAGAGAAACCCCCTTACCTTTGCACCCGCACACGGTCAAAGCAATTATGCGTGACATTTCTCTTTGATTAATTGCGAAACTATTGTTTCCTTTACGCCGGGCCGGAGTGCTTGGGGTTTTATTTATGATGCCACATGGTTCCTTGACTGCGTCTAGAACTCGGTGTCTTACAAAATGTCGGTTATGAATTTCGATGGTACAGTAAGTAACGTTCAGTAAGAATCTGGATAAATGAAACCCTTAAACGGGCACTCTCCCGCTGTTTATGCTTCATCTCGACACCGTAAGGTACAAGGAGAACGAGATGAGATGAGATGAGATAAGATGAGATTAGATGAGCTGAGATAAAATGAGATGATATGGGATGAGATGAGATGAGATGAGATGAACTGAAGTAACGCTTGTCAACTTACTTTGGGGTGGAAATGGTGGGACGACGTCTGCGAGTAACTCGGAAAGAGTTAGATTTAAATCCAGCGGATGACAATGTTGTCATGACCATTTTATGTGAAGAACGGGGTAATGTTATTTTCCTTTGTAATCCCCGGATAACAGTATATCGTATGAGAAATCTCAGATAAAGGCGAAACATTAGGATGTCCATTGTGAAGTTCAAAAAGTCCAGTAAACGTAAGGATCCTTTAACACACAATGAGTATAATATTGTATGTAGTCTTCCACGTCTGTCTTCATCTCCGAACGGAGGCAGAGGTCCTCACACAACCCTTACCAAGATTGTTTGGTGTTTTTTTTTACTTGTTCATGATTGGCTGGATTTTGTAGATGTAGTACGGAATGAGGCTTCCGGTTTCATGCCAACTCTTCTTTGTCTTCTCTTACTTAATGTCTGGCAGATAAAAGTGTTATTTTTTTTTTTTCCTTTAATTATAGTTCCCGATAACACTAAGTCATTTCGGTATATGATGATATCACAATATATTTATAGATCAAATGACAGTGGATGGGTGACTGGGTCAGTACCGCCCGGCCGTCTTTTCTTCCAATGACATTAGATGGCACTTATTGCAGGCGAGGTCGAGCTGGTCGATCAGGAAAACTTTTAAAACATACACAATTCGTCTAGACAATTTACTGACCACATAATATTTATAGTAAGTGTTGAAACTTGGAAGGGAAACCCGGTGAAAACGATATTTGTTGTAGAGGGATGTGTCGAAGAAAGGATCAAATACCACAGTTAAGTTATAGACCAATACAACACATCTGCCCTTTCCTTACATCCACATAAATACAGCATATGACTATGATACACGGCGAAATGCACACACACAAACACACACAGAGAGAGAGAGAGAGAGAGAGAGAGAGAGAGAGAGAGAGAGAGAGAGAGAGAGAGAGAGAGAGAGAGAGAGAGAGAGAGATTTCCACCAATATCTTCATCAACGAATAGGAAAAGCAAAACGTATAAACAAAGAAAACCAAGAATACTTTAACAGGGATGTGAAGCGGGTAATGTGATCAGTTTTCTTTATCCAAGATAAGAATTCTTGACTGTTATCTGTTGTTTTTGCATCATGTAAAAGTGTGGAACAGACGGGAGTCTCGACAAACCACCAGCGCGCACAGGTATACCATGCGTAATGCCGCTGCCAGAATGCCAATATAAAAGTCCTCAACGAAAAATAAGTTCATCGTCGATGGAAGACGCAGTCACTAGAAAACCAGCAACCACACATTACAGCATAAGGCAGCCTAATTAGTTCAGCGCCCGGTCGGCCGCCATTTTTTCTGAACGTGCAGTTCACGCTACAAACAACCGCGGACAGATGTAAAAGCATAACACACGATATTCACAGCTCACAGTGTCGCTCCATGCACTCAACCCAGTAGCTGGGTGATGGAAACATGCACAACCAGTCCAGCATGAGGAAAATTCGTAAGCAAATCGTGGTTACAAGCATAAACATTCCACAGACCTTAACATCTCAACCGTGTATCTTCCATGTTGGACCGGAAGACGTGCTGTTACACGCCCTTCTTGTAACAGATAAATGGACTATCAGGACCTTCCAGATACCAGCAAGGGGAAAACGAATGTGTATTTTGTGTTTTCCTGAACTTGAAATATAGTATCATAACCAAATGTCTCCAGTTTGTCTGCGATAGATTCATACACGACCCACCCACTCCCTCCTCGTCCCTCTCAATCAGTTATTTGTTTAGCTACTATATCTGTATCTGGTTGCCACCTACAGTTCAGGAACGAAGCTCGACAAAGTAAAAACATCAAAGACATTCAAGTTCAAATCTTGGAGTGTACTTTTTTAGTCAAGTGGCGAACCTTCTTTTCGAAAGTCTTAAAATTTATGGCAGTAAACTAGTTATAACGGACTTGTCGATGAGTTACGACCCGGCTGTAATCTCAGGCAGCTGAACCAGAAGTGATATCATGATCGTATTTATGTACTGATTTCTGGTCTGATCATAATTTTGCTCTTTATAATCTAGCCTCTGGCAGATTCAATGAGAAAGGCCGGTTGTTGTGTAGGTCCAGATACGGTAACACAAGAAAAATCGGTTAAGAATAATTTTGTGAGATTTCCAACACGATATTTAGATTAAAGGGTGTTGATTAATGGATTCAAGGACAAACACAAATGAATGTTTACAAGCAATTAACGAGGCATTAGCTGGGAATAATCTTCTATCCCCTGCACATGTTTCAACTGTCCCTCATTGTTATAATTATTTTTGTTATGCCAGCTTGAAAGCAGTTTTATCATTATGTTTTAATAAATGTTATCGCGGCCACGGCCGTAATCAAACAATGCGGATCGGCAGGTCCGTTTATCATAATTGTTATTGTGGGGTGTTGCTGGGAGGAAAGTTTCAGGGAACAGAAAGGCAGAATCTGTTCAAAGAAAAAATAAAACTGGTTCAAACAGCAAGGTTAACGAATAAAGCCGAATTTATCGGCGTATGATAATCTTGTCGATCGCTGGACAAATGATGTGAAGGCGGTGAGGTTCAGAGAATGGTATTTATTTAACTTTGCAGGTAAAAATTATGTCAGCTGTAAAAGAAAGATAACTGGAACAATGGAAATGCCTTTTGAATAAATTTATATTTTCTATATGTGAATTTACGTAGTGTTTTATCATATCTGTGGAGGCCAGCGTATATGAATGGATATGAGCGGGCGCTCTTAAACTGAGGGTGTGCTGATGCCGACGTAGAAGGTACAGCCTCTACATCGGTCAGTTGGACTAAAATGTTGACTTCTCGTCCTTGACTTGGAAACTTAAATTGCAAGTGCATCAGCCCGGAATGGGTTAATGAAACTACAATATTAAAGATAACTATAAGAAAATGACAAAGAGTGCTCTTTGGTTATATAAGGACAAGAGAAACAGTGGAGAGCATCGTGACGACTGGACAGATCAGAGGTAGAACAGGCAGGTGAAGACAAAGGGACATTATGTGCGCGCGCACGCGCACACACACACACACACACACACACACTCACACACACACAGAAACAAACACACACACACAGGATCACACACACACACAAACACACACACAGAGAAACACACACAGACACACACTGGGTATAGAATGTATTCAGAATACCAAGGACCGAGATCAGTATAGAGACATGAGACACTGCGCCACTTTACACCACATATGAAGATGATGATGATGATCACTACAGGCTAATATGGCAGCCGCTATAAAGCAAGGAGTACTCCATTACACAGAACCGATCAGCGAAACTTGTGTAAAATGTAGCTGACCAAGAAACAATACATACTTCCTATGACTTGTATTTTAGGGTTAAAAGTCGTTTAAAAGTCGATAGGGTCGACTTCATTGCACTAGGTTTTTGTTTTAAAATCCCATATGGGCAGAAAGCGTCGCACAAAGCGCGAACTCCGTAGCTCCAGCGACGACCCTCGGAGTCTCCGAAAAAATGCACACGTGAACCTAAGGATGCGGGCTGGAATTGAAACTACAACTTTCGGAGCCTGAGTCAGACGGCTTGACGACTTCGCCACGGAGCAACCCTTAGGGTCTATCATACCCGCGTTAGTGTAATGGCTAGGGGCTCGTCCCATAACGATGGTACTGGGATCGATCCACATCGGGGCAGTTTCATTAGGGTTAATAATAGGTTCTACTGACCAGCCATTGGAATGTCCTCCCGGCAAACTGTACATTTGTAATCTTCCCCATCTTGAATGAAGATCTGTCAAAAGAGTGGCTTACCATTGTAGCAATATCAGGGGGATTTGGGGAGGGGAGGGGGGGGGGGGGTCAACAAAAGACCTCACTCTCCATACCTCCTCAAGGCCAATAACATAAATGACGTCTGATTTAGTATTACACCGACCTTGATCGATGTACAGATTGTTATTACATTGCCTGGTGAAAGTGGCCATGCAACCGAGACAAACTAGATTTCTGGGGATCTATAGCTTTGCGTCATCCGGCGTTATTCCCTTGGGCAAACAATTTTACATAGACAAAACACTCATTGTAAGACCTGGTCGCTGGTTGCTGGACAGTGTCAATAGGAACTATGCCGTTGGGCAAACGCAAATTCCAAGTAAGCCGGGTATACCAGATTGGCAATGGTAGATTTTGAGTCAATATTTCCACAGGACATTTTATGTTTGACCGGTTGATGACCAGAATATTCTTGGTGGTGCTATAATATGTGCCTGGACAAGAGAAAAACTACGTTCATTCTAGGTTTCTTCATATTAATCATCATCAGTTGCTATGCACACACCGAAGCACAAACACATAATATCCACAAAATGATACGCTGATACGATGCGCATATATGTCTGTCTGTCTGTCTGTCTGTCTGTATGTCTGTGCGTGCGTATGTATGTATGTATGTATGTATGTATGTATGTATGTATGTATGTATGTATGTATGTATGTATGTATGTATGTATGTATGTATGTATGTATGTATGTATGTATGTATGTATGTATGTATGTATGTATGTATGTATGTATGTATGTATGTATGTATGTATGTATGTATGTATGTATGTATGTATGTATGTATGTATGTATGTATGTATGTATGTATGTATGTATGTATGTATGTATGTATGTATGTATGTATGTATGTATGTATGTATGTATGTATGTATGTATGTATGTATGTATGTATGTATGTATGTATGTATGTATGTATGTATGTATGTATGTATGTATGTATGTATGTATGTATGTATGTATGTATGTATGTATGTATGTATGTATGTATGTATGTATGTATGTATGTATGTATGTATGTATGTATGTATGTATGTATGTATGTATGTATGTATGTATGTATGTAGGTAGGTAGGTAGGTAGGTAGGTAGGTAGGTAGGTAGGTAGGTAGGTAGGTAGGTAGGTAGGTAGGTAGGTAGGTAGGTAGGTAGGTAGGTAGGTAGGTAGGTAGGTAGGTAGGTAGGTAGGTAGGTAGGTAGGTAGGTAGGTAGGTAGGTAGGTAGGTAGGTAGGTAGGTAGGTAGGTAGGTAGGTAGGTAGGTAGGTAGGTAGGTAGGTAGGTAGGTAGGTAGGTAGGTAGGTAGGTAGGTAGGTAGGTAGGTAGGTAGGTAGGTAGGTAGGTAGGTAGGTAGGTAGGTAGGTAGGTAGGTAGGTAGGTAGGTAGGTAGGTAGGTAGGTAGGTAGGTAGGTAGGTAGGTAGGTAGGTAGGTAGGTAGGTAGGTAGGTAGGTAGGTAGGTAGGTAGGTAGGTAGGTAGGTAGGTAGGTATGCATGTATGCATGTGTGTATGTATGTATGTATGTATGTATGTATGCATGTGTGTATGTATGTGTAAGTAGGTAGTTAGACAGACAGGCAGGCAGATACATACTACGCTCTTTTTCTTCTTCTTCTTCTTCTTCTTCTTCTTCTTCTTCTTCTTCTTCTTCTTCTTCTTCTTCTTCTTCTTCTTCTTCTTCTTCTTCTTCTTCTTCTTCTTCTTCTTCTTCGTCTTCTTCTTCTTCTTCTCCTTCTTCTTCTTCTTCTTCTTCTTCTTCTTCTTCTTCTTCTTCTTCTTCTTCTTCTTCTTCTTCTTCTTCTTCTTCTTCTTCTTCTTCTTCTTCTTCTTCGTCTTCTTCTTCTTCTCTTCTTGTCCTTTAACTCCCCTCCTCTTTCTTACTCTCTGTCTCCCTCCCTCTCCTCTCTCTCCCTCTATCTCTCTCCCCAATATGTCTCCCTTCTCTCTCTCTCTCCTCTTCCTCTCTCTCGCCCTCTTCCTCCCTCTCACTTTCCCTCTCTACTTCTCTCTGTTCCTTCCCCCTCTCTCTTACCCTCTCTCTGCCCCCTTCTCTCTCTCCACTCAACATTCAACCCTAACCATCTAACTCCAGCGTTACTATCGAAATATCAGATAATTTCCTCCGTGTCTTTTCCGTATTACCAATCTGTGTGACTCTAGCCTATCTGTCTTGTAAATGTTACCGTAAGACCTCTCTATTTATGCTATCAAAAACTTTTCAATGACTTACATACATTTTCATGCAGCGCTCTTTACTTGAAATCTACATATTTCTGAATATAGCAATATCTGTACTATTTCCTCTTCTTCTAATTCTTCTTCAGCGTTCCAAGCAATTGAGGTTCTTTGCTGCAGATACAATCCGTCTTCATTCGTCTCTCTGTTTGACCTTCTCTTGTCAGTCGTTGATTCCAAGTGCTTGTAGGTCTATATATATATATATATTATCTCTCCACCGTCTTCTTAGTCTACCTCGGGGTCTACGGTCATTTATTTCCTGAGTGTAAGCGACTTTTGTTTCCCTATTGTCTTCCATTCTTTCTATATGCCACAGCCATTGTAGTCTATTAGCCTTCATGATACCAGTGATTAGTGGGGACTTATGGATATTCGTCCATCACGAATGATGAGGACCATTCATTCATTGCATCTTTTGAGTTGATGACAGATCATAAATGTCTTTGTAACTTCTTCTTTTCCACTCTCCGCTTTGTGTATCCCTAATGGGTTCAAAGATGCGTCTTAAAACTTTGTTCTCAAAGGTTTGTAACAAGGCTTCGTCTCTTTTCGTTGTACTCCAGGTTTCAGAGCCATACAGCACAACTGGTCTGATCAGTGTTTTGTATATTGTGATTTTGGTTTACGAGATAGCGCATTTGATTTTAGTAGATGTTTTAGTGCATAGTATATCTTATTTCCAGAATTGATTCTAGTTTTTATTTCTTCCCTTATGATGCCGGAGCAGTTGCAGATTGTACCCATGTATTTGTATGTTTCCATTCTTTTAATGGTCATATTATCTATTTGTATGTGCCCAGAGTTTTTAGCCATTCCTTCTCTTGAAATTACCATATATTCTGTCTTATCTTGATTGATAACCAGCCCCATCTGTTGAGCTTTTTCCTTTAAGTGAGTCAATATTTCCAATGTCTTTTGTTCATTTTCCCCTATAATATCTGTCAGAATCCCCAATAAGGAGTTAGAGAGTTAATACTAGTCTAGTAGGGAGACACCAGATAGGAGAGACACCAGCGCTATAAATAGCCTCACAAGGAGGCACATTTGTGTCAGACCAGGGGCCAACGCGTACAAGTGAGCAAGGGCTTTCCCCAAGCCATTGGGAAGCTTGGCCTTGCGAGTAACCGTGAAGTGCCCGGTTACTCAAGCTCACAAGCCAGCGTGCTTGAGACTCTATGCACGCCAGACCCGCTACTGCACGAAGAGGACAGCCTCCGTGCTTGACCACGCAATGTGTAGCGTGTGGACAGACCCGACTGGAGACGGTAGAGAGTAGACGTGTCCTGTACAAATGCTATAGTTTCTAGGCAATAGTCAAACATTAGGCTGCACATTTAGATTGTGATTATTAGCATCATTTCTCACCACTTCATTGCATTCGTGTTGTATAATGATGATGAAGCATAACGCTCGCAGAGCCAATGAATTATCAACTCTAAATAAATTGCATTCCTTTTGCAAATGTCACGAGTATTTATTTCGTGCAGTGCGAAAGTAGGGGAGTCCTGACAACTCTGTAGCGAACAAGTCGCTGACAATATCTATATCATCTTGTGACATAATCACCAACCATCATTTTACAGTGCGTCAACATTTCCACACCAACAAAGTGAACGACATACATTTGACCGCACGATTGAGAATCGAACACCAACTTGACACTCGAGATGGACAGATGCCGGCTATTAATAGAAGTTACAGCGTCTCCAACTAGAAAGATTAGTGGAAGGAGCGGGTCATGTGATATAACTTTGACCTGCGAAAGCGTTCATTTCGTCAAAACCCCGCACTTCTCAATCTTCAGCCCTGACAGACAGTCAGAGAGCAAATGTGACCTGTCCTTTACATGAAAAAACGGCAGTTTGATCCGAAACCCGAGGTAAGCTTGTGAATCCTCAGGACAATGTGATACCCAGATGTGTGTAACGGAGGTATCCAGTGTTTGTGCGTCAAAATAAAATGTATTACTTATAAAATAAATTTCTGAAGTGTAAAATTGTCGACTGCAACCTTCTAGCTACACCGAACCTTTCCCGGGCAAAATTAACAATCTCACACTTTCTCAAAACTGCAAACTCTGAAGTTATTCACTACATCTGTTAGCTTTACTATGTGCATACTACAATAATCTATCACAGAAAACTGTACGAGGTGAGAATTTCAAACGCACTTTGATGCATTTCATCAAAACTGTTTTAAAATGCTTTCTGCAAACACAAGCCAGTTTGTGCACACGAAACACCGCCTCGCTTAAAAACGAACTTATTTCTGTCTATTCGAAATCTAAGGAGCTGAGAGAAGGATTATATCTTTCCTTTCCTCTTTACGAATTGAAATAATAGGGTTTGATAGAAAATAATTGTATTTATGTGTCAGATTTTCACTCAGACAAAGCACTTATTAAATGCATTGCTTTAAAATGGTTACGCTGCACGGACGCCATTTGTGACAGACGGCCTAGTTAATCTGTCCAGACCAAAAGGTAAACAAAACCTCGGTCTATTGCCAACTGTTGATCGCCAACAGAAGGGACATGATGTGCACTGCTAACAGAAAGAAGAAGAATAAATTAATATGAAAAAGAAGAGAGGTGGATTAGGAGGGGTACTTTATGTAACAACCTCTTACTAAGGTATTGTTGTCATGATCTTGTATGGATTACATTTTGTAACAAATACACATCAGAAATTCTTATGTTGGACATGAATAACAATAAAACACTTGATGAGTTAAACTCATATTAGCTGATGAAGATGGGGGGACAAGTGGTACAAGCTATGAGAACCCCAGTCAACAGAAGTTAACTCAACACATTACATCACACGGCACTCCACATAACACCACAACAACAGCAGGTAAAAAGGAAATGATTTATAAGAAGAAGAAGAAGACAAATAGTTAATTTGGAAGGTACAGATAAACATTTATATACACAATGCATAACCCAATGAGTTGATGAAGATGTTTAATTGTATGTCATTTATAAAAAATGCATCTTATCCTTGTCTTGGTCCTGCACTATCAGCTTGACTTGAATGCTCCAAGGATCAACACATCATCACTCCTATCTATGTCTGATTGTACACTTCTCAATGAACCACAGGTACACTGAGAAAATATATGCAGCAGGTACCAGATGATAGCAGGTGCATCCAGTGTAATAAACTCTGACACCACACAAATTAACACAACACCACTTCTTCTGATCTTTTCCTTCCTGTTATGTTGTGTTCACACTTAATAGCATGCTGGAAAAATTACATTGGTAGGATTATACATGCCTCTGTAAATTTTACACAGTGATGTTCTTGGTGGCAACCTGACCAGAAGAGGGAGGCAAATAGAGAAAAGATGACCCACACACATGAGATGGAAGATAACCTCAGGCCTTGAGCAGAGCAAGGGCAGCCTTCAGAGTAGTTTCACTTGCAAGTACTGAAGCGGATCCATCAGTCCATGGACCCAGGCTTAACCCATATCTACTACTCAGAGGTGACATTTCTCCATGCCAACAAACACAATCCCTCCCAGACACAATGATTTGTATAAACCATTTGAACCTCATGCCACACTATAATGTATAACATGACATTATTTAGAAGAAGATTTACAACACTTAGGATCATCATATTGATTATTGTTTATTGATTGATTGGTACTGATGTGCATTTTCCCATTTGACAATATGACATGATGAACATTTGCAAAAAAATGAGAAATGTAACAAAGAGCCAAAAGAAACAGGCCAGTCAATAAATGACATGAACAGTAACTGAATCTTATATTAATGTTCAGTTCAACCTGTCTGTTAAGTACCTGTTTAGTTGTGTAAACAAGATGTCAATGTCTACCAGTATTTGTTAAATAATTTATTTAGCAAAACAAAATAACTCAAGGTGAATCATCTAAAGGGAAATATCTCTTGACTGTTCAGACCCATGCTACATTTCACCTGATTCATCCTGAGGAAGTCTTTCGGACATTTCACAGAATATCATGGGGGTTCGAGAGCTATTAGAATCCTGGTGAAGGGGCAGAGTCAAATCTAGTGTTCACTGTTCCCCTAAAGAGGACCACTAACTCCTAGACAAACAATAAAACTGAGCCTGTAATACTTCAAGGATCGTATTCTTGATTTAATTACATATTGGAAGAGGATGGGGCCCAGCTTCTAAAACCAGAATATGGGTAAGGCACAACAGTGATCCCCAGTCCCTTCAGAATATACGACACATCTGCATAACCAAGCAGCTTGGATGTTCCTCCAATATCACATTCCTCCTTTACCTTCCTTACAACTTTCTCTAGAGCCAGATTGAAGAGTAGCGGCGATAGTGCATCACCCTGTTTCAATCCAGATGTTATTTGAAAAGGGTCTGATTTCCTGCCTTTATATGTAACTATATTATAAGTATCTTCCATGCATAGTCTGGTCATGTTGATTAACTTCCTTGGAATTCCAAATTCCTGCATAGCATTCCATAGACTATTCCTATGGATACTATCATAAGCCTTTTTAAAATCCACAAAAATGTTATGCATATCTCTTTTATATTCCCAATTTTTCTCGGCTATTTGTCGTAAGATACATATCTGATCTATTGTTGATCTGTTTTGTCTGAAACCCGCCTGGTAGTCACTTAATATGTCTTCTGAATATGGTTTTAGTCTATTTAGTAATACTGTAGATAGTATCTTATAGCTTGTGGACAGTAGTGATATTCCTCTATAATTTTCACACTGGAACTTGTCTCCTTTCTTAAAGATAGGTATCAATAATGACTCTTTCCAGTCATGGGGTAATTCTTCTGTCCTCTAGATTTTTATTATTAGTTCGTATAGCTTTAGATGTAATGCATGGCCACCTGCCTTTATAAATTCAGCAGCAATTCCATTAGCCCCTGTTGCCTTATTGTTTTTAAGTCGTGTGATTACATATAGGATTTCTTCAAATGCAGGTTCTTCAATTTGTGGTTCACACGTTAGAACCTCTTCCTGTGGGAAAGTGTTACTTGGAGCGTCACAATTTAGTAATTCAACAAAATATTCTTTCCATGTGTTGCACATTTCCTCATTGGTATTTATCATATTCTTATTTTTTGTCTTTTAAACCATATGTGTTGTTTTGGTGCCCTCGTTTCATTGACTTCAGTTCTTTAAAAAACTTTCTGGATTCGTTTTTCTGGTGTTTCCATATCTTTGATTATATTACTCATATATTCTCGCTTCTGCTGTCGAACTATTTTTGTAGCCTCTTTACATTCATTTCTATATTGCTCTTCCTATCTTACTATTTACTAACCCGAAACTGGTACCGGAATTTCCCAATTACCCCTGTGTTCTCGTATGTTCTTACCTGTTCCCACTATAGACAAGCCAACAGGAGGTGTTTTTCCCAAGTGAATGCCATATCTGTTTAGAGTCATTGCATGTATCGTAGCTTTCTTCCATCTGTCATTTTCACTGCCCTTTCTTGACCTTTTTCTTACCTGTCGCCAAGTTCTGTAATTTAGCAAGTGAAGCTTGTCTGACGAGCTTGTGACATTTCAGAAATGCAGAAAACAGACATTTGTCACTCGTGTCATATACCGGCGTTAACAAGGACTCCTTGGGTTCAGTTCTATTAATTAGATAAAATGGATTTACATTCGTTAGGCTCAGGTCTATTAATTTTATAAAATGGATTTATATTCGTTAGGCTCAGATCTATTAATTAGATAAAATGGATTTACATTAGTTAGGCTCAGGTCTATTAATTTTATAAAATGGATTTATATTCGTTAGATTCAGGTCTATTAATTAGATAAAATGGATGTACATTCGTGAGGTTCGGGTCTATTAATTATATAAAAGTGATTTAAATTCGTTAGGTCTGAGTCTATTAATTAGATAAACTGGATTTACATTCGTTAGGTTCACGTCTATTAATAAGGTAAAATGGATTTACATTCGTTAGTTTCAGGTCCATTAATTAGATAAAATTGATTTAAATTCGTTAGGTTCAGTTCTATTAATTGGAAAGATTGGACTTACGTTTAGTAGGTTCATTTCTGTTAATTAGACAGGAGGATCTCATATTTTGCGGACCTTGATTTCTTACTTATGTAACAGATAGAAGAAAAAAAGAAAAAAGAAAAAACACCTAGTATGCTCATACTATTAATTGGAAAGTCGGTGCTCACACTTAATAGGTTTAGTTCTGTTAATTAGATAGAGAGAAATAATTCTCCATGATCCCCGATTTCTAAATTAGGTAACATATAGAAAAGGAATTAACACTCGGTAGGACTTTTCTTGCCGACTTCGTGGCTTAGAGGTTACGACGTTTCTCCGTAATCTCGTATACTCTCATGGTTAACGTGATGATGGTGAGAATCAGCAGTGGTTCGAATGGCATCGGTAACCTACTGGGTATGTGAGCCGGCCGCTCAGAAAACAATGGCAAACTACTGAGCGTAATCTTGCCAAGAAATCAACATACAGCTGAAAGAAGCTGGTGTTGACAGCGATGTCCTGTAAAGGATGTGCAAAAAAAAAAAAAGTACTTTTCTTAAGTATATAAGGGGAACTAATGCTCGGTATGTTTAATTCTATTAATTTGATAACCGGGGCTTACTCTTAGTAGGTTCTGTTCTGTTAATTAGACGGGAGGAGCTAAAGCTTTCGACAGGAGAGCTAACGCTGAATATGTTCTGTTCTATTAATTAGATAACCGAGGCTTATTCTTAGTAGGTTCTGTTCTGTTAATTAGACGGAAAGAACTAATGTTTAGATGTGGGAACTAACGCAGAATAGGTTCAGTTCTATTCGTTGGATAGACAGGGATTTCTCTTAATAGCGTAGGTTCTGTTAATTAGAGGAAAATAACTAATAATGATTTTCAAAACAATGTTTTCCAGAAGTGAATTTGAATAACGAAGACACAAATAACAGATTGCACGATTTGCCTTGCATATTTCGCTGCATCTCGTCAGGTACATACTGCAGAATTCACACAACATAAAGTAAACTAACTAGATACATCCTTCAAGCTGAAATATACACATGTTCGCACAGTAATGTCAATTGTCTACCACGGTAATTTTAAGCCGACTAACATGTCTGTTTGCACAAATCTGGCTTGCGTAGATTAATCATTATTGCTTCTGCAAACTTTAACAAGCGAGTATGTTGTGTGTTAAACAACACGCGAAAGACAATGTCTCAATCAATCACATGGCCTCTTTCGAGCATGTACCTAGCAATTGATGAAGCGGGAAGCTTCCAGTGTGTCGGCCCCACTAGGCTCCCGTCGCCTTTGTGAACATGGACTGGCAAATACCTAAATTTTCAGAGCTTCACGCCTGCCCAGTACAAAAGGGGCTTAATACGGACCCTATTTGACCGTGCTATAAAGACATGCACCCATGACACACTGACAGAATAAATTGAAACTCTGAAGAATGTCTTAAACCTGAATGGGTACTCCACAGGATTTATAAAGTGCCACCGCCAACAGCCCAAACCATAAACCAGACGAAACTACAGACCCTAAACTCAAGGTATTCATCCAGCTACCCTTTCCAGGAGATGCCGTAATGCGACGTCTACAAGACCGGCTCACTACAGCAGTAGGTCGAACATTATGTGCTGCAACTCCAGTCATTAGGTACAGAACCACACCGATTTCCAAGCGTAGGCCACACACACTACTTCTAGTATTGCTGGACTGAATTTTGCATGCGGATAAGCTTTCTCTATTAACAGTGTCCCTCGTCATCAGGGGAACCCACTCTGACTTCAGAGGTACTTGTAATTTACGTCCCCAAGTCAATGACGATGCGTCAACATTTTAGTCCAACTGTCCGGTGTACGGATTGAACCCCTTACCTCCGCACCAGCACAATGGATGTTTAAGAACACACGTTCATATCCATTCGGCCATGCTGACCTACATTTTGATCATATAACCCATCGAGCACCGATTTATTTTGCACCATATATCCAACACAACTCAAGGCATGTAAAAGTCTGATTTACTTACATTGTTTTCTATTTACTTCAAAGGCACAGGGACCAATTTCCAGGGACCAAATAAACCAGAAGGACTGGGCACGTAGACAGCGGTTATGATAGGTAACATCTTCAGCGGAAGGTGAAATTAGAACGGAGCAATTGACGACAAGTGAATGAGAAGGCTAAAACTGGGTTTTACCTGGATGTGTCTGTGTGTGGGGATGGTATGAGATGGCAGGTGTGACATGGGGTTTCCCTCGTGAACTATGGCATTTCCAGAGTAAGTGGTTTGTACTTGTGATTTAGTGGTAGCAAATGTGGTCAATGCTACAGTTTATATGGGGTTTAGTAAGCAGCAAATGCAGTCAATGCTACAGTTTATATGGGGTTTAGTGCACAGCAAATGCAGTCGATGCTACAGTTTATATGGGGTTTAGTACGCCTCAAATGTGGTTAATGGTACTGCTTATATGGATTTCTTTAGTGGTAGCAAATGTAGTCAATGCTACAGATAATATGGGATTTAGTAGTAGCAAATGTGGTCAATGTTAGAGTTTATATGGGAAGTAGTAGTAGCAAATGTGGTCAATGTTAGAGTTTATATGGGAAGTAGTAGTAGCAAATGTGGTCAATGTTAGAGTTTATATGGGATTTAGTAGTAGCAAATGTGGTCAATGTTAGAGTTTATATGGGATTTAGTAGTAGCAAATGTGGTCAATGTTAGAGTTTATATGGGATTTAGTAGTAGCAAATGTGGTCAATGTTAGAGTTTATATGGGATTTAGTAGTAACAAATGTGGTCAATGTTAGAGTTTATATGGGATTTAGTAGTAGCAAATGTGGTCAATGTTAGAGTTTATATGGGATTTAGTAGTAGCAAATGTGGTCAATGTTAGAGTTTATATGGGAAGTAGTAGTAGCAAATGTGGTCAATGTTAGAGTTTATATGGGATTTAGTAGTAGCAAATGTGGTCAATGTTAGTGTTTATATGGGAAGTAGTAGTAGCAAATGTGGTCAATGTTAGAGTTTATATGGGAAGTAGTAGTAGCAAATGTGGTCAATGTTAGAGTTTATATGGGATTTAGTAGTAGCAAATGTGGTCAATGTTAGTGTTTATATGGGAAGTAGTAGTAGCAAATGTGGTCAATGTTAGAGTTTATATGGGAAGTAGTAGTAGCAAATGTGGTCAATGCTAGAGTTTATATGGAATTTAGTAGTAGCAAATATGGTCAATGTAACAGTTTGTATGGGATTCAGTATCAGCAAATGTGGTCAATGTTAGAGTTTATATGGGAAGTAGTAGTAGCAAATGTGGTCAATGTTAGAGTTTATATGGGATTTAGTAGTAGCAAATGTGGTCAATGTTAGAGTTTATATGGGATTTAGTAGTAGCAAATGTGGTCAATGTTAGAGTTTATATGGGATTTAGTAGTAGCAAATGTGGTCAATGTTAGAGTTTATATGGGATTTAGTAGTAGCAAATGTGGTCAATGTTAGAGTTTATATGGGATTTAGTAGTAGCAAATGTGGTCAATGTTAGAGTGTATATGGGAAGTAGTAGTAGCAAATGTGGTTAATGTTAGAGTTTATATGGGATTTAGTAGTAGCAAATGTGGTCAATGTTAGTGTTTATATGGGAAGTAGTAGTAGCAAATGTGGTCAATGTTAGAGTTTATATGGGAAGTAGTAGTAGCAAATGTGGTCAATGTTAGAGTTTATATGGGATTTAGTAGTAGCAAATGTGGTCAATGTTAGTGTTTATATGGGAAGTAGTAGTAGCAAATGTGGTCAATGCTAGAGTTTATATGGAATTTAGTAGTAGCAAATATGGTCAATGTAACAGTTTGTATGGGATTCAGTATCAGCAAATGTGGTCAATGTTAGAGTTTATATGGGAAGTAGTAGTAGCAAATGTGGTCAATGTTAGAGTTTATATGGGAAGTAGTAGTAGCAAATGTGGTCAATGCTAGAGTTTATATGGAATTTAGTAGAACCAAATATGGTCAATGTAACAGTTTGTATGGGATTCAGTATCAGCAAATGTGGTCAATGTTAGAGTTTATATGGGAAGTAGTAGTAGCAAATGTGGTCAATGTTAGAGTTTATATGGGATTTAGTAGTAGCAAATGTGGTCAATGTTAGAGTTTATATGGGATTTAGTAGTAGCAAATGTGGTCAATGTTAGAGTTTATATGGGATTTAGTAGTAGCAAATGTGGTCAATGTTAGAGTTTATATGGGATTTAGTAGTAGCAAATGTGGTCAATGTTAGAGTTTATATGGGATTTAGTAGTAGCAAATGTGGTCAATGTTAGAGTGTATATGGGAAGTAGTAGTAGCAAATATGGTTAATGTTAGAGTTTATATGGGATTTAGTAGTAGCAAATGTGGTCAATGTTAGTGTTTATATGGGAAGTAGTAGTAGCAAATGTGGTCAATGTTAGAGTTTATATGGGAAGTAGTAGTAGCAAATGTGGTCAATGTTAGAGTTTATATGGGATTTAGTAGTAGCAAATGTGGTCAATGTTAGTGTTTATATGGGAAGTAGTAGTAGCAAATGTGGTCAATGCTAGAGTTTATATGGAATTTAGTAGTAGCAAATATGGTCAATGTAACAGTTTGTATGGGATTCAGTATCAGCAAATGTGGTCAATGTTAGAGTTTATATGGGAAGTAGTAGTAGCAAATGTGGTCAATGTTAGAGTTTATATGGGAAGTAGTAGTAGCAAATGTGGTCAATGCTAGAGTTTATATGGAATTTAGTAGAACCAAATATGGTCAATGTAACAGTTTGTATGGGATTCAGTATCAGCAAATGTGGTCAATGTTAGAGTTTATATGGGAAGTAGTAGTAGCAAATGTGGTCAATGTTAGAGTTTATATGGGATTTAGTAGTAGCAAATGTGGTCAATGTTAGTGTTTATATGGGAAGTAGTAGTAGCAAATGTGGTCAATGCTAGAGATTATATGGAATTTAGTAGTAGCAAATATGGTCAATGTAACAGTTTGTATGCGATTCAGTATCAGCAAATGTGGTCAATGTTAGAGTTTATATGGGAAGTAGTAGTAGCAAATGTGGTCAATGTTAGAGTTTATATGGGAAGTAGTAGTAGCAAATGTGGTCAATGCTAGAGTTTATCTGGAATTTAGTAGTAGCAAATATGGTCAATGTAACAGTTTGTATGGGATTCAGTATCAGCAAATGTGGTCAATGCTAGAGTTTATATGGGATTTAGTAGTAGCAAATGTGGTTAATGCTAGAGTTTATATGGGAAGAAGTAGTAGCAAATGTGGTCAATGTTAGAGTTTATATGGAATTTGGTAGTAGCAAATATGGTCAATGTTAGAGTTTATATGGGAAGTAGTAGTAGCAAATGTGGTCAATGTTAGAGTTTATATGGGAAGTAGTAGTAGCAAATGTGGTCAATGTTAGAGTTTATATGGAATTTAGTAGTAGCGAATGTGGTCAATGTTAAAGTTTATATGGGAAGTAGTAGTAGCAAATGTGGTCAATGTTAGAGTTTATATGGAATTTAGTAGTAGCAAATATGGTCAATGTTAGAGTTTATATGGGAAGTAGTAGTAGCAAATGTGGTCAATGCTAGAGTTTATATGAGAAGTAGTAGTAGCAAATGTGGTCAATGTTAGAGTTTATATGGGAAGTAGTAGTAGCAAATATGGTCAATGTTAGTGTTTATATGGGAAGTAGTAGTAGCAAATGTGGTCAATGTTAGAGTTTATATGGAATTTAGTAGTAGCAAATGTGGTCAATGCTAGAGTTTATATGGGAAGTAGTAGTAGCAAATGTGGTCAATGTTAGAGTTTATATAGGAAGTAGTAGTAGCAAATGTGGTCAATGCTAGAGTTTATATGGGATTTAGTAGTAGCAAATATGGTCAATGTAACAGTTTGTATGGGATTCAGTATCAGCAAATGTGGACAATGTAAAAGTTTCTATGGCATTTAGTATCAGCAAATGTTGTCAGTTCTACAGATGATGTGGGTTTAGTAGTGGACCTTGTATCAGAGTGGTCCAGCCGCCTGCCTCGAGCTACGAAGGTCGTGGGTTTGCTTTTGGAGTTTCTCATTCGGATTAAGACTGCAATGTTTTCAGTCACTCCCTGGTGTTCATGCTCTGTTGTGCAGGCTGTCGTGCTAAAAAAAAAACGAAGCCAAATGGGACATAACACGATGCAATGAAGCTTTCCTCTTGACTTTAACCTGTTTAGTAGTAGCACATGTGGTCTCTGCTAGTTTCCATAGGATTTCGCCTGCCGGCACAGTTTGTCGAGGAGCGATTAACCGAGTGGCTAGAATGCCGGATTCTCCTTCGGGAGACCAGGGTTCAAATCCTCGGTAAGGTGTGGAGTTTTTGTTTTCTTCTATAAATGAACATATATTGGAAACAACAAGCTGTCATCAGAATTGATAACAATGTAGGTCAATATCAGCCTATTAAAAGAGGTGTGTGTCAGAGATGTGTAATGTCCGCAGATTTTTTTTTACCAGTACAGTGAAAATATTTTCTGAAATATAGAAGATATGGAAGGAATTCACATTGGGGGGATGATACATTAATAACACAAAATATGCAGTTGATACAGTCTTGATTGCAGACAATGAACAGGACCTGCGACATTTAGTAGATGCGGTTATTGTACACAGTGAACAACTAGGGTTAGAAGTGAATATTAAGAAGACACAGATTATGGTCGTCTCTGGGAAGAATGAAATACCACAATGTGATATAGAGTAAATGGGCATATTCTTAAGCAAGTGAATCGATACAGTTATTTCGGCACAGTCATAATATCTGATGGGAGATGCCTTGAAGAGATTAGAACAAGAAATGCCATTGCGAAGGTAGCCTTTTGTAAGATGAAAAACATACTGACCAATAAAAAGATATCAATTGAAACGAGAAAAAGAGTGTTGAAGTGCTACATAGAACCTGTACATTTGTATGGATGTGAAGCGTGGACAATGAGCAGACAAGCTGAAAAACATCTGATGGCTGTGAAAATGTGGCTTCTGAGGAAAATGCAAAGAATACAGTGGACAGACAGAAAAAGCAATGAACAGGTCCTTCAAGAAACAAATGAAGATCGTAAACTGATTAGAGTCATTAGACGTAGACAGACAAACTTGTTTGGGCATGTTATGAGAAGAAATGACTTGGAAAACTTGGTGACAACTGGCAAGATCGAAGGGAAGAGACCAAGGGGAAGACCGAGAAGTAAATTCCTGGATGGCTTGGCCACGTAGAATGGCCGAGACAGAAACACGGAGCTGATCCACTACTCTGGTGATCGAGTGAGTTGGCAGAACATGACCTCCCACGCTCATCAGCAAGGCACATGATGGATGGATGGACATGACCCTGTTTGTCGTAGATTGAAATGTAAACATGTACCTGGACTCATATGTGAGTACCAGGAGATGTCTTGGACAATAGAGACGGCCGGCGTGACACTGACCACATCAGCCACCGAGTGCAGGTTGGTCTATACAAATATGCGTCCACTAGAACAATATCTCCAATGGGCCTTAAGGTGTAGATAAAGGTCTTTTACTATTTTTCCTTTACGACGCCTTGTTCAAATAGTTAATATTATTGATTACATCGATTCCAAATAAAAGTTAGCTCTTATTACACGTGCTAAGTTAGTTAGCAAGTTTCAGGTTCTTTACAGGACATTGCAGTCAACCTCAGGATTATTGGCTGTTTGTGATGTAAACCGGCTCTGTGGCGAAGGGAGTTAAGAACGCAATTCGTAATCACGCTTACCACTACCGGCGATTTGGCAGCAGTGCGATTTGCATTGGTTTTCACATAATGGTGTAAGGACCTGTCGTTCAGAAAGTAATGGCAATCTGCTGAAAGTAAAGTTTGCCAAGAAATCAACAATAGCTATACTGGGGTTGACTGCGACGTCCGGTAAAGGATTGCAACTAACTAGTGATTTACTAGGCAATGTTAGTTTAGTAGACAGTTATTGCTTTCTGGACGACTGACGCTTCGTACTATTAAAATCAACGCAAATCTATCTATCTATCTATCCATCTATCTATCTATCTATCTATCTATCTATCTATCTATCTATCTATCTATCTATCTATCTATCTATCTATCTATCTATCTATCTATATATCTATCTATCTATCTATCTATTTATCTATCTATTTATCTATCTATTTATCTATCTATCTATCTATCTGTCCGACTGTCTGTGTCAATGTCTGCCTGCCTGCCTGCCTGCTTGCCTGCCAGCCTGTGTGTGTGTGTGTGTGTGTGTGTGTGTGTGTGTGTCTGTCTGTCTGTCTGTCTGTCTGTCTGTCTGTCTGAAGACTTTCGTTCGTTCGTTCGTTCGTTCTGTCGATTAAGTCATTTATTCATCCATCCACTCTTTAATTCATCCACCCATTCAGTCATTTATTCATCCATCCATCCATCCTTCAATGAATCCATCCATCAACCCATCCAGCCATCCATACACAGTTTATTTGTGTCAGTGTATCTATTTGAAAAGCTGTTTGTCCAGCCTGTAGCTCAAACACAAAGATAAATACAATGTCCTACAAGCTGGAACTTGTACCAGAGATTACCCCTTAAATCCCGAAAACTTGCAACTCAAGTCTCAAACTTGCAACATCAAACGGCTCAGCGTGTAACAGACGCCCTAAACATCACATTGAATGTTGTTGCCAGTTAGAATAATTTTTTAAACCACAGTCACCAACTGTAAGGTGGTTCTCATTACTCGTGATTCGCCCTGGCCAGTGTTGCTGTTTACTGGGAAGAATGTTACTGGGATGTTCATCAACTAATGATAAGTAATTATTCATGCATCTGTGAGGTTATTCTTTGCACTCCCTAAATTTGAACCGTGGAGATTTAGTTTCTCTTAAAAGCTTTGTCTAATTGCACAGGATGGAAAAAAAGTATGTACTGAACAAGTAACAAACTGGCGACTGTTCACTGGTTTAGACTATCCAGATTTTTGCATTTTCAGGCAGTAGTTTAGAATTCAGCTTTCACATATAAAGAAAACAAAAGGTGCAGATAAGGGGTTTTTTGTATGTGTGGTGTGAGGGTGGGGGTTATTGGATATTGTACCAAGAGGGAGTAGCGACCCAGCCTAAACTCATCATCATCGTCATCGTCATCATCGTCATCATCATCATCATCATCATCATCATCATCATCATCATCATCATCATCATCATCATCATCATCATCATCATCAAGAGCCGTGCCAGTTGACGTAGGCGTTCATGACTCTCCACAGATCTCGGTCTTTGGTTTCTGGATAAACTCTGCTGATGATATTCCTCCTTGCCACCGTCTCAATCCATCCAGCATAATTTCTCTTGGTCGGCCTCTGCCTCTCTTCCCCTCGATCTTTCCCAACTGGGTGCCAAGACATTTCCTAGGAAGTAAAGGCAGTCGGAGTAATATTAATACAGGAGAAGTCAACATTTAAGTCCAAGGGGCAACTTGTTGAACAGATCCACTGAGCAGCGGTCAGAAGAGAAGGGTTAAGGGCATTATACCGCTCAGCCATGCCGACCACCTGAACCAGGACATACAAGGAATTATACGCGCATGCACATGCACAGAGAGAGAGAGAGAGAGATAGAGAGAGAGAGAGAGAGAGAGAGAGAGAGAGAGAGAGAGAGAGAGAGAATTACACAGAGATCGAGTACACCAGAAAGGTAGACAGAAGGCTGACAGAGAGACAGACACACAGGCAGACAAAAAAAGAGAGACAGCCTGATAGACAGGCAGAGAGAGCAGAGAGAGAAAGAGAGGCGGAGAGAGGTACCGGGAAACCGAGACAAAGACAGAGTGACAGGGAAAAACAGAGAGACAGGCAGAGAGTGAGAGAGACAAAAAGAAACAGAGAGAAAGACAATGAGAGAGAGAGAGACAGTGAGAGAGAGAGTGAGACAGAGAGAGAGAAAGTTAGAGAGAGAGAGAAAGAGAGAGAGAGAGAGAGATAGATAGAGAGAGAGAGAGAGAGAGAGAGAGAGAGAGAGAGAGAGAGAGAGAGAGAGAGAGAGAAAGTCTTCGTGATGAGCACAGGTTAAGAACTACTACCACAGCTCAACACCAGGCCTAACAACTCTGCCTGTTTGAACGTGTCAGGTGGCCAGATTTATGGCTGATACATTGCCACAGACAAGCTGCACCTGTTGGCAACTGGCGCTCTCCTTCGCGCCATCCTTCAGTGGCAAGAGCCGCACGGCGAAGACGTCCTGGCAAATATGACATTTTGTCATAACTGTTTAGTGGTTACCGACATGATGGTCTCATTTGCTTGTATTTGACATTGCAGTTGTCCCGTTTGCTTTTCAGGGATATAACTAAAACAAGGCGGGATGATACCATTAAAGATATAAGAAGAATGTACTCACGGAATCTTCTCCGACTACTCCTCCTCCATCTATTGCTTCCTCCTCACTTCAGTCTCCTCTTCCTCCTACCTATTCTTATTCCCCTTCTTCTTCCTGCTAGGAGTCACTGACTGTATTCGCCTTCATTGTTAAAGCTAGACTAAAAACTACCATTACGTCATTTGAACTGTTGTCTGCATACTACAAGGAGGTTTTACTGGCTGAGGTCGCTTGCCAAAGCAGTTGCAACAAGGCCTACTGACTCTGACTTTTGTCTTAGTTTAGTTTAGTCGACGGATCAACATCACGGCACACAGGTGTATTCCACGAGTGGTTCGTTCTACTCCTAACTCAAGCCTGAGTCCGGAGAATCTCAGGTCAGTGCACGAACTCCGTAGCACCGGCGAGGATCCTGAGATAATTTGGATAGATTTTTAACTCGAAAATTTTCCCGGGCAGCGCCGTTACGCTACACTTTTTCGATTTCCAACAAACAAGGGATTTTTTTACGAGCGCAACAATACACACGGGCGTCCGATCTCACTACCCAGACACCAGGGGAAAGTTTATTACTAGACGTCCACGTGAAAAAATCCCGGCCCTCACCGGGGCTTGAACCCGGAACCTCCAGCACTCGAGGCGGATACCTACCTCGAGACCACTCAACAGCCGATAGATGAGAAAAACAGCTTGCCGGACAGAAGAATAGGATATACGCCCGATATGTCCTACGTAGACGTTTAATAGACTTGACCACATATGACAAAACGCGCTCACAACTTGGCAATTGCTATTGTATCATGATAGGTGCCTCATATACAAGGATAACATACATGTCATCTCTATGTATTGTAATAGTAGGACTTTAGGATTTCATTTTCACACAGCCACGGAATTACGAGATAGGAGTTGCAATGCACGTTCATGAGACAGACAGAGAGACAGACAATCACATGTTGACTTCTCGTATTTTATTAATAATACCCCGGCTGCCTTTTCCGGACAGGCGGACTAACAGACAGACAAGTAGTTAGGTAAATAATTGGTAGGTAGATAGTAGACAGATAGGAAAGTAAGTAGACATGTAGGTAGAAAGGTAGGTAGATAGATAGGTACGTAGATAGTAGTTAGGTAGGTAGGAAGAAGGGTAGGTAGCTAGAGAGGTTGGCAGGTAGGTAGGTACGTAGGTAGGAAGATAGATACGAACGTAGTTAGGTAGACAGATATGTAGTAGGTAGGTACATGGGTAGTTAGGAATGTAGGAAGGTAGACATGTGAGTTCGTACGTAGATATATAGGTTTTGTGGATAGTTAGTTATATCATTAGGTAGGTAGGTAGGTAAGTAGATAGTTACGTTTGTAGGTGTGTAGGTAGGTGATTGGGTAGGTAAGTAAGTAGGTAAGTAACTTATTCAGCTAAATGCCACACAAGTACTCAAACAACACACAAAATGCTACCTGAGCTTGCTATCTCTCTAACAGTCTCATTTGGACTAAAACGCCGAGGTACAGATAAAAGACACGCGATAAGCCACGATTATTCCGGAGCACATCCACCCGTTGAAGCCCTAAATAGACTACACACATACCCTTGGGGTCTGCTGTATGGGGTTAGGGTGTCATTTCATTTCTTCACTAACTTGCGATCGCCTCTGGTTTCCTTCAATTCTGTCATCATCATCATCATCATCATCATCATCATCATCATCATCATCATCATCATCATCATCATCATCATCATCATCATCATCATCAACATCATCATCATCATCATCATCATCATCATCATCATCATTATCCTCATGTGCCCTGCCAGCTAGCGTAGGTGTTCATGTCTCTTTACAGATTTCAGTCTTCGATGTAGTGGATCAGCTCATTTGATGCTACCCCTCCATGCCACCGACTCAGTCCATCCAGTATCATTTCTCTTAGTCTGCCTCCGCTCCTGTTCCCCTCGATCTTTCCTTCTTCTTTCTTCTTCTGCATTCATCCGGAGTCTTTTTTTCGGATGTGATTGCGTTGTGCCTGTTTACAGCGGAGCTGCGATACTGCGCCTTTAGGCTGACACATCCGACTTCTGCGGGAGTTTGTTGACCTGGTTAACCTTCCCTGGTGATCTTTCCAGTTGTCACGATGTTCTCAAATGCCCCTCTTCTTATCGCGTGACCAAAGAAAGATGTTTGCATCTATTTTATTGTTGTATATACTGTTCTAGTTTCACAGGGCTTGTTCAGCAATCGTTGTTATTTACTCTGGCAGTCTAAGGAATTCGCAACATTCGTCTCAGAAACAACATCTCTGTTGCTTCTAAGTTCTTTTTAATTTATTCATTTACTAGAATTATTGCATAAAATATTTTTCATTTTCTTAAATGCAGCTTTTGCATGCCCTATTCTACTCCCAATCTCTATTGTGCATCTTCCATCTGATGCTATAATTCCGCATTTTTTGTTGTTGTTGCATATCCCTTAAAGACGTTCCAGTCAACACCGGCATTTTTCAACTGCTGTTGATGTACTAGGCAAGATTACGCTAAGTAATTTGCCATTGCTTTCTGAGCGACCGGCTCACATACCCCATAAGTGACCGACGCGGCGAGAACCGCTACCAATTCTCGCGCACATCACGTCATTCACGAGAGTATACCGGATTACGGAGAAAGACGCTAACTCCCAGGCCAGGGAGATGGCATAATTCCGCATAGGTATTTTAATTTATCCACTTGATTAAGAATTTTCCTTTCTATTGTTGTGTCAGTCCGTTTATACTTCTTAGTTTTTCTACGATCGGTCTCTGTGGCTAAGGTCTTGCGAACGCGGTTTGTGAGCCCGTATACCCGGGTTCGAAACTCAGCGGTGCTGATTTTTTCGAAAAAGGTATAGGAGCCGGTTGTTCAGAAAGCAATGGAAAACTACTGAACGTAAGATTTGCCCAGCAATCACGAACAGCTGAAATGCTGGGGTTGACTGCTACGTCCTGTGAAGGACATGCAACTTAATATTCTTTTTTTCTACGAGCAATATGAAGATCCCCTGTCGGCTTGCTAGGCCAGTCGCAGGTTTAGCACAAAAATCTGACGATGGACGCAGGGAATAACGGAGTCCATGGGAATATCGGCACATGAAGCCCATAAGCGGGCACTCTCCTGCTGTTTATACTTCACCTCGACACCGCAAGGTACAAGAGGAATATGATGAGATGATATGAGATGAGATTGTTATGTCACATTTTGGTGTTCCCGTTTCATTTGGTATATCAATGTTTCTGTTTTCTTGATATTCAAAGAGTTCTTTTTGCACTCTCTGCTACCACAATTTCCAACACTTGTTGCAGATCTTTTGCATTTCCCGCCATCAGTGCTGTGTCATCTGCATAGCGTAGATTGTTTATATTATAATCTCCAGTTAATATTATTGGCTGCTCTTTTATCACTCATTATTACTTCGCTATAAAAAGTGAAGAGATCCGGTGACAAAACACATCCCCGTCGTACTCCTAGCTTTATTTGTTCATAAATACCCTCTTTATTTCCCATTTTAATTGCTGCTACTTGTTTCCAATAAATGCTGTTTATTATTCTGAGATCTGTCTCTTCAATGCTGTATATGCATTTAATTATGGTCCTTTAACGTATGGTATGAGTACACGCATCAACATATACGCTCCCGCGCACACGCACATACACACACCATCTTAGCTAGATAATTCAACGGCAGATACTACCGTAACGGTGGGCGTGTTGTCTTTGAGCGTGGTCGAGAGGTCTGAACCTCGGGGTAATGGGTTCATTTAACAAACCGGTCAGTTGAACTTAAACGCTGACTCCCCATTCAGAAAGTAATGACAAACTACTATAAGTAGAATTGCTTAGAAAATGAACCTGGGGTTGAGCGCAACGTTCTGCAAGGACGTGCAGCACTTTTAACTAGATTAGCGGATAAACATATAGAGACGAGTTGCCGTATATACTAGATTACGGGATAATGAAGCGGAGAACAGTTTCCTTCCTAGACGTTTTCACTTTCTAGATATTTCCAAAATATTTGAAACATTGTCAAGTACACATTACATGACCTCAGGGCAATCATCAGAGCTGTAGTGGTCAGGTAAACAACCCGCCTCGACCAGGCATTCATCCCGGACCACTGTGGCAGTAGCTTGGGGTACTAGTCACAATGCGACAGCAGCAACATCACAATTAGCTCTCCTCACTAGTATCATTAACTGTACAGATAAAGACGGTATTAGATTTTAGGTATTCATATATACTATGACATAATGAACGCCGATGACTAATTTCCTTCTTCATTGCAATTCGTTCCTATACATACATAGAACATTCTAGATATTATGTGTTACCAAGTTTATGAGGCGGGGTCGAGCGCCCTATTGCTAGAAAAACAAACAGGCCAATAATAAGAATTGAACCAAAACCCACTGCTCCCAACTATGTTTGCGTATTATAAACTTAGTAAGACGAGGTCTATGTTTTGTAATGAAGTCTGCTGGGTTGGTGGAGTTTTTGTTTCAATCCATGTCACTTAGATATTAGAAGTAGTGCTATATGTTCATTGTTGATACGATAGCAGTTAGGATGTAACGGTTTCTCACGTTAGAATGATAAACTCAAAGTTAAAATAATCAAGCATGGATAGATTGGCTTGTATATATTCAACAGCGTGAGTGTCCTATTACGGATATCTGAAAGTAATTATAACTCCATCTACATGTTACTACAGAGACCCGCAGATAATTGTAACTCCATCTATATGTTACACAACAAATAACTGCAGATAAATGTAACGCCATCTGCACGTCAACAGATACCTGCAGATAATTGTAACTCCATCTACATGTTATAACAGATACCTGCAGATAATGTTAACTCCATCTAAATGTTGCAACTGATACCTGTTTATAATTGTAACCCCATCTACATGTTACAACAGATACCTGCATACAATTGTAACTCCATCTATATGTTACAACAGATACCTGCAGATAAATGTAACTCCATCTACATGTTACAACAGATACCTGCAGACAATTGTAACTCCATCTATATGTTACAATTGAGACCTTCAGGCAGTTGTAACTAGTTAAATATTTTACACACGAAGACCTGAAGACAATTGTTAACTTACTCTAAGTGTACAGCAATGAATGAATCACTGAAAAACGAGAAGTAGGTTGAGAGCTTTACCAAAGCACAACTACAAAAAACAATGGACGTTGCGGCCAAAGCCTTCGTCAGCACAGAACAAAAAAAAAATAGATTCAACAAAAGCTTAAAAGACTATGAGGACGGGACGTAAAACATATAGTAGCAGTTCGTGGGAATGAAGCGTGGTTAACGAGAATAAGGTGAACTGACAGCGAAGATCTGAAGACAACTGTAACTCATACTACATGTAACAACTGAGTCTTGAAGACGATTGTTAACTAATTATATATGTTACAACGTAGACCTGAATACAAATGTACCTTGTATGTGCGTTGCACCGACGGCCTGGAGACAAATGTAGTTAATTCTATATGTTACCACGGAGACCTGAATACAAATGGAACTCATTCTATATGTTATACCGGAGGTCGGGAGACAATTGTGACACATTCTCAGTTCTCCACAGACACCTTAAGGCATCTTCAATCTTTTTTTGTTGTTGTAATTATCGTGTCATATAGCATGCCAAGAGACATAAGACATGAATAATTCAACAAACACAAGCATCGGTCAGCATCACTAGAACACCATCACAAGTGACATAATTGACTTGCGGCTCAATTCTTCATCAGTACCCAAACAACAAACAAAGGTGAGAGCAATGGAACACGTGAGAAGGTAAACCAAGAGATGAACGAACAATAGTAGATTACAACAAACACCATTAGGAGAAGGGAACAATAGTAGATTACAACACAATTAGGAGAAGGGAACAATAGTAGATTACAACACCATTAGGAGAAGGAATGTGTTAAAGTGCCATTGCTGGAAGTTTTTATGTGTGGAGACGGCGCTTGGTTGAACGTTTATAATCTGTTTGACTCACTTTAAGCAAGTCTGGTACTCGTTGACATAACGGTTATGACGTTAACGTACAACAATGACATGAGCGCAGTGGAACGAAGAGTTGATGCCAGCTCTCGACGTTCGGGAAAGACTGACCACCTATTCATCCCTGCACTCCGGCCTACAAAATGAGATGCTCAAACACTTCACATCCCCACAGCATGTTTCTACTACGGGACTCGTGTTTACGCCTGGTACTATACGTTCCGTTGATTCCCTAATAATAGTTGCCCTTCATTAATAATTTCACTTCATTGCTTCAACTCTGAGATAATCCATCATCATCATCCAATGGCTTGGCTGTGCAGAACTTTACCCTTCATCATCATCATCATCATCGTCGTCGTCCAGTGCACTGACGGCTGGCGTGAGATATCATACCTCTTCACAAATTGCGATTTCCGACGGCATGGATCAATTCGTGTGTTGATTCCCCTCCGCGCCATGACATTGGGACTGAGTGGTCTCGAGTTATGGTGTCCGCCTCGAGTGCTGGAGGTCCCGGGTTCAGGCCCCGGTGAGGACCGGGATTTATTTTAAAAATCCTCCTGGACTTCCAGTAAAAGAATTTCCCCTGGTCTCTGGGTAGTGAGATCAGACGCCCGTGTGTATTGTTGCGCACGTAAAAAATCCCTTGGCAGTTGGAAATCGAAAAAGAGTAGCCTAACGGCGCTGCCCGGGCAAAATTTCGAGTTAAAAATCTACCCAAAGTATTTCAGGATCCTCGCCGATGCAACGGAGTTCCTGCCTTGAGCTGAGTTTCTCCAGACTCAGGTTTGAGTTAGGAGGAAAACGGAGCTCTTATCTTATGGATTAAACCGTGTGCTGTGATGTTGATCCAGCGACTAAACTAAACTAAACTGCCTTCCTCTATCTCTCTTTCTGAACATCTTAACCCTTATAACATTCGAAATATCCCTGTATTATTAGCTAATTAACCAGACATGTTTGGTGTAGAGTGGCACTTGATTACAAATAAATATAGTGAGACAAGGCAGTATGAACACAAAGACGTGTAAAAAAATGCATGTTTCCACAAATACACAATGTGTGATCCACGTGGCCATCGTAACACATTGGAATTCAGTGGTCATGTGCTCGGCATGTGGATCACACGTTGAGAGCAAGTGTATTCAGCGCAAATCCTGTTGGTCTCAGACTATTCAGGGACATCTTCTTCTTATGGTCCATGCCGTGTGGCATTGGTGCTGTCTACAGTTTTCTGTCTCAACTACTGCTAATCATTTCTGATACCGATGTTCGTTCATGCCGTTATGTCAAACTGTCCAGCAGCTTACCGCTAGGGCTTCCCTTACCTTCCTGCCCTCAAATGTTCACATTGCCATGATGTATTCCAGTGGTTCCCATCAAATGTTCATATTGCCACGATGTATTCCAGCTTTCACCTCAATTGTTCACATCGCCACGATGTGAACCAGCTATCCCCTCAAATGTTCACATCGCCACGATGTATTCCAGCTTTCCCCTCAAATGTTCACATCGCCACGATGTACTCCAGCTTTTCCCTCAAATGTTCACATCGCCACGATGTATTCCATCTGTCCCCTCAAATGTTCACATCGCCACGATGTATTCCATCTGTCCCCTCAAATGTTCACATCGCCACGATGTATTCCAGCTATCCCCTCAAATGTTCACATCGCCACGATGTATTCCATCTGTCCCCTCAAATGTTCACATCGCCAAGATGTATTCCATCTGTCCCCTCAAATGTTCACATCGCCACGATGTATTCCAGCTTTTCCCTCAAATGTTCACATCGCCACGATGTATTCCATCTGTCCCCTCAAATGTTCACATCGCCACGATGTGAACCAGCTATCCCCTCAAATGTTCACATCGCCACGATGTATTCCAGCTTTCCCCTCAAATGTTCACATCGCCACGATGTACTCCAGCTTTTCCCTCAAATGTTCACATCGCCACGATGTATTCCATCTGTCACCTCAAATGTTCACATCGCCACGATGTATTCCATCTGTCCCCTCAAATGTTCACATCGCCACGATGTATTCCAGCTATCCCCTCAAATGTTCACATCGCCACGATGTATTCCATCTGTCCCCTCAAATGTTCACATCGCCAAGATGTATTCCATCTGTCCCCTCAAATGTTCACATCGCCACGATGTACTCCAGCTTTTCCCTCAAATGTTCACATCGCCACGATGTATTCCATCTGTCCCCTCAAATGTTCACATTGCCACGATGTATTCCATCTGTCCCCTCAAATGTTCACATCGCCACGATGTATTCCAGCTATCCCCTCAAATGTTCACATCGCCACGATGTATTCCATCTGTCCCCTCAAATGTTCACATCGCCAAGATGTATTCCATCTGTCCCCTCAAATGTTCACATCGCCACGATGTATTCCAGCTATCCCCTCAAATGTTCACATCGCCACGATGTATTCCAGCTGTCCCCTCAAATGTTCACATCGCCACTATATATTCCAGCTATCCCCTCAAATGTTCACATCGCCACGATGTATTCCAGCTGTCCCCTCAAATGTTCACATCGCCACGATGTATTCCAGCTATCCCCTCAAATGTTCACATCGCCACGATGTATTCCAGCTATCCCCTCAAATGTTCACATCGCCACGATGTATTCCAGCTGTCCCCTCAAATGTTCACATCGCCACTATATATTCCATCTGTCCCCTCAAATGTTCACATCGCCACGATGTATTCCAGCTGTCCCCTGTTCATAACATGCCCAAAGAATGAGTACTGCCTTGTCCTGATTCGAGTAGCCGGTTCTCTTTGTTCAGAAACTACTGGTAGAAACTTCAGAACAAGAAAACTTACCGATTTGCTCTTGTTAGTAGCAGTGGCTCCTTGTCGAAGACTATTTTCCAGAGTGCGGTTAAAGGCTAACAAAGATGATTGAGTCAAATGAAATCTTCGATTGACATTAACTCCTGTCTCCCAAACAACATCCCATGGTTTCCATATATACGACTAAGACTGTCTTCCCCCCACCACACACACACCCTTTCTAGCTAGAATAAGGTGAAACCATGAGACGCGTGGCTTAAGCTTGAGAGCAGTCGATGTCTATTTATTGTTTGTGGTCTTAAATCCGCGGCCCTTGACTAGGGATCCTTTTACAGAGACAATGGCTATGGTCATCCACGAATCTGGTCAGTGCCAAAACGAAGAGCAATGACAGTCTACTACCTTCTTTACAGTTGACAGAAAACTAAAACAGTTAAAGACAATGATAGGGCTGGAAATTTCACAAGACTGTATTTTCAGGCTACGACTGAAGGCGGCGCTGAAGTGAAAATCCTATGAAATCTTCGAATGATACATTGACACCTCTGACCCAAATAACGCGCGATGTGTGCGTCCTCGTTGTTTATGTTCGCTGGTTGGCATGCCATATGTGATTTTATTTGTTTGTTTTATTCAGGACATACGAGGGTACACATGACAATATTTGTTATTTACAAGGTGTGTCTATTTCATCTTCTTTTTGTGATCTGTATGCCCCGATGGAACAAACTCCCTCAACCAACTCACTCCAAGCCCACCTGTCTATAGCCATGTTCTGCAGCTGTCGTCGTGTGTTCTCTAATCTATTCATATTTGTCTCTGATTATCTTCCTTACTATCTGTGTTGTCTGCAAACACAGTTCTAGCATCTAGGTTTTTCCAATTCCTGAGATGTCCCTGAGTGAAAGAAGGTCAGTCGACAATCCCGACTCGTTATTCCGTCTCCGCATCTTATCATATGCCATCTGTGAGAAGCGCCTCATTTAATGTTGGTAGGCTGAGTTGTTTTTCTTCTGTTGTCTTTATATTTGTTCACGAGTTAGCAACTACAGCTTATTTTTGGTATGGAGTGGCCACTCCCACATCATCCGTTGTGAGCTGCCTTTTAGTTTAGTTTAGTTTAGTTTAGTTTATGGATCAACATCACGGCACACGGGTGTAACCCATAAGTGCTCCGTTCTCCTCCTAACTCAAACCTGAGTCTGGAGAAACTCAGCTCAGTGCACGAACTCCGTAGCACCGCCGAGGATCCTGAAATACTTTGGGTAGATTTTTAACTCGAAATTTTGCCCGGGCAGCGCCGTTAGGCTACTCTTTTTCGATTTCCAACTGCCAAGGGAATTTTTACGTGCGCAACAATACACACGGGCGTCCGATCTCACTACCCAGAGACCAGGGGAAATTTATTACTAGAAGTCCACGAGAAAAAATCCCGGCATCACCGGGGCTTGAACCCTGGACCTCCAGCACTCGAGGCGGACACCATACCTCGAGACCACGCAGCCCCCTGCCTTTTACCACATGCATAATCCATCCATCATGTGCCATGCCGATAAGCGTGCGTGGTCATGTTTCGCCATCTCACTTGATCATCAGAGTTGTGGATCAGCTCAGTGTTCTTGTTTCGACCATGCCACGTGGCCAAGCTATCCAGGTATTTACTTCTCGGCCTTCCCCTTGGTCTTTTCTCCTCGATCTTTCCCGTTGTCATCTAGTTCTCCAATTCATTTCTTCTCATTAAAAAAAAAAATGTTGACTGCCTGCGTCTGCATTAGGCGAATCATCATAAACTAGGCAACATTAAAGAAGGCAGTTTGCCGTTGCTTTCCTTCCTGGCAGTGACCATTTTGGCCGGTGAGTATTTCCGTTGCTTTCCTTCCTGGCAGTGACCATATTGGCCGGTGACGCTAGCCATTGTCTCGTGAAAGAGCATGATAGGTAGCAACATGCATAATCTGTGCGTCCCCCGTATGTCCTGGTAACGCATGGACCCTATTGAGGCAATACACCCGTGAAGCAGGTCCTGGTAACTCACGGGCCTTGTTGAGGCAATACACCCGTGAAGTAGGTCCTGGTAACTCACGGGCCCTGTTGAGGCAATACACCCGTGAAGTAGGTCCTGGTAACTCACGGGCCCTGTTGAGGCAATACACCCGTGAAGTAGGTCCTGGTAACTCACGGGCCCTGTTGAGGCAATACACCCGTGAAGTAGGTCCTGGTAACTCACGGGCCCTGTTGAGGCAATACACCCGTGAAGTAGGTCCTGGTAACTCACGGGCCCTGTTGAGGCAATACACCCGTGAAGTAGGTCCTGGTAACTCACGGGCCCTGTTGAGGCAATACACCTGTGAAGTAGGTCAAGGAAACATTTACGCGAATAAGGTGTGTTGGGCATATGGTGCTAGACCCATTATTTTAAAGATCCGTCGACTCTCCACGGGTAATGTGGTTAATACCACTTCCGCCGCCTTGACTTCCCAAGACATTTCATGGTACCAATTTTAGAATGGGTCCAACTGGAAGCCAAAGCTAAGTCGCTTAAAAAGTCGCTTAAAAGTCGACAGAGTCGACTTCATTATTTATTGTTATCCCATATGGCTCAGTATCTTTCCGAGCGCGGAAAGCGTCACACAAAGCACGAACTACGTAGCTCCAGCGACGAGCCTCAGAATTCCCCGAAAAAATGCACTCGTGAACCGAAGGACGCAGTCCGGAATCGAACCCCAACCTTCGGAGCCCGAGTCAGACGGCTTGACCCCTTCGCCACGGAGACTCAGCCAAAGCTAAGTTTAAAAATCCACCTCGAATCAGATTCGAACCTCTAGGCCAGCAACCAAGAGTGACAAAGCGTGCAGGGATACTAGCATACAGAAGCATATGCACATACAGAAACACACATACCTCACGCACATACAACAACTCCAGCTAACAGTAATCATTCTCTGGCTGCGCTATGGCAAACACTAACTAGACATCATTAGCCAGCAACACACTCCAGCGCGCCATAACATAGAAAGGCTACCAAGTACGATTTCATTTGTCATATTCTATTAAAGAAGTCAATATTTCAGTGCCAACTTTGCTGAAAGATGACACTGCAGGCAAGGAGATAATGAAGATATAACATATTTTATAGCTAATATGGAGATTATGCTGCGCCAGTGAACGGTCTATATTTGCAGTCATGTTTTCATATTAGCTGGTGGAGTGACGAGGGTGGAGTTGAGAGGCTGGTGGTGGAGGAGTCCAAACTGCTGGAGTTGGGATGTTATGACATGCAAACTTGTGATTGAGGGAGTGGTGTAAAAGGTGGGGGGGGGGGGGGGGTGTCAGGACTGCATCAGTCTGGCATTTATCTTATCTGAGGTTAACCTGAGTTCGGATACGTCAGACTTAATGGGATTTAAGGTTATGATACTTTTCCGTTGCTTCGAGGGAGAGGGGCGGCTGTAGACAGGGTGTAGGGTGCAAACAAATTAACAGCATCAATGGCAATGGAGAGTGAGAAGAGACACACAGTGTGATCTCTCTGGATGCAGTCACGTTATGATGAAGGGTTTAGCAGGAGAGTGTCACACACACACACACACACACACACACACACACACACACACACACACACACACACTCATACAAGACAGACAGACAGACAGACAGACAGACAGGCAGACAGGCAGACAGGCAGGCAGGCAGGCAGGCAGACAGGCAGGCAGGCAGGCAGGCAGACAGACAGACAGACAGGCAGGCAGGCAGGCAGGCAGGCAGACAGACAGACAGACAGACAGACAGACATAACAATAGATAAAGCTAACTCACACGCAAAAATCAGCGCAGAGCACTCTCCAATAGTAGCAATTAATAGTAGTAATAGCACTAGCGTCGAATACTCTCGAGTCCAAAGCTAGTAAATGTGGGGGAGAGGGGGAGATCCTATGACACGTATTATTTTTCAAAGAGCGTCCTTTATGCTAAGACTTACACTTCTTTATGCATAATAAAATCACAGAGCAAATTGTGTATTTACACAGCAAGGCCAATTAGTGTAAATCAAGTCTGAATGTCTGCCTAACTAAACAGTCCTCTACACACCTACAGTAAAGAATATATACATCAAGTGAATACCTTTACAATATGCCAGCTATGAAGAAAGCGAATGCTTAATTTTACGAGCATTGAATCCTGGTTCAAAACGTGACCGGATCAATTTGATTTACCCGAAACAGGCTTGACACAAAACGAGGCAGGCGTTTGTTAAAATAATATTCTTTGTTAAAATAGGCCAGCGCAAAACAAAAGATGGCGTCTTCCCCAAGAGGATCATGTAATCAAAATGGATTAAAAGGAAACAAGGAAAATTCTGCTTGTCGTTTCAGAAAATAATGAAACATTGATGGATGGTGAAGGTCTGAGAAAATTAAATCGACAATAAATGATTGATTCGATAGGAGGCGTCATAGACCTGAAAGTTCAGAGGAAATGTAGAAAGGTCAAACATGCATATATAGAAACCGTTTGACGTATGTGTTTAGTGGTAAATGTTGTTTCTATACTTACTTTCTTTGTGTTTTCTGTGTGTTTGTTTCCTGGCTTGTACTAATGAACATGGGCAGTTATTGGCTGTACGTGTGCGAATGTTTGTTCAACACAAAATGATGAGGAATCGGTAGCTGTTGCTTTGCTTAAGAAACTTTGTCTGTATGCTTGATCGTAGCCAAACGTCCCGAACCTTTTCAACCTCTCTTGTTAGAGTTGTGGGGATTTCTTTGGATACAATATCTTTTGATGTGCGGTGAGTAGACTCTTTACCGTTACGCCCGTGCTCACCCCTCCCCCCACCCCCTCCCTCAATCCCACTCCCTCCTCCCTTATCGTTCTATATTCAACAATATTCAACTTGGTCATCCAGTATTGTATGGGTTAGAGAGCTGTAGAGGTGAGGTGTCCCCCTCTTGAAATATGTTGACCAAATTTATGTTAACAACAGCACAATTTTTGTTTGTGTGGTTTGTTTCCAGAGCAACTAGGCGCCATCATAGTGAAACTTCGTTTTTTTTTATGTTTTTTTTTTCTAAGAAGGCTAGCCAACCCATGCAAGTCGCAGTAGAAAGGGGTTGACTACTTCTTCTTCTTCTTTTTCTTCTTCTTCTTCTTCTTCTTCTTCTTCTTCTTCTTCTTCTTCTTCTTCTTCTCCTCCTCCTCCTCTCCTCCTCCTCCTCCTCCTTCTTCCGCTTCTTCTTCTTCTTCTTCTTCTTCTTCTTCTTCTTCTTCTTCTTCTTCTTCTTCTTCTTCTTCTTCTTCTTCTTCTTCTTCTTCTTCTTCTTCTTCTTCTCCTCCTCTCCTCCTCCTCCTTCTTCCGCTTCTTCTTCTTCTTCTTCTTCTTCTTCTTCTTCTTCTTCTTCTTCTTCTTCTTCTTCTTCTTCTTCTTCTTCTTCTTCTTCTTCTTCTTCTTCTTCTTCTTCTTCTTCTTCTTCTTCTTCTTCTTCTTCTTCTTCTTCTTCCTCCTCCTCCTCATCCTCCTCTTCCTGCGTCTCCTACTCATCCTCATCATTGTCGTCCTCCACTTCCTCTTGCTCATCCTCGTCTTCTTCTTCTTCTTCTTCTTCTTCTTCTTCTTCTTCTTCTTCTTCTTCTCCTTCTTCTTCTTCTTCTTCTTCTTCATTACTATAGAATAAAATATGACAATGTTTTGTAAGCTCGAATGTTGAGAGAGAGAGAGAGAGAGAGAGAGAGAGAGAGAGAGAGAGAGAGAGAGAGAGAGTCAAACGGCCGCGGGTGGGAGGTGGGATGGAAGAAGAGAGGAAAGAGGGAGATAGAGGGAGAGAGATGGAGTGAGAGAGAGAGAGAGATAGATAAAGATATATATATATATATATATATATATATATATATATATATATATATATATATATATAGAGAGAGAGAGAGAGAGAGAGAGAGAGAGAGAGAGAGAGGAAAAGAGATAGCGAGAACGAACGAATCAGAATTATTTTTAAAAGGCCACTTATTGGGCACGCAGACCTGTCTTCCATTAGGCCTTTCCACCACTCATTTTTCTGTCATCACTGATCTATGGAGCATGCTTCGTTCACATAGAAAAAACAATGTCAAATGAATGCTGTGAACATAGGCAGTGCATGTTACCATGTTATGAGACAGCAGAGAGACATATACATATGTGTACACGTACGTTAATATACACACATACTTACATAATCACATACATACATGCATCATTTACACAAACTCACACAGCTATACACCCACTCAATAACACACAAATACACCTTTCTGCCAATACACATTTACCCACTCACAATCACAAACATCCATCCATCATGTGCCATGCCGATAAGCGTGGGCGGTCGTGTTTTGACAACTCACTCGATCACTAGAGTCGTGGATCAGCTCCTTCTTTCTGCCTCGGCCAAGCCATCCAGGTATTTACTTCTCGGTCTTCTCATTGGTCTCTTCCCTTCGATCTTGCCAGTTGTCACCAAGTTTTCCAAGTCATTTCTTCTCACAACATGTGCAAAAAATGTTGACTGTGTACGTCTAATGTCTCTAATCAGTTTACGATCTTCATTTGTTTCTTGAACGAAACACTTCACAAACTTACTAATAAATATTTATTCACATAATACTCATAATACTCCCTCTCTCTCGGTCTCTCTCTCTCTCTCTCTCTCTCACTCTCTCTCTCTCTCTCTCTCTCTCTCTCTCTCTCTCTCTCCATCACGCCCATATATCCCTACTCATACATAAACCAAAGCACACATATACACTCATTCCCAAACACAAATAATAGATACATACACACATTACAAACACACAAACACAAATACTCAAACAGTCACACACACACACACACACACACACACACACACATATATATATATATATATATATATATATATATATATATATATATATATATATATATACAGAGAGAGAGAGAGAGAGAGACACAGAGAGAGATAAATAGAGACATAGATACACACAGAGAGATAGAGAGACACGAGAGAGAACGAACGAAAGAACGAAGGAACAACCTTAATTTTCCAAGGGTTAAGAATGAGAGAAAGAGAGGAAGAGAGAGAGGCGGGAGAAGAAGTGAGAGTGAGAGTGAGGAGGAGGAGGAGGAGAAAGACGTACATACACAAGAACTTGTTATGTCACCGAACGCGACTTTTGAAATATCGATTACATACTTGAAAACAAGCAGTTACGCTAGGAGAAATTAGCGTCCATTAGGCCTTCCAATTCGATACCAACAGCAACTACCTGTAACCGATTATCTGCCCCACATCCCCATACGTTCCGCGGGTTTGTCAAAGCCTCGTTCCGTTACTTGGCCAGGTCTGTTTGCCGTGGGAAAGCTGTTTCTAGGTTTTTCGCATTTTGTCCCACTTTGATCGTGATTGCTTGCTGTAAATCCTTGTTAAGGACAAAACAATATATTATTTCATTAAACAGTTTTAATCTCGTTTCTGTCTTTTTTTTTTTTTTTTTTTGGAAACTGGATACATGAGCATTAATGTTGGACTTTTCTTGTCAATCCGGCTTGAACTACTTCATTCAACTGCATCCAAGGGAAATTGCCGGATAATTTTTCTCCCAGCATGGTTCTGGGGTCGACCTAGCGTCATACATGGGTATCGGATTATTCTGAGAATTTAAAAAGAATTGCTTGAGAAGGAAATGATTCGAGGAAGGTAACTACCCACCTCACCCCATTATGCAATGGCCTAGGATATGTGAAGGCCAAACATATCAAACACTAACTGCAGTACCTGGCATGGGCTTATATTTGATAAGGAAATATAAGAGACAGCTTCAAATGTACACCTATTTTTTTTAAAAATATTTGTGTGTGTGTGTGTGTGTGTGTGTGTGTGTGTGTGTGTGTGTGTGTGTGTGTGTGTGTGTTGTGTGTGTGTGTGTGTGTTGTGTGTGTGTGTGTGTGTGTGTGTGTGTGTGTGTGTAAATATATTATCGAAAAAAAAAGTAAAGAACAAACGTACCATTTTTCGATGTCCTCCAGCGCCGATAACGTTGATTCACATAGAAAAAAGAAATGCTCTTAATCGCGCGTGTAACTTCTCATGCATCACCTGCTGTAGCTCTTCATCGGACCGAAAAGTTATGAAATGTCCTCTCCACTTATACACTTGCTGGACTGACAGGCATGCATCACCATACTGGACTTTCTTTCGTCGATGAATTTACATAGGCTTCACACCTTCATTGATAAACAACAACAAACAAACAAAAACGGATAATAGAACGATGTTCTTCTTTGTGCATGTCAAAAGTAGGGCGGCCATCTTAAACTGTCCTCCGCCGTCATTATATTTGGCTGTACCATGATGTCCCGTGATTACCCTCATGACATCCTTAACAAAATTATTAACTGGTAACAAGACACTGGCACGGTTATTGTCATTTGTAAGACACTTTTAAGGTTTTCATTTGACGCCCACTCGTAAAACATTGTGGACATACTGAAACTACGTGAAAGACTCAACCTCATTATGCCGTGACCTAGGATATGTGAAGGTTCAGCACTTCAAACCACAATTGCAGTACCTGACATGGGTCTACCTTTGAGAAACAATGTAAATTACGAAATTCGTAACACAAAGTTGTGCACCTTTACAGAACACAATTATGGTAATTACAAGAACACTGCGGCCACTAGCCTTCATCAGCAAGCAAATACATAAATCACAACATATAAACACAGGTAAGACACAACATATAAACACAGGTAAGACACAACATATAAACACAGGTAAGACACAACATGCCAACACGGGGAAGACACAATATATCAACACGGGGAAGACACAACATATCAACTTGAGGAAGACACAACATATCAACTTGAGGAAGACACAACATATCAACTTGAGGAAGACACAACATATCAACTTGAGGAAGACACAACATATCAACACGGGGAAGACACAACATATCAACTTGAGGAAGACACAACATATCAACTTGGGGAAGACACAACATATCAACACGGGGAAGACATAACATATCAACACGGGAAAAACGCAACATATCAACACAGGTAAGACACAACATATCAACACGGGGAAGACACAACATATCAACTTGGGGAAGACACAACATATCAAAACGGGGAAGACACAACATATCAACACGGGGAAGGCGCACCATATCAACTTGAGGAAGACACAACATATCAACACGGGGAAGATACACCATATCAACTTGAGGAAGACACAACATATCAACTTGAGGAAGACACAACATATCAACACGGGAAAGACACAACATATCAACTTGAGGAAGACACAACATATCAACTTGAGGAAGACACAACATATCAACTTGAGGAAGACACAACATATCAACACGGGTAAGACACAACATATCAACTTGAGGAAGACACAAAATATCAACTTGAGGAAGACACAAAATATCAACTTGAGGAAGACACAAAATATCAACTTGAGGAAGACACAAAATATCAACTTGAAGAAGACACAAAATATCAACTTGAGGAAGACACAAAATATCAACTTGAGGAAGACACAACATATCAACACGGGTAAGACACAACATATCAACTTGAGGAAGACACAAAATATCAACTTCAGGAAGACACAACATATCAACACGGGGAAGACACAACATATCAACTTGAGGAAGACACAACATATCAACTTGAGGAAGACACAACATATCAACTTGAGGAAGACACAACATATCAACTTGAGGAAGACACAACATATCAACACGGGTAAGACACAACATATCAACTTGAGGAAGACACAACATATCAACTTGGGGAAGACACAACATATCAACACGGGGAAGACACAACATATCAACACGGGGAAGACGCAACATATCAACACAGGTAAGACACAACATATCAACACGGGGAAGACACAACATATCAACTTGGGGAAGACACAACATATCAACACGGGGAAGACACAACATATCAACTTGGGGAAGACACAACATATCAACACGGGGAAGACACAACATATCAACACGGGGAAGATGCACCATATCAACTTGAGGAAGATACAAAATATCAACTTGAGGAAGACACAAGATATCAACACGGGGAAGACACAACATATCATTACAGGTAAGACACAACATATCAACACGGGGAAGACACAACATATCAACACGGGGAAGACACAACATATAAACACGGGGAAGACACAACATATCAACACAGGTAAGACACAACATATCAACACGGGGAAGACACAACACATCAACACGGGGAAGACGCAACATATCAACTTGAGGAAGACACAAAATATCAACTTGAGGAAGACACAACATATCAACACGGAGAAGACACAACATATCAACACGGGGAAGACACAACATATCAACACGGGGAAGACACAACATATCAACACGGGGAAGACACAACATATCAACACGGGAAAGACGCAACATATCAACTTGAAGAAGACACAAAATATCAACTTGAGGAAGACACAACATATCAACACGGGGAAGACACAACATATCAACACGGGGAAGACACAACATATCAACACGGGGAAGACACAACATATCAACACAGGTAAGACACAACATATCAACACGGGGAAGACACAACATATCAACACGGGGAAGATACAACATATCAACACAGGTAAGACACAACATATCAACACAGGGAAGACACAACATATCAACACGGGAAAGACACAACATATCAACACGGGGAAGACACAACACATCAACACGGGGAAGACACAACATATCAACACGGGGAAGACGCAACATATCAACACAGGGAAGACACAACATATCAACACGGGGAAGACACAACATATCAACACGGGGAAGACACAACATATCAACACGGGGAAGACGCAACATATCAACACGGGGAAGACGCAACATATCAACACAGGTAAGACACAACACTTACTACATGAACTGATTCACTGTCGAAGGATAATATATCGCTAAATTTGACCTCCCATCTGAACAGAAGGACGACTTTATCTCATCATACTAAGGTCATCGTGCTATGTGTTTCGGTCTCTTCTGCAAGTTTAGTGAATGGAAATGTACATGAAAATACTTCTTCATTTACTAGTGTACCATGTTTGATCTAAACCTACTGTTTATCTGGCACCGACTTAGTTAAGGTATAGGGTGTATTTTTAATGTCCGATGGGTTTTTGAAAATATTGCCGTTCCAAGTTTTGTATTCACCCTCTGTGAAGTTCGTGAAATTTGGAACGGCAATATTTCAAACATCCCACAGTCATTTAAAATACACACTGTGTAATAACCGAATGAATACTAGTTGTCACAACGTTCTATGTTTTCCGTAATTGTGTTCTGAAAAGCTGCATTATTTCGTGCTATTTTTTCTTTTTTTAAATATTGTTTTCATTTCCACAGCTTTACCGGAGTTCCACTAACTGTATTCATACTTTATCTATGAGACAAGAATATACATCATTTCGATAATCGTGAAGATATGACAACACTAGATTAAATTCCATAAGTGTTAATTCGTGCTCAGATATGGCAAAGCTGAAGAAGTAGACACACTAGACAAAACAGAGAAGTTAAAACTAAAGTCATACCTGCTTGCAGAAACAGACATACGTCAAAGCTCGAATACCTAGGTCTTTTCTTGTCACTCCTGTAAGTGCAAATTAATAACTATTAATAGGTATTTACTTCTGTAGTATACACGCTCGCATGCCGGTTCGACGGTTATATATTCGAATCCGCATCGGTGTGGAATTTTAAAATTGACATGGGGTCTCAGGCAGACCTGGCCTAAATTGGGTACCGTGAAATGCCTTGAGAGGTAAAGGCAATCGGCCTGATATTAATAACGTCACCCCTGAAGTGCCGATACACATTCAGGCCTAGCATCATTTGTCCTGTGAGCCTTAAGCGTGTAAAAGGGCCTTTTCTTACTTTAATGATCTTGAAGAGCTGGTGGAGAGCTGCCAACTTAATTATCTGGGACCGAGTACAACACACTGTGGGATCAACACCTTGTGCCATATATATTGAAAGGCAGAAGGTTGGACGGTTCGGCTATTTCGATGAAATCTTACACCATCAACTACCAGCACTGTCGCTATATCAATGGAGATCTGATACGTGAGCAAGAGGACGTCTGAGAAGAAACTGACTTGACGCCATCAAAGACATTGTACAGTCACACGGAATGACACCATCCAGCGCCATCCATAGGGCGATGAAACCTCCCTCCCCCCGACGATTGACAGCAATAGTGGAAGATGATGAAGAACATCAGCAAACAAGTTAAAGTAAAATATTACAGGTGGATTCGAAAACACGACTAATGGGTGGACAGGCAAGCTTCCTAACCACTGCGTTATCCTGATTTTCCTAAAGAAGAAGGTTTTAAAACAATACGACAGTATTTTTGTTTTCTGTTTTTCTGTTGCCTTTTGCATTCATATTGTCCTTTCTAATATCCTCTCTTCTTATAACCTCCATCTCTGTCTGTCTGTCTGTCTGTCTGTCTGTCTGTCTGTCTGTCTGTCTGTCTATCTGTCTGTCTGTCTCTTTCGCGCTCTCTCTCTCTCTCGCTCTCTCTCTCTCTCTCGGATTCCTCCCCTCCCCGTTTCTCTCTGGTTCCCCCTCTCTTGCTTACGCCAGGATTCTCTCTCTCTCTCTCTTTCTCTCTCTTTCTCTTTCTCTCTCTCTCTCTCTAGGATTTACCCCTCTCTTTGTCTGGCTCTCTCTCTCTCTCTCTCTCTCTCTCTCTCTCTCTCTTTCTCTAGGATTATTGCCCACCTCGGCTCTCTCTCTCTCTCTCTCTCTCTCTCTCTCTCTCTCTGTGGTTCTCCCTCTTTTTTCACTCTAGGATTATATATTTCTCTCTTGGACTCCCCTCTCTCTCTCTCTGTCTGGTTCTCTCTCTCTTTCTTTCTCTCTCTCTCTACGATTCTTCCCCTCCTTGTTCCCCCCCCCTCTCTCTCACACTCTCTGATTATCCCTCTCTTGCTTACTCTAGGATTATCTCTCTCTCTCTCTAGGTTTCTCCCTCTCTCTCTCTGTCTTGTTCTCCTTCTCTCTCTCTCTCTCACTCTCTCTCTCTCTCTGGTTCTCATTATCTCTCTTTTCTCTCTCTCTCTCTCTCTCTCTCTCTCTCTCTCTCTCTGATTCTCCTTCCCTCTTGCCAATTATAATTCATAACCCCTGCTTATCCGTGTCAGAATACGCCAAGGGTCAAGTCCCAACCGTACATTTTAGTACCCCTTATCTGACTAGGGCCTGTCCGACCCCAGTACAAGGTCAGGGCAGTTTGCCACGGAGATAAGGACAGATAAGCACACGTGTAACTACCCGTTGCTTGAGCGCACCCTGTGAGGTCTTCGTCTTGCTAAATGTGTGTAACTAGGGGCATCCGCGCTGAAGTCCGCAGTTTAATCCCTGTGGAGCATTTGCGACTAGCATTGGCACAGAGAACAAGGTCAGTCGGTGTGCGTGTAATGGGAATGTGACTGATTGGACGAATGAACGAGTTTATAATTGGAGCATTGAATGGATAGAAGAATAAATGACTCGTGGAATAAACGGTTCTATGAATGATTGATAAAAACAAAGGGGTTAAAAGGCACCAGGAGTGACTTGGGCAGAGTTGTGTCCCGTCTAGCAGGGTCTCTCACCGAAGAGCCGCTAACCGCCTGCCGGAAGCTGCCCCCAAAGCACGTGCTCCGGATCCCCGACGTTGACCCGCGGGAGCACTAAAAACTGCAGTAGAGAACCGAATGACAGTGTCGGGAATACGAACCCTCGACTTCATGAGCACGAGGCTGGCGGCTTAACCACTTTGCCTCGGGTACTCCTAAAGGATTAATGACTGAAAGAATGAAAACATGTCAAAAGTTATCGTCATTACTCGGCTCGTCATTGTCTTCTTTCATTTGATTTTCAATGAACTATTAATTACTGCCCGCATGGTCATTGTATTAACTGATTCAGCGCGAAATAAAAAGTAGGTTTGGATCAAAGATGGCACACAATCAAATTAACACGTATCACAATGTAAACTTCCGTTCACTAAGCTTTAAAATGACGGAAGATACCAGGAAAAACAAAATAAATAACAAGATGGCCGTGCTATGCCGATGTATCATTCTTCTGTCCCAATGCGTGGTCACATTTGGCGATATATTATCCTTTGGCGCTGAATCAGTTAATACGAGAAATACACTCACAAGTGTTCATCGACACTTATAGATGACATAGCACAGAAGCACCGGGTGTATTTTTAATGACTGTGCAGTGTTTGAAAATATTGCCGGTTCAAGTTGTGTATTTACCTATTATGTTGCATGAACTTTACAGAGGGTGAATACAAAACTTTAACCGGCAATATTTTCAATCAAAGCACAGTCATTAAAAATATACCCTTTAGATGGACACACTTAGTCTTCTTATAGACCATGCCGTGTGACGTTGCTGGTCATATCTGTCCAGTGCCTTCTGTCTCTTGTGCTGTCTGTTATTTCTGAAAGTGACGTTCCTCCATGCCGTGATGTCCAACTGTCCAACATCATCTCTCTTGGTGACCCCCTGCCTCTTCTCCCCTCTAACCTTCCCGGTGTGGCGATACACTCCAACTTTCCCCTTCTCATGACTCGGCCACAGAATATAATCTTCTACTGATGTAACTAACCAGTTCTCTTTGTGTTTGGCTTTTTTAGGATATATTCACTGCACTTTCTATCAGTCCTTGGGAGTCACATCATTCTTGTGTGAAAACCACATCTCTGCAACTACCACATACATCCTCACGTCTACTAATTGTCCATAATTTGCTTCCATACTTCAGGATTTGCTCAATAAAGCTCTTAAAAACTCTTTTCCCCAACTCTATTGACAAAGATAAATTGCAGAGAATAATTATTCATCTTGAGAAATGCTACCTTTGTTAGGTCTATTCTACATTTAACTTCTTAATACATCTTCCATCTGCTGTTATTAAAGTGCTCAAATGCTTAAATACATTGACTTGTTTCAGATTGCGCTATTTGCAATGATGTTGCATTTGGGTATACAACTTTTTTGTTGTTGTCATAACCACATAACCATTACCTCTGTTTGTTCCCCCCCCCCCCCCCCCGTTATTCAGATTACGTCCTTGGTTTTGATCACACTGGGCAATAATAGCATTGAAAGCTACCTATCAACTCTTAATGATGACAGCGCCTAACTGAAGTACCATATTCTACGAACAATAATCGATTGCTCAAATATATGAAGCATTATCTATTAGTCGGCCCCAGCCGTTACTATGTAACAGAAGGACTTCCTGCTAAGTGTTAGACTTCCGTGGATATAACGTTCTACACACTCCCGCAAAACCAGCAACAATGTAAACCATATTTCAGCCAAAGTATCATTCATTTTTTCCCCGCATAACATGATATAAAACTCTGCAGTATACACCTGACGAGATGCAGCGAAATATCTTCTTCTTCGTCTTCAGCGTTCCGAGCCATTGAGGTTCTTTGCTGCAGATACAATCCGTCTCCATTCGTCTCTCTGGTGGACCTTCTCTTGCCAGTCGTTGATTCGAAGTGCTTGTAGGTCTGTATATGTATTATCTCTCCACCGCCTTCTTGGTCTACCTCGGGTTCTACGGTCATTTATTTCCTGAGAGTAAGCGAGTTTTGTTTCCCTATTATCTTCCATTCTTTCTATATGCCCCAGCCATTGTAATCTATTAGCCTTCATGATACCAGTGATTAGCGGGGACTTAAACAGATCATAAATGGCTTTGTTACTTCTTCTTTTCCACTCTCCACTTTGTGTATCCCTAATGGGTCCAAAGATGCGTCTTAAAATTTTGTTCTCAAAAATATGCCAGGCAGGAAATCGTGCAGTATTTAATTTATGGCGTCTCTGTGTAAATTCACCAAGGAAATACATTGTTTTGAAGTCACATATTTACGTCAGTGTACGGCCAGCTAGACATCTTAACTAAATGTCATCATAAGCCAGGTCTGTCATCCACCAGGTGCACAACTATGTATTGCTGCCATACCACTGTTAGATCTTGGCGGGTCTCAGACATTGTTATTAACTAAACGGGGACGACACGCCGATGACGAGGTAGCGGGATCGATTCCTACATATTTGTATATCAACGTTGACTTCTCGTTCAGAAAGCAATGGCAAGCTACTGAGGGTGGAATTGTCTAGATAATCGACTTAGGGTGGAGGTTGATCGTGACGTCCTGAAAAGACGTGCAATTTTTTTTTTTTTAATTTTATTTAGCTCAAATAATAAACACGTACCGTGCTCCATGGCGAAGATTTGCGGACGCGATTCGTGAGCCCGCTTACCTGCGTTCGAAATACAGCTGCGAACGATTTCGCAGCAGACCTTGTCGCGCTGGATTTTAACATGGTGGTATTGGAGCCAGTCGTTCAGAAAGCAATGGCAAACTACTGAACGTAAACGTGCCAAGATAACAACTGCAGTAAAATGCTGGTGTTGGCAGCGATGTCCTGTAAATAGGATATGCACCCCCCCCCCCCCAAAAAAAAAAAAAAAAAATTTAAAAATGAATAAATAAAATAAACACCTTAACAAATATTTCCGACAAACTAGTATAGTACGAAAATTTCGAGATGTGACATAATTGGTTGATTCCGTTATGATGACGTCATGGACAGAAATAGCAATGACTGGATCCGATTGGAGTGGCACGGTAAGTAAATAAACTGGTATTATTTGGCACTCATAGAAGAAGACAAGAGAGAAAGCAGTTGCAAATCAGAACTTAAGCTACACAGCACAAACATGAAAACTCTAGGCACACTGGCATGTGGATATGTCAGTTACTGCCTTTTGAGAAGTGTCAGTAGGACAGGTTAGATACATCGAGTCTCTCTCTCTCTCTCTTTCTCTCTCTCTCTCTCTCTCTCTCTCTCTCTCTCTCTCTGTGTGTCTATCACTCTCTCCCTTTTCTCTCTGTCTCTTGCTCTGTCTCTCTCCATCTCTCTCTCTGTCTCTCTCCATCTCTCTCTCTCTGTCTCTCTCCATCTCTCTCTCTCTGTCTCTTGCTCTGTCTCTCTCTCTCTCTCTCTATCTGTCTCTCTCCATCTCTCTCTCTGTCTCTCTCCATCTCTCTCTCTCTGTCTCTTGCTCTGTCTCTCTCTCTCTCTCTCTCTGTCTCTCTCTGTCTCTCTCTCTCTCTCTCTCTCTCTCTGTGTGTTTCTTTTTCTGTTTCTATCTTTGCTTCTATCTTATGTTTGTGTGTGTTTGCCATCAAAAGACGGTTTTGATGCCCTATCTCCTGTGACGGCCGACACCAATCCCTGGAAGGTCTGGTCTACATTAATTAAGAGATTGCTCCTGCACTTCCAGAAATACGACACGTATACTGCTACTGGACTACTTTATGTGGAGAGTAGGGCATCAATAATGCAGGATGCACCACTACTATGGAGAAGGGGAGTGGGGAGGAGTTGGGGTAAACGAAAGTGACAGGTTATGTTTGGGTGGAGGGGTGCATTCTAGTACAAGAAAGCGTGTGTGGATGTTGAGGGAGGGACAGAGAAAAAGAGAGAGAGAGAGGGGGGGGGGGGCGGGTGTTATTGTGAACGAAGTGCTAGATAGGGAGGCGGAGAGGGGTAAAGATACAAAAGGAGCCAGAAAACCAATATATGTATATATATATATGAATGAGAGAACGAGGTTATTATAGTCTTTTGGGTCATTGCAGATGCTTCGAACATAGAAGTCGCTTCAGTCATGACAATCGCTCCAGTCAATGCAATATCAATGGCTATAGAAATCTCTTGGGTCATAGCAGTCTCTTTAGTAATTGCAGTCTCTTTAGTAATTGCAGTCTCTTTAGTAATTGCAGTCTCTTTAGTAATATCAGTCTCTTTAGTAATTGCAGTCTCTTTAGTAATTGTAGTCTCTTTAGTAATTGCAGTCTCTTTAGTAATTGCAGTCTCTTTAGTAATTGCAGTCTCTTTAGTAATTGCAGTCTCTTTAGTAATATCAGTCTCTTTAGTAATAGCAGTCTCTTTAGTAATTGCAGCCTCATTAGTAATAGCTGTCTCATTAGTAACTGCAGCCTATGTAGAGAAAACAGTTTCTTTAGTAAGAGCACTATCTTAGGTCATAATATTTTCTTGAGACAGCATTATCTTGGGTCATAACATTTTGGGGGGACATAGCATTATCCTAGGTCTTAGCAGTCACGTGGGTTTTAGCAATCTCTTAAATTATAGCATTCTCATGAGCGACAGCTGTCTGTGGAATCACTGCAGTCCCTTGGGTCATTAGCAGTCCCCCAGGTCATAGCAGTCCTTTGGGTCATATCAGTCTATGGAGTCATAACAGTTTAACAAAAAATGAAACAACCGCGCATGCATTATTCAGTTTTTAGCATACACATCTTCCTCCGTTTCTCCAATATAGCACTTTCTCACTTAAAGTTAATTTCTCGGTTCCCCATATGTTGCTGATATGTCCCATAAGTTGCATTTGTCTTGTCCTTATACAGTTATTATGAGCGGTCTCGTCAAACTGGCAGCCACCATCACCTAAGCATTTGTTTTCTGTTCTGTATACAACAATTGTTGGACATAGTAGTAACAGAGAGTGCACAGAAAGGATTCTCCTTGAATATCAAGAAAACAGTAACAATGGATATATAAAAGAAAATGGGGATACCCAAATGTGACATAGAAATAGAAGGGGACATTCTCAACCAAGTGGATAATTTTAAATACCTAGGGGCATTTATAACATCAGATGGAAGATGTACAACAGAGATTAAGAACAGAATAGGGCAGGCAAAAGCCGCGTTTCAGAAAATGAAGAGTATCTTATGCAATAAGTCGCTATCAATGAATGTAAGAAAGGGAGTGCTAAATTGCTATATAGAACCTGTTTTTCTGTACGGAAACGAATCTTGGAATGTAAATGAACAAATTAGGTAGAACTTAGAAGCAACAGAGATGTGGTTTTTAAGACGAATGTTACGAATTCCTTGGACTGCCAAAGTAACTAACAACGATTGCCTGAAAGAGGCTAATGAAACTAGAACACTATATACAACAATAAGAAAGAGACAAACAGCTTTCTTTGGTCATGTGATTAGAAGAGGGGCATTGGAGAACATCGTGACAACTGGAAAGATCGAGGGGAAGAGAGGCAGAGGCAGCCCAAGAGAAATGATGCTGGACGGATTGAGACTGTGGCATGGAGGAATATCATCAGCAGTGTTGATCCAGAACACCAAAGACCGAGATCGGTGGAGAGCCATGAACGCCTACGCCAGCCGGCAGGGCACTTGATGATGATGATGAATGTATACGATGCTTAGTGTGCACAGATGGCCAATAGATAGTGATATTTTTTTCCGCATATCCTGTTTACAGGTCATTGCAGTCAAGACCAGCATCTTTCAGCTGCTGTTGATGTTTTGGCAAGTTTTACGTTCAGTAATTAGCTATTACTTTCTGAACGATCGGCCAATATACCCACGTAAGTAACGAATGCGACGCGATCCGCTACCGAGTCTCACGCAGCTGTGCTTCGTACAAATGTATACGGGATTACGAACAGCGTCCTTAACCTCTCTGCCAGGGAGTCCGGCAGATAGTGATATACACACAACTTAATTACTGTATTAGATGACAGAGATGTCTGCTCCAGATAAGGCACCAGAAACAGGCGAAGACTTACCGGGGGTTTGACCTTGTTGTTTCTTAAATCCGGGGTTAAAGGTCTTCTGGATCTACAACCCACATATTCATGGAGGGGTCCCAAGTATTGAAGCATTAATACATTCAGTATGTGAACAGACAGTAGGTGGTAAGTAAGTGACCCTATTCCATGCCGTGAGATGTATTGGGTTTAAGATGTTAACTCGGTATTCTTAGACCCATGGGCACTCAGTAAATCTCTCACCTCATCATGTTCCTCTTGTACCTTGCGGTGTCGAAGTGAAGTATAAACATCCTGCGAGTGCCCGATTATGGGCTTCATGTATCGATATTCCCATGGACTCTGCTATTCCATCCGTCCAATGTTTACGTGGTCAGCCTCTTCCTCTGTTTCCATCTGGTCTGTACATCATTGCTTGTTGTGGCATGCTGTTAACTGGTAACCTACTTGCATGGCCAAAGCATTTGACTTGCTGCTTTCTAATAAAATCTAGTGCTGCTATAACCCCCACTTTAGTCCTGATTTCTTCATTTCTGATCTTATCTCTTCTTGATACTTAAGTATTCTTCTCAGGAATCTCATTTCTGTTGTTGTGATTTTTCTTTTCTCTTTTCCTGTCATTGTCCAGATGTGGCATTGGTAGCATAGAGTTGGCAGGAAGATTGCGTTGTACAGTGCTTTCTTAGTAGTTATTGATACATATTTGTTCTTTAGTATTGGTGCCATTTGTCCAATGAGTTGGTTTGCCTTATTGCATCTATTTTCAATCTCGTCTTCTGATCTGCCATTTGATGATATTATACTTCCTAGGTACTTAATACTCTTTACTTGTTTCAAGGGATGTTGTTTAGGTGAATTGTTGTTGTTTTTTTTCTTCTTTAGTTATAGTCATTACCTCTGTTTTGCTTGTGCTAATTTTCATGGTATGTTCCCTACATATTTCTTTTAGATTATTTATGTGGTCTTTTAATTCAGCTTCTGATATTGCTATTAGTGCTTGGTCGTCCGGAAACAGGAGTTATCTAATGGTTAGATGTGCAGATGGTTCTTCTTCTGTGTTCTCGTCATGCGGTATTCTTGCTGTCTCTGCTTGGCTGGTTTCTTTACATATGTTGTTTATATATGTTATGAACAAGAGAGGGAACAGGAGACAACCTTGTCGTACTCCAGATCTTAGGGTTCTGAGTTCTCCAGAAAAGTGTCTTCATTAGTCATGTCTATCATACACATGAACCTACAATTATGGAATACGGACATAATTCGTATCAAATCATAGAAATAGCACCATATGTCTCATCATTTATATTAAACCAGCATAGGTCAAATAACAAACACACAAACACATCGGACCGTAATGCTGTGTCGAGTATTAACAAACATTTAAAGAAGATAAATGATTGGTCAGTTACAATGCCAGGTTTAATATAAATTATGAGACCTTTGATTCTATTTATATAGTTTGATACGAATCCTGTTCGTATTCCATAGTTGTAGGTTCATGTGTATGATAGACATGACTAATGAAGACACTTTTTGGAGTGTCTAGTTGGTCATGCCTCGAAGTACACTTGTTCCTGCAGCGAGGAGCTACCGCCATTTGGAGTTGACAGGTTCGAATCCAGATCGGTAACTAAACCTTTCAAATTTTATGTTGTCTAGTGCGTCCTCTAGTCTCTACTTCCTTCTTCTCCTTCTGTGAGCGCCAAATAATACCGGTATATTAGTAATATTAGTAATGCCACCAGAGAATGGGTAACACTCTGGGTGTGTGCGCGCGTGTCTGTATCTCTGTGTATTTGTTGTGTCTGTTTGCGTATGTGTGTGTGTGTGTATGTGTGTGTGTGTGTGTGTGTGTGTGCATTTGTCTGTGCTACAGTTGTTAGGAAGGTCCGCAGATATCCACAGTTGACTTGTGGCAATGACGGTGTTAACACAGTGTAGCCTACCACGCATGTCGTAAGAGGCGACTAAGGAGGTTTGATGGTTCCGTCGCCCTGCTACTGAGTGAGTGCGTGGCGCGACACTGTGAGCTGTGAGTTTCGTGTGAAATGCTTTTGAATCTGCCCGAGGTTTTTTGGAACGTGACTACATGTTCGGAGCGATGGTAGCTGGCTATGTCCCAGATTGACCGGTTTTTGCCTTATGCAGAAATGCATGGCTGCTGGGCTTCTGGTTGACTGTCACTGCCATCGACAATGAACTGTATTTTCGTGGACTGTGTGAGTGAACATCTAGGAAACATCCAGATGGGAAAATGACTGCCGATTCCATCAGAGATGAACTGGGTGTTTCGTGGGGGACTATTGTGTTGACATTCTGGCAGCGGCATTATGCACAGTGTATCTGTGCGGGCTGTTGTTTGTCGAGACTCCTGTCTTTTCCACTTTTCACATTGGGCAGTGGGGAGCATTTTGTGCGATATTCACTGGCACAGGAACGGAGCATAATGGGGACGACCCGTTGCTGTGAGGTTGGAACTATGACCAACTAACTAACTAACTAACTAACACAGTGTATCTTGTGCAAGCTTTCAGTTCTGTGTTTCAGGTTCACAGTTAAGAATGGAACCCACTCCCCCTGCCCCTTTTCAATCCAACTGCACAGGGCGCAGGGGTTGACAATCGTCGTCATCATATGCCCTGCAACGTGGCGTAGGCGATCATGTCTCTCCACAGATCTCGGTTCTTTGTGTTCTGGGTCAGCTCTGCTGATGATGTTCTTGCATGCAATCATCTTACACCATCAGACATCATGTCTCTCAGTCTGCCTCTGCCACTTCTAATTCTTGGTAGTCGCCACAGCCTTCTCCGGTTCCACCAGTGACCAGTGCTTGTCGCGTCCTTATAGTTGTTTATACTATTCTACTTTCATTATTCTCTTCCAAGCTATTTTTACTATTTACTCCGTGTGTCTGAGGTATGTGCAACATTCGTCTTAGAAACCAAATGTCCGCTGCCTCCATATTCTTCCTGATTTGTTCGTTCACATTCCAACATTCACTGCCATACAGCTGAACAGCTCGATATACTACTGCATTATTCTCTCACATTCCAACATTCACTGCCATACAGCTGAACAGCTCGATATACTACTGCATTATTCTCTCACATTCCAACATTCACTGCCATACAGCTGAACAGCTCGATATACTACTGCATTATTCTCTCACATTCCAACATTCACTGCCATACAGCTGAACAGCTCGATATACTACTGCATTATTCTCTCACATTCCAACATTCCCTGCCATACAGCTGAACAGCTGGATATACTACTGCATTATTCTCTCACATTCCAACATTCACTGCCATACAGCTGAACAGCTCGATATACTACTGCATTATTCTCTCACATGTGAAGACTCACTGTCATACAGCTGAACAGCTGGATATACTACTGCATTATTCTCTCACATTCCAACATTCACTGCCATACAGCTGAACAGCTGGATATACTAATGCATTATTCTCTCACATTTGAAGATTCCCTGCCACACAGCTGAACAGCTGGATATACTACTGCATTATTCTCTCACATTTGACGATTCACTGCCATACAAGCGAGCAAGAGGTGACAATGATACAAGTAGGAAGATAACATCAAGAGATGGACAAACATCAGCCCGACAGAATGTACAGTCAGGGCGATAGACAGTGTTGGAGATCCATTGCAGCCAACCTTCATTGTGGAGACGGCACCTGATTGATTGACTGATTAAATTGTTAATGATATTATTTTATCCTCTAAAATGAAGCATTTGTTTCACCTTCTATTGGCTTTTATTTTATGAAACAGCTTCACAGAAAACAACAAGTATGATCTCTCTGATAGACAACTATGGCAATGAAGAGAGATGAACACTCATCTCATTCTACAGTGGCTTAATATTTCATTATTCACCTCTGTGGTAATATATCCTATTTGATTGTTGCTACCTTTCATACACGCACGTTCCCAGTTTACATTTGTACTTTATAAATGCCATGACGTGTGAATGCATGTTTGTTTGTATCCGTTATAAAGCCGACCCCCACCACCGCACTCAGCCCCATTTTGTTAAATTTGGAAGCGGTCATGACCCTGTATGCTAATCAATGAGGTGAGGTCGTTAGGAACTGAGGGCTTAATTTACTGCACATGCGCCACGTCATCTAGAAATGATGGTCGCCGGGAAGCTGGGGGTGTGAGTTTGAAAAATGCGCAGTCCACAATCGTTCGACAAGCACGTAAAGCCAATAAATTGTGCCCGCATTTATGCAAACTTCAAACATAGACCAGCAGTTTTCTTGCCCTCGCTTATTCTCGGCTGGTTAAATAGTGGGTACGGATGCCCTTGAACCCGATTCAGTACAAGATAAGGAATAGAGTAACCCTGGGGACCACATGAGAACATCAAAGACATTACAAGTTAGTTAAATGTCCTTGACAGAACGTCGCAATCAACCCCACAATTTGTGTGGCTGTTTGTGATTTACTTGGTAATGTGTACGTTCACTAGTTCACCACTGCTTTCTGAACGACCGAAGATCATACCAACGAACTCAACGCAAGGAGGTCTGATTCCAAATCATTTGCGGCTGATTTCCAACTCTCAACTCGGTTTGTCGGGGATTTGTGAAACGCGTACACTGCCCCTAAGCTACAGCGCCAGTTATCAAACACATACATTAAAAATATCTCCAGTGTTGATTGACTGCCCTTAGACCACAATAAACACTACAATATACCACTCCCCTCATTCAATGAAAGTACAATCATTGGGAGGTGAGGAGGGGGGGGGGGGTAAACTATTGTGGGACTGAAAATTGTCCCATCATGTTTCTATTTACTCCCTGGGTCTGGTGGTGCGGTTTGTTGGCCATAGAATACCTAAAACCTGTGGTTGACACGTGACAATCCTAGGCCTGATCCTAGTCACGTCGTCTGTGCAGCGCTAAATCACGGTCTAGATAACATCCTAAGATGTGCAGCGCTAAATCACGGTCTAGGCAACATCCTAAGATGTGCAGCGCTAAATCACGGTCTAGATAACATCCTAAGATGTGCAGCGCTAAATCACGGTCTAGGTAACATCCTAAGATGTGCAGCGCTAAATCACAGTCTAGGTAACATCCTAAGATGTGCAGCGCTAAATCACGGTCTAGGTAACATCCTAAGATGTGCAGCGCTAAATCACGGTCTAGGTAACATCCTAAGATGTGCAGCGCTAAATCACAGTCTAGGTAACATCCTAAGATGTGCAGCGCTAAATCACGGTCTAGTTAACATCCTAAGATGTGCAGCGCTAAATCACGGTCTAGGTAACATCCTAAGATGTGCAGCGCTAAGTCACGGTCTAGGTAACATCCTAAGATGTGCAGCGCTAAATCACGGTCTAGGTAACATCCTAAGATGTGCAGCGCTAAATCACGGTCTAGATAACATCCTAAGATGTGCAGCGCTAAATCACGGTCTAGGTAACATCCTAAGATGTGCAGCGCTAAATCACGGTCTAGGTAACATCCTAAGATGTGCAGCGCTAAATCACGGTCTAGGTAACATCCTAAGATGTGCAGCGCTAAATCACGGTCTAGATAACATCCAAAGATGTGCAGCGCTAAATCACGGTCTAGGTAACATCCTAAGATGTGCAGCGCTAAATCACGGTCTAGATAACATCCTAAGATGTGCAGCGCTAAATCACGGTCTAGATAACATCCTAAGATGTGCAGCGCTAAATCACGGTCTAGATAACATCCTAAGATGTGCAGCTCTAAATCACGGTCTAGATAACATCCTAAGATGTGCAGCGCTAAATCACGGTCTAGATAGCATCCTAAGATGTGCAGCGCTAAATCACGGTCTAGCTAACATCCTAAGATGTGCCGCGCTAAATCACGGTCTAGATAACATCCTAAGATGCTGTTATGGAGAGGTGAAGTTCCACTGCTGACATTGCACACCCCGATGGTGTCTTAGTTAGGGGAGAGGAGGGAGAGGTCTGCAGCATAGTCCACCTGGAGATGTTACTTTTGTACCAGTTCACCAGGACAGTCTCTGTACCAACATCAGCTGGAGAGAAGTAGTTCACCAGGACAGTCTCTGTACCAACATCAGGTGGAGAGAAGTAGTTCACCAGGACAGTCTCTGTACCAACATCAGCTGGAGAGAAGCAGTTCACCAGGACAGTCTCTGTACCAACATCAGCTGGAGAGAAGCAGTTCACCAGGACAGTCTCTGTACCAACATCAGCTGGAGAGAAGCAGTTCACCAGGACAGTCTCTGTACCAACATCAGCTGGAGAGAAGCAGTTCACCAGGACAGTCTCTGTACCAACATCAGCTGGAGAGATGCAGATCACCAGGACAGTCTCTGTACCAACATCAGCTGGAGAGATACAGTTCACCAGGACAGTCTCTGTACCAACATCAGCTGGAGAGAAGTAGTTCACCAGGACAGTCTCTGTACCAACATCAGCTGGAGAGATGCAGTTCACCAGGACAGTCTCTGTACCAACATCAGCTGGAGAGAAGTAGTTCACCAGGACAGTCTCTGTACCAACATCAGCTGGAGAGAAGCAGTTCACCAGGAAAGTATCTGTATCAACATCAGCTGGAGAGAAGCAGTTCACCAGGAAAGTATCTGTACCAACATCTGCTGGAGAGATGCAGTTCCTTTTAAGGGCTCATACGATCTTAATGCCACTGTATTCGACTTAAGAGTTGGAATTCAGCCTTCTAGAAGGTTCAGCAAACAATCAACCATCCAGCCAACCATCCAGTCAACCAACCGACCAACCAACCAGTTAACCAATCAACAAAACATCCAACAAACCAACCAGCCAATCAACCAACCAGCCCTCCAACCAACCAACCAACCATCCGACAAACCAACAAATCAACCAACCAACTAGCCAGCCAACCAACCAACCAAGCAACCATCCAGCCGATCAACCAACCAGCCATCCAACCAATCGTCCATTCATCCCTCCCTCCATCCATCCATCCATCCATCCATCCATCCATCCATCCACCCATCTATCCATCCATCCATCCAACCAACCAACCAGTCATCCATCTAACGAACCAACCAGTCAGCTAACCAACCAAACAGGCAGCCAACATTCAACCAACCAGTCAACCAACCAGCCAGCCAACCAGCCAACCAACCAATCATCCGTTCAACCAAGCAACCAAACAATCAACCAATCATCCATCCATCCATCCATCCATCCATCCATCCATCCATCCATCTATCCACCTTCGGCTACATTTTGCTTATAATTGAAACGTGCATATCAATAAGTATTTAATAAAACATTAAGTGCAACTGTTATTAACGAAGCGACTTTAAAATTCTACTGATTCAAAACAGTTGAAAAACAGACAATTTCGATGGTCTTCCAATTAACGTGATCGAAATTTAAATCTATGTTATCAATCGACTCTGTGGCGAATGGCGATTTGGAAGCAGAACTCCTTGCGTTGGTTTCCATACAAAGGCATGAGTTCCGGTCGTTCAGAAAGCAATAACAAACTATTAAACGTAAACTTGCCAAGAAATCACAAATAACCAAAAATGTTGGGGTTAACTGCCACGTCCTGTAAAGGATATGCAACACTTTTTTTTTTTTACAAAGTCAGCCTTGCGAGCCTCTGATTTCGAGTTTCGGGTGTAGAGGAAAACTGTATGCAGACATTAGAGGACAGACAAGGGAACATAAGCATTTAAAGTAGAAAGAAACCGGCAGAATAACATAGCCATAAACATCCAAGGAGTTCATGCAGAGCTAAAGAGAGTACCTTAGAAGTCGGGGGAGTAGAGGAACATAATGAGACGGTTTCAACACCAGTCTTCAAAATGACTTACCTAATGAATGAATTAAGTGAAGCGAATGCAAACTTCAAATTAGGAAGAGCTTCGAGGCAGAGAGGATGATGTTACTGAGACGAATGCTGAGAATACCTTGAAGGGCAAGAGTAATTAACAACGATTGCCTAGAAGAGGCTAATGAAAGTAGAACATTATAGGCAACTAAAAGCAAGAGAGAAATGGTGTCCCGTTTTCACCTAATTAATGAGAAGAGAGGCATTGGATAATATCGTCACGACTGGTCAGATCAGCGGTAGAAGAGGCAGTGGGAAATGTAGCTCGATGGCCCAAGGCTATAGTATCAAGGAACAGCATAACTAGAATTGATCCACAGCACCAAAGACCGAGATCTATTTAGATACATGAACGTGTACACTACATGTCATGGTGCATGATAATCATGAAGAAATCAAAATCTTCTCCAAATGAAATCCTGCACACGTGATGCAAATGTATTAGAATCTCGAGCTGGTGTTCAATTCTGCTCAATTCCATATTTGAAGGCTTGGATGGACGTTAGGCTGATGATAAAAGATCATAAAAAGACGTATTAATAGTGTGTAGTTGGTGAATCTGTGACGTGAGTTGAGTTGAGTTAAATTAATTTGATTCGAGTCAAGAACCGACATCCAAGCTTTCGGAACATTTTCGTACGTGCTACATCCTCCGTGATTACATGTTGTGTTTTGTGTATGCATTTGTTTGCAGAGGTCCAAGGGCAACTGAAACAACGGAAAGCAGCGCAATTTCTTTGATGTTTAGACGAAAACGTATCGAATTCACGCTAACAAACCTGTTTACAGCAATTATTGACTTCATCTATGAATACTTCCGTGCCATTATGTGACGTGCTTCTCATACGGAAATTCATGTGCACCACGGAAAATTTTCATTATTTAACACTGGTGTTTCCTTGTGTAGATATAATACATTTCATTATATGCACTTCCTCTCTGGCCAGTAAATTATATTCCGCACATAACAAACACAACCTGAAATAGGGGAAGAACAATGTGAGTTTGTAGAAGGAAAGGGTACAGTAAATGCTGTGTATATGCTGCGAACAATTATTGAACGTGCTATAGAAGTAAACAAGGATATACATCTTTGCTTTATTGACTACACAAAGGCTTTTGATAGAGTTAGACATGTCAACATGGTGGATATGCTTGCAGATCTACAAATTCATGGGAAAGACATTAGACTTATAAAAAAAAACATATATTGGAATCAACAAGCTACCATAAGGATTGATAATGAAGTGGGACAATATCAACCTATTAAGAGAGGTGTTAGGCAGGGATATGTAATGTCTCCAGATCTTTTTTCCCTATAAAGTGAAAATATTTTCAGAAATGTAGAAGATACAAATGGAATCAGCATTGGAGGACGAAACGTCAATAACATTAGATATGCAGATGATACAGTATTGATTGCAGACAATGCACAGGATCTGCAACAATTAGTAGACGGGGTAGTTGTACACGGTGAGTAGTTGGGGTTGGAATTAAATTGTAAGAAGACACAGGTTATGGTCGTCACTAGGAAGAACGAAGTACCACAATGTAATATACAAGTAAATGGGAATATTCTGCAACAAGTGAATCGATAGAGTTATCTCGGAACAGTCATAACATCTGATGGGAGATGCCTTGAAGAGATTAGAACAAGAATCGCCATGGCAAAAGTAGCCTTTAGCAAGATGAAAGACATTCTGACCAATAAAAAGATGTCAATTGAAACGAGAAAAAGAGTGTTGAGGGGATACATAGAGCCTGTTCTTTTGTATGGATGTGAAACTTGGACAATGTGCAGTCAAGCTGAAAATCATCTGATGGCTGCAGAAATGTGGTTTCTGAGGAAAATGCAAAGAATACCATGGACAGACAGAAAAACCAATGACCAAGTACTACAGGAGACAAATGAACATCGTAGACTGATTAGAGAAATTAAACGAAGACAGTCAAAATTTTTTGGACATGTTATGAGAAGAAATGGATTGGAGAACTTATTGACAACTGGCAAGATCGAGGGGAACAGACCACGAGGAAGACAGAGAGGAAAATACCTGGATGGCTTGGCCACATGGCATGGACGAGACAAGAACACTGAGCTGATCCACGACTCCGGTGATTGAGTGAAATGGCGAGTCATGACCGCCCACGCTTTCCGGCATGGCACATGATTGATTGATTGATATAACAACCAACATATATGTGTTGGGTATACATAATTATATGGTTGCATGCTAAATCTCATCATTTTCCCTCAGTTGATTATTGAATTTTGATTTTCATACCGGGGAAAACATTTGTGAACGCACGATACTGCTATTGCTCTTTTGGTTCACATCAAATAGTAGCAAGATGCTCAGATCTGGCAACGAGGATCGTTGACAATAAAACTAAACGGAAAACCGAACCAGTAATCGCATGGAAGAGGGCCTCAGTGAAACACGTGTGGCTGAAATACTCATAAATGGAACTAAAGTTCCCCCCAAAAATCATGTACCCAAAGGTGATGAATTATCCGAGCAGTTGGCGGAGGGTACGTAACCTAATCACTCCCGCTGCTCACTAATACCCAAAATGCCTGCCAAATGTTTAGAATACACAACGAGCACTTTCCCTCTCATCCAAACAACCCTCGCCAGTGATCCCAATCATCCTGGCTTCCATTCTTTCGTGAAATCTCCCCAAATCCAGCCGTGTGTGTTTGGACCCTTTGTCCACAGCCACACCAGACAAATCATTACGCCATTGTTAATTATTCCCTTAATGAAGTCACTGGCTGCCCTTTACACGAAACCTGGTGTGCCTTTTACATTTTAACAAGGTCAAAATTTGCTGGTGGAATTTTTGTCAAAACCTCTCTACTGTAGTCGATGATTATTATGTGAACTGTAAACTTGTCACGGATAAAAGGGACCTTATTAACTCTCCAAGGTCTAAATTACTCCGGGGAAAGTCTGAATTACTTGTGAGCAGAAGGAAAAGAGCGCCGATTGATTTCATCCTTCTTTTATTTTGTCACTCGATGAGGATGTTTGCAAGTTTGGACAAGAGAGTCGAGGACCGCGTACTGATGGTAGAAGGTTGTTGGTGAAAAACGTGATAGGGATTGAAGATTGCATAAAAGGGATCCTAGCGACAGCCCAACCACGATTTCCTGTTTCTCGGTTGAACTGTTTAAATTCACATAACCATGACGACAGGAGGTGGTTGTTTGTTCATCATGACCCCCAGGCTTTGCGTCCTGCCAAGGCGACGGCCTTCTTTCAGCACCTCATGACCTCTTTATTGGGGAACAGAACAAGATGGGCGTGCACGGAGAGGGGGCACGGTGAACTTTGTGTCAGAGGAACATTGTCATCTTGGATGTCATGTGTCATCTACTATACTATTACACAAGGGGATAGAGGATGCTAGGGAGAGCTGGAGGCATCGGCGTTAAGGAGGGATGACATTTTCATCTCATTTTACCAGATTTGTGGTTTTGGGTCGGTCTCTCCCCTCTCTCATTCTCTCTGACTCTTTCTCTCTGTCTTCTCTCTCTTTCTCTCTCTCTCTCTTTCTCTCTCTCTCTCTCTCTCTCTCTCTTTCTCTCTCTCTCTCTCTCTCTCTATCTTTCTCTCTCTCTCTCTCTCTCTCTCTCTCTCTCTCTCTATCTGTCTTCCCACTCACTGTCTGTCCATGTCTCCTCCCTCCCCCCTTATGTATCTATCCCCACTCTCATCCCTCTTTGTGGATCTGTTTGTTTGTCTACTGTTTGTATGTATATCTATATATAGATATATATATATGTGTGTGTGTGTGTGTGTGTGTGTGTGTGTGTGTGTTCGTGTGTGTGTGTGAATTGTCATAGGCAGTGAAAACATAAGAACTTGCCATTTCCAACTGTTTTCCACAAGTTCTGTGATATGATATGATTATTCTCATACATTTACAGACTACTCGTCACTCCATGGCTGATGTGGTCGACATCACACGGCCGCATTTATTTCCCATGATATTTCCTGGTACATATTTTAGGGTGGGGCGACCAGGCTAACTTTTAAACCTTCACCTCGATGAGGATTTGAACGGATGCACACTGGACCGCCGGGCAAGTGCGCTAGCCTTTGCGTTACTGCGGCTCCCACTTCAGTCCTGAGACCAGACTAGGTATATTCAAGGTGGTGTAGGGGCTGGACGTTAGCATGCCTACCTGTATAGAACTGTAAGTGCAGCACCATATGTCCAATGGCATGTACAAGTGTCCTTAACTTACTATTTACTTACTTACTTACTTACATATTTATATACTTACAACCAACTTACTTATTTACTTATTTACTTACTTACCTACTTACTTAAGTATTTATGTACTTACTTATCTACTTGTTTACTTACGTACGTTCTAGCTTACTTATATGCTTACTTACTTACTTACTTTCTTACTTATTTAATTACTTACTTACTTTCTTACTTACTACATTTTTTAACATGCAAATGTGTCTCTTTATAAAGTTGATGTGCGTTAATTTCAGAAGAGTAGGACCTTCATTAATGGTCAATGTCGGTTTATTGCATCTTTTGTCCCCAGTCAATTCCTATTCAGAATCTGTCCTTCCTATTGCTATTTCGCACCCAGCAAGTGGCATCTTTCATTCCTTATGACTGATATATCAGTCTCATAAAGCGACATCTTTCATTCCTTATGTTTGAAACATTCTCTTAAATAGACCGTTCTTTACAGTGGGTCATCGTCTTGATCTGTTCATGCATTCGCCTCTGTCCATCAGGTCTCTGCTATTCCTAGGGTGTCAATCATCATGTTGCGGGCTGCATGGTGAAGTTATTTAGTGTTTACAATTTGATCAGATTTCACTCGTTCCACGGACCTATCTTTACTAGCTTCCGTTTCACTTCTTAGATCAGTGGTTCTCAATCTGTGAGAGGGGGGGGGCATTTTAGGGTTTCAAGTGGGGGGGGGGGGGGAGATTCAGATTATTCCAAGATCGCGTTAATACAAGAACCGATTACTTGATATTGTTTTCCCTCCATATTTTACGGTTCTGTACTTCTTGCTCTTCTGAAATTCGTTTTATAACGTAAGTAGACCTGCAAATCACATTTTACGTAGACGTCTAGACTTGTTTTAGTATGTGTTGATAAATTGAGCTTCCATTTTTATGTATACTGATTAGGGGCTCGGGGGCTGGGGGGGGGGATTAATAGGGAGGAAATGTGAAAGGGGGAATGACATTCTGAACATATGGTAAAGGGGTGCATGGGCCAAAAAAGGTTGAGAATCACTGTCTTAAATGTTCATTACAAGTGTTTGGGAAGACAAATCATTACAGATCGTCCGTCTCATTACAGATCGTCCGTCTCATTACAGATCGTCCCTCTCATTATATCTCTTTCATAAGGGGGTCAGCATGGCAGAATAGATAAGAGCTCTCGCTGTGAAATTTCCAGTGTACTGATGCCGAGGAATCGGGTTCAACCCCTACACCGTTCAGTTGGAGTGGGTTCGCCTGATGGCGATAGACATTGGTTATGGAGAAAGGCAATTCACACGCACAATTCAGTCCAGAAGTTGTAGCACGTCTGTGCACTACGTTCGAGTTCAAAACAAGCGATAGCGGGGGGGGGGGGTGGGAGGGGGGAGTCTGTTCCCTGTTGTAATATAAAACATAATAAAAGACATATTCGACAATCAAGATATATATATATATATATATATATATATACATACACACATACACATTGGCACCTTGCCGTCTTGACAGACGATAGTTTGTGCTTTAAAAAGGCATAATAACTTTTAACTATGGCGGTAGCGAGTGTGACTGATAAGGCCAATTTGCGCTGTAAATGTCCGTTCACAGTGGGTGCATGTGAACACGTGGTCATTTCCACCATCATGCACCATCTTACGTCTCAAACGCTTGGTGTGTGACTTTTCTGCAATAATTTTCTCCTTTGACTTTATTCCATTTCTGATATTTGCCCTCCATGCAACACGTTCAGCGGCGACTTGCTCCCAATGTGCATTATCAATGCCTGTATCAATCATGTCCCGCTTACACACATCTTTGTATCGTAGTAGAGGCCGACCCTGAGATCTCTTACCCATCTGTAATTCACCAAAAAAGATATCCTTTGGTATTCTACCATCATCCATCCGCCTAAGATGTCCTATCCATCTAAGTCTACGAAGACTGAGCATGGAATAAACTGTCACACAACCTGATCTTTCCAATACTTCAGTATTTGTGATTTTGTCTTGCCACTTAATACCAAGAATTCTTCGCAGACACCGCATATGAAAGCTGTTTAAATTGTTCTCTTGGTGTGAGTAAGTTGTCCAGGTTTCACTGCCATAGAGAAGAGTACTAAGGACACAGGCTTGATAGACAAGGACTTTTGTTTTGGCAGTAAGCTTCCTGTTCTCCCAGACTCTTTTTCTTAACCTGTTCATTGTTGTTGCTGCCTTACCAATCCGGATGTTGATTTCCTGATCTAGGGATAATTTGCTATTTACCACCGACCCTAGATATGTAAAATGGTCTACTATCTCTAGTTCGGCGTCGTCAATAAAGATTGATGGTACCCCATGTGCACCTTGTGACATAATCTGTGTCTTCTTTTTGCTAATTGTTAAACCAAATTCAGAACAAGCATTGGAGAATGCAGATAGTAGACATTGCAATTCTTCCTCAGAGTGGGTCGTAACTGCAGCATCATCTGCAAAAAGCAACTCTCTGATCAGTACCCTCCTAATTTTGGTCTTAGCCTTCAATCTCTGAGCATTGTAGAGGCCGCCATCTGAGCGTGAGTGAATGTATATACCACCATCCTGATCACGAAATGCATATTTCAGTAGAAGTGAAAAGTATATTCCAAAGAGGGTGGGAGCTAGTACACAACCTTGCTTAACTCCACTCTTGATTTCAAATTCTTCAGAAGTTGCACCATCAAACTTGATTATACCCTTCATGCCTGTGTGGAACGATTCCACAATGGACAGAAGAGTTGGTGGGCAGCCAATCTTCTTTAGTGCCTTGAACAGACCCTCACGACTGACCAAATCAAATGCCTTTGTGAGGTCGATGAAGGCAATAAACAGTGGTTGATTCTGTTCACGGCATTTTTCTTGCATTTGTCGCAATGAGAATATCATATCAGTGGTAGACCGGTTCTGTCGAAAGCCACACTGTGATTCGGGGTAGACTTGATCTCCTAGGACTTGAAGTCTGCGCAGAACAATTCTGGCAAATACTTTTCCAACAATACACAGAAGTGAGATACCCCTATAGTTGTTGCAGTCGCTCCGATCGCCCTTGTTCTTGTACAGTGTTATGATGCTTGAATCTTTGAAATCCTGTGGGACTTGTCCTTCACGCCAGCATAGCTCTATTAGCTGGTGGATCTGTATAGTGAGTGTGTCTTGCCCACTCCTGATAACCTCTATTGGAATCCCATCCTTACCTGGAGCCTTGCCAGATGCAAGTTCATTTATAGCACACTTAACTTCTGTTATGGTGGGAAGTGTGTCCAGGTGGTCAAGAGTTGGTAGAGCCTCTATGGCGTTGAGGGCATTATCCGCTAGTTTGGTCTCACTTGAGTAAAGCTCCAAATAGTGCTCTACCCATCTGTCCATCTGCTGTTTCTTATCAGTGATGACTTCTCCAGTCAAGGTTTTCAATGGTGCACTTCTTTTGATCACTGGACCACAGGCTTTCTTTATTCCTTCATACATGCTTCTTATGTCTCCCTTATCACTTGCGATTTGAATGGACTCACATAACTTGATCCAATAATCATTTGCACACTGCCTGGCAGCCTTTTGCACATCCTTCCTAGCTTGCCTTAGCTCACTCAGAGTGTTACGCGTTGGTCTTTCCTTGTTTCTTAAGAGAGCTTTCTTCTTCTTATCAATCAAGGGCTGCAGAGTCTCGCTGTTGGCCGCAAACCAGTCCTGCCTCTTATGATCCACAGTGCCGTAAACCTTTACGGCAGTTTTACAAAGAGTTTCCTTAAGTTTATTCCATTTATCATTTACTGTACAATTTTCTGGTGTATCAGTGAAAGCGTCTTCAAGTTGCTGTTGAAACTGAAAGCACTTTTCAGGATCATGAGTGTTAATAATATTAATCCTGGGGCTAGATTTGTGTTTAGCTGTGTAGATTCTCTTTGGTCTCAGTCTAACCCTTGCAACAACCAAAGAATGATCCGTATCACAGTCAGCACTGTGGTAGCTACGAGTCAATGATATATGGTTCAGATGTTGTCTCCGTGTGATGATGAAGTCCAGCTGGTGCCAATGGCCGGATCTTGGATGTTTCCATGTGACCTTATGCATCTCTTTTGTTTTAAAAAAAGAGTTTGTAATACATAGGTCATTACTGGTGCAATGCTCCAGCAGCCTTTGCCCATTTTCATTCATGCGACCGATGTTGTATTTTCCAAGGCACACTGGCCATGAACTCGAGTCCTTGCCCACACGAGCATTGAAATCACCGAGCATATAAATGTAGTCGGATTTTGGAACTGCCTTGATCACAGAGTCTAACTCCTCATAGAACAAATCCTTCACATCATCAGAGGAATCGAGTGTCGGTGCATATGCAGTAATAATGGTGGCAAACCCACAAGAGGTTGCCAAGCGCAGGGATAATAGTCTTTCATCTCCTCCTGCTGGAATTTCAATCATTCCCAGTAGCGAATTCTTCACTGCAAAGCCCACACCGTGTTGCCTTTTTTCTGCCTGCCCTTTACCCTTCCAGAAAAAGGTGTAGTTGTTTTCCCTGAGTGACCCTTCCTCAGCGAGGCGAGTCTCCTGCAGGCCAGCAATATCAATGTTAAGACGATTGAGTTCGGCATCAATCACAGCCGTTTTTCTCACATCGTCAATATTGGTCAAGTCAGTGGAAAATCCTGGACACATGGTTCTCACGTTCCAGGTTGCAAGCCGTAGCTTGAGGTTTCTATTTTTATTTTTGTTTGTACCTGGTGCATTGGTTTTACAGCCTGCGATTCAGATTTTGTCCTAGCCCCAAGCACCCATTGAAGCAGGCAGGCTGTGGCGGATCAGCACCCAATTGGCTGGGGGCTGCCCAGCTTGAGGCGGGCGGTAGCTGATCAGTGACACCTATAGGTGTCTCCCACCGTCAGAGGCAACGCGTGGCGCCCCATGTCTACGCCAACTGACAAGGACTTATAACCCGTAACAGTTGCCTCTCGCTTTGATTCCGAGACCAGTTAAGACCAGGGATGGAGTTATTGCCTCTCCATAGCACAAAGCCTGGGCTAAAATATAGAGATCATGTGTTGCCCATGCAGCATGATCCCTCTCTCGGCCTGCCTAGTTCACTCCAGAGGAAAGGTAACACCCCTACATCTGGAACAAGACAAGCTGCAGAAGCTGCCGGATCAGCAAAGCAATGCTCTAACTGTCCGCCTGTCGGAGCTTCGATCCTAGACCAGTCGCCAACCAAGGCTTAGGGCCTGGTCTGCCCTGCCATGACAATTTTGTCTTTAGCTTGCATTTCCTCGCACCAGGGTAAGGCTTGTACCCTCCCAATTGCGCTCTTCCGCCCGAAGCCGTTGGCACAATGTGGGGTGTCGGGTTTGGTAAGCGCCGCCCAACGTTCGGCGCTAACAGAAACCAGGTAGTACCGTCTACTGTTATACGGTAGCTCAGTCATATCTGACTAAGACCTGACTGATATATATATATCATATATATATTATATATATATAAAATATAAAAGTTTTTCATTGACAAGAGATTTAAAATGTGGGAAAGATATAAAGAAGTGGTTCTCAACTGGTGGGGAATCCCCCCCCCCCCCCCGAGGGGAATTTTGGGGTTTCTAGGGGGAGAATAGAGATTATTTCAAGATCGCGTTAATACAAGAACCGATTACTTGATCTTGTGTTTCCCTTCATACTTTACGGTTCTGTACGTCTCACCCTTCTAAAATTCATTTAAGTAGACCCACAAATCACGTTTTATGTGGACGTCTAGACTTGTTTTAGTATGTGCTTCCATTATTATGTATAATGTGTAGGGGCGGGAGGAGGGAATTTTAAGGTAGGAAATACGAAAGGGGCGGAATGACGTTCTGAAAATATGGTGAAGGGGGGCACGGGCCAAAAAAGTTTGAGAACCACTGATATAAAGGATTATAAAATTAAGAGAGTGTGGCATGACGCTATTGAAATCCTGCGCTGTTAGGGAGCCGCGATGGCATAGTGTTTAGTATGTCTGCCTGTCAAGACAGTTGTCCGTGTTAAACCCGTCAGCTGCAAAAGGATAATTCTTCTGATCATACAGCTCTGGGATCCACCCAGCCTCTTGACAATGGGTACACAATGTACTTAACTGAGTTTGCCCAGAATTGTCTTAGAAGGAAATTCCCCATAGGACAGGAACTAGCTACCTCACTTCTAATGGCCTAGAATATGTGAAGGTGTAACAATTCAACACCCCCCCACCCCCCATCACCACCAGTAACAGTATCTGCTATGAGACTACATTGTTAATACTTATTTGGGGGATTAAAATAGCAAAGCAGTAGCAACAGCAGTAGTAGTTGTCTTAAGTGATTATTATTATTTATTATTATTATTAGTAGTAGTAGTAGTAGTGGTAGTAGTAGTAGTAGTAGTAGTAGTAGTAGTAGTAGTAGTAGTAGTAGTAGTAGTAGTAGTAGTAGTAGTAGTAGTAGTGGTAGTGGTAGTAGTAGTAGTAGTAGTAGTAGTAGCCTGTCTCCGTGGTAGCCTGTCTCTCTACTATTATTATTATTATTATTATTATTAGTAGTAGTAGTAGTAGTATTAGTAGTAGTAGTAGTAGTAGTAGTAGTAGTAGTAGTAGTAGTAGTAGTAGTAGTAGTAGTAGTAGTAGCCTGTCTCCGTGGCAAAGGCGTTACGGACGCGGTCCGTAATTCAGCTTACCTGAGTTAGAAACATAGCTGCTACCGATTTGGCAGCAGACCGTGTCGCGCTAGGTTTTAACGAGTTGGTATGGGAGCCGGTCGTTCAGAAAGCACTGGCAAACTATTGCACGTAAACTTGCCAAGTCATAAACAACAGCAGTGCTGGTGTTGACAGCGATGACCAGTAAAAAGGATATGGAAAAAAGTAGTAGTAGTAGTAGTAGTAGTAGTAGTAGTAGTAGTAGTAGTAGTAGTAGTAGTAGTAGTAGTAGTAGTAGTAGTAATAGTAGTAGTAGTAGTAGTAGTAGTAGTAGTAGTAGTAGTAGTAGTAGTAGTAGTAGTAGTAGTAGTAGAGTAGTTATATTTGTTGTTGGTGTTGTTGTTGTTGTTGTTGGAGGAGGAGGATGAGGAGGATGAGGAGGAGGAGGAGGAGCATCAGCGAAAGCATCAGCAGTTAGAATAAGAAAATTAATCATGGCAATTAAAGGACGTTAACTACGCTGTTTGCAGAGACATCACTGGTGTCACACTGACCCAATTTACGCAAACAGCTACAGCTATCTCCTCTTGGTTGCTACTAAAAACGATCATGAGTTCACAAAACCAAAGACATGCTGTCAACACCCGGTCTGGTTGGCTGAACAAATGGCCCTCAGAAATCTTTTACAAACATTAAAGAAAGCGTGTTAGGGGGGCGGAGAGCTCAGTGTAGAGCATAGTTAAAAGTTAGTTGTATGTCCTTTACAGGACGTCGAAATCAACCTCAGCATTTTTGGCTATGTGTCATTTAGTAATAGCCTGCGATGGGTGACGTTGTGGTGTTCTGTTTGATAATTTGGCGTGTCCAGCGTGTGCCGCGTGGTTACACACCCGCTTCATACGCCAGTGAGCCGGGGCTTGTTTCCGGATCCGGTCAGGGATATGCACTACTGACGAGCTCAAACAAGAGCGAAACTCGAGTATAGTGCTTCCATATTGACGTGGATAGGCCTTAGGTTCATACCAGAGTGCGATCAGCGTTGCCAGTAGTGGGTTGTGCTCAATATTTAAACTAAACACCATTAACATCATCCTGTTTTCTGCCGAGTGACATTGCCGTTCATTATCTTCACAGATACATGGTGTTATGGATTAGTTATATTTGTGTTATTCACAAATGACATGTTGTCGCGGAAATAACTTGATAGTTTCGATCGATGACAAAAAAAAAATCGACATTCGTCTACAATAACAGGCAATCCTTTGATGAGTAGGGGACTGAGGAACAAAATACGTCGCGAAAACTGTCTGCACTCGGTCGGCATTTCTTTATGATGTGGGTTGTTCGAGAAACGTACAATGGCGCCATCCGTCTGCAAGGCGGGAGACAGCCTTTGAAGTTGTAGACGGAATGTCTGGACAGACGTCGGAGAGGACTTTTGTTGTACGAGACAAAGATGTCCCCGATGAAAGCAAACTAGACGGCGGGGTGATTCCAGTCAGTCTAAAAACAGGGAGAAAACCAGGCTCTGGACTGATTAGCGTCTACTTACACTCTACTTACGAGCTCTACTTACACTCCATAGTGACATACAAGGAACATTGAAACCTAGACAACGACCATGTCACTCAATTATTATATAGAACATTGTGACATGAGCTATTTGGCCGTATAACAGAGTTCGGTTCTCTGTTATAGATCTGTGTGCTGCTATCGGCCTACACTCACCTAATTAAGGTCAGAATTGAGTTGCTCTCACCAGGGGATTCTCTATTCTACAGGTTCCACTTACAGGTCCACTTGTTGATGGTGATACGATATACTACCAAGAAGTTAGTATCAAAGTTGAAGAAAAATGATGGCTCACGGATTGAAGACAGAGGTTACTGAGAGGCTTGTACACTGGGTTCATGGCCTAGTTGGTCTGCAGAAACCTGACTTCTGCTGAGCAGGACTTGATGAATATATGTGTGATTTTTTTTTCCTTGAGTGATATGCTACATCACTGTAGAATCAGAACACTATACGTAACACATATACCAATATATATATAACTACCTGGAACATTAATAGGTTGCTTTTTAATATGGGAAAAATCGTATAACCAGTGACTTATGAACAGTTATATTTTCCCATGTGACATTTAAGATATTTGAAAGATTCTCTGATCAACAAACATTATTGAACAGAGTAAATACACAGTGTTTGTTAGAGTGAAGACCAATATCTAACAGTGTCTATCTGATGACCAGCATCCTGTTTGTTCTAGCGTTATCGGAGAAAGTCGTCACGTGGCCGGAGAAACATCTTCTTGGTGAGGTTTTCTGTCCGGAATACATGGTGATGTTGTGTGCTCAGCACAGTGATGTAACAGACTGTGCTCCTGATTCACAGGTCTGATTCTACATATACCTTAGAATATTCGACACACATTCTACACATTACACACACACATTTCTCACACACATACTCTTTGCTTTAATAAATTATTTGTTGTATTTATTTGTTAAAGCTAGAGTTGTTGAGTATGTTGTGTTGGGGAAGATTGAGAGGGGGCATGATCCAGGGGTGAGTGAGAGTAAGAAAGAGGTGTCTACAGACTGAAGGAGTTTTGTGGACGGATTCTGGTGGTTTCTCTAGGACAATAATATTGGGTTAATTAAAATGTGGGTGTTGATTCCACATACTCCAGGGACGACACTAAAGTAATAAAGGATTACGTACGACAAATGTCTTAGGCCGCCCATCTACATGTCTTAGGCCGTCCATCTTCATGTCTCTGCGTCTGTCTCTGCCACATCCATCGCTGATCTTACACCATTATTGTCTTCCCTGCTGTTCATATACGCATCAGAGTATGTTACCTCTACCTTTGAGAGAAATCTCCGACTTTCATGACAATGTCTTGCTTTGATCAATTGCTGACTTGTCCACTTATTGGATGCGTATGTATTTTTTTTAAAATGTTATTGGTCTGTCGATGGCACGTATTATCTATCAATATGTATGTCTCTGTCCACAAGTTTGTTTCTGCCCGTGTGTCTGTCTGTCTGTCAGTATGTTTGTGGACGCGTCCGTGTGTCTGCTTACTCGCTTGCCTGTCTACGGACAACAATATTACCTACAATAATTCCCCACCCTTAATTCCCCAGCCTTCCACTGGGGAACGATATCTTCTCCGGATAATAAAACATAATAAACGTTTCATTTATCGAGTCACAAATCTCAATATTACAGAAGATCCCGCCCATCGATCGCAGTTACCAGAGGCCGACAACAGGCAGCAGATCGTTACAGCTAGAGACCTACATGTTTATGAGCCGATAGCGTGCAGCCATAGAAGAATGATGACTACTTTTCCAGCGGGTTCTCCAGCACATAATACAGGATAACTGACCCGGCTTCCGCTTATTAGGAGGATTAAATAAAATGTATTCTTTTCTGTGTCAGTTTTAGAGGATTAGTTTCATTGTGGTCAATGGATACGTATAGATTTGCTAATATATTCGTTCTGGGATTGGGGGTGGAGGGAAGGTATTGCCACATAGAGATGTGGTTATAAAGATGGGAAGATTCGTTGTCAGCATAGGCGTGATGGGTCATGGTTCACCATCTGATCCGATCACCAGGGTCATGGTTCACCATCTCATCCGATCACCAGGGTCTGGGATCAAATTCTCCTGATTTTGTCACATGACCAAACCCGCCAGGCATTTATCGCTTCGCCTTCACCTTGCCCTTTTCCCATCAATGGACACGTTTTCACCAACTTTTCAAGTATATCTGTTCCTTAACGTGCCAAAAGAAATCCTGACTTTCTACGTCCAATTTCTCAACCTAATTTACGATTTTCGTTTTTTTTTTCTTTCTTGGAGTACCTTCTCATTCGTCTTTGTGTTCATCCATGGCATTCTGTTAATATTCTTCAGAAATCTCATTTCTACTGTCATTAGATGTTTCTGAGTTTGTCTCCATATTTCACGTGTATATAAGACTATAGATTCTATGTTGCACTTCAACACTCTTTTTCTCACTGCAGTTGACATCCTCTTATTGGTAAGTATGTTTTTTACTTTATAACAGGCTATCTTTGCCATAGTGATTCTTTTTCTAATCTCTAAAAGGCATAATCCATGAAGCATTATGGTTGTTCCTAGATAATTGTACCGATCATACGATTAAGAATACTCCCATTTACTTGATGTTACATTGTGGTTGTTCTTTCTGCTTGGACACAACTAAAGGAAGGGACGCTTACAGGGAAGGAAAGGGTTGAGGAAGATACTTACAGACAGGTCACAGACATGGGGGAAAGTTAAGACTGTTGTTATACGTATAAAGGGATACCTTGTACCACACCTTTGACGCCAGCGAGCTCAGGACTGGTGTTACTGAACCCCTAGCCAGTATTCTGCCATACGTCTTCGTCGTACACCACGGATAAATGACCAATACTGCCCTAAGCGGAACTGGTAAGGGATCCTAGAGACGCGGTGTTCGGGTACTCATCAATGAACCCCAATAGCGTGGGTAAATGTTGACCACTGATAGTATGCACTACTAGACTGACAAAACGATTCTAGTGTAGGCCAAAACTGGTTCATATTTGGTGAAATATTCAATGTCCACCAAATGAAAAACCTACGAAGTGACAACTCGTGTGGCCAACCACAGGGGCTTCGGTACTGTGAGAGAATATGGTGCTTCTTGTGCGCTGTTCTCAAATCTGAAGGAAAGAAACATAGTGTCTGTAGCCTGCCTCACTTCATGCCGCAGGAATGTAGTATAGATGACACAAGTGTCCCCGTAGCTACGAAATGGAATATTGCTTGCCTAGCTAATCCATTACTTCGGAAATCTGAATCGAAAACGCATTGTTGAAGCAATGGTGGCACTAGCGTCACAGTGGCTACCAAATGAAATATTGCTTGGCTGGCAAATAGATCGGAAAGTCTGAATTGAAAGTTCAGTGTGTGGATGTCATCAAAAGCAAAAATCTGCAGACTGCGTTTTTCTGGTGTCAGGCGGAGCAGCCTATGGTGAGCTGAAGGCAAATATACAGAAGTGAGACTAAACATCCATGTGCAAGACGTAACGATTCCTTGCGTGAGTCCTGTATGAGAAAGCCATATGCGACACAGCAATTCTGGAAATCCTTGGATAAAGGGTAATGCCTCTGGTCTGCCCAAGTCTCCCCTTGAAGGCCGACCGGCATGGTTTCGGCTGGTCTAGACGAGCCACCTAGGGCACCTCCTGTAGATGGGGTGATAATGATGATCTACAACATGGGGAGGCGAGGGACCCTTATAATACACCCGAGAAGGCTAACCTGGTCAACAAACGCTCGCAGAAGTCGGATGTGTCGGCTGAAGGGCGCAAATATTTCAGCTCTGCTGTAAACAGGCACAAAGCAATGACGTCCGAAACTAAAATTTCAACAAAGAAGAAGATAGGATGTGTGAGTGATTATAAACACCTTTACGGATACACTTATCAACTAAATAACACTTTGTACAGTCACAGATCTAGTAACAATAAGAAAAATCAAAAGACATGTCATTTCCTCTATTTGACACAATGGCATATGAGTGGACAACTCATGACCCTGGACATTGTATGTGTTAAACTCACAGTGTCACATTAAGTGAGACATCAGCAACAACATGCGCTTCATCACGAAGGTAGCCTTTATTTCCCCAGATTGCCCGAGTGTTGCAGTGGCCCACCAGGGAAGTGAAGATAATACCGTAACCTGCCACGTATGTTGTCAGAGGCGGTTACGCAAGTTTGGCAGTTGGAGGCCATCGCTGTAAACTATTGTACAGTACTAGCTGTTGGCTGGTACATCCTCCAAATCACTGGGTTTTAACCTTTAAGTCCATGACACTGGTGTGCAGACAGTTAGACTAACGAAAAAGACTTAATATATCTGTCAGAGTGAAGCTGTAGAAACAGTTCATGGCACCGGGTACCGAAATACCTTCTACTCAGAGACTATGCTGCATAAGTCCTCTCTCCTCTCTCCAAGCGCAGAAACTAGAGGGGTGTGCAAGACCGGTGCTGGAACTTCACATCTACTTTCAGAAAAATTAGGATGTAACCAGGACATCCCGCATAACGCGTTCGAAACACAACTGCTGGCGATTTGGATGCAGATCGCTTCGCTTTGGTTTCCTTACAATGATGTTAGTGCCAGTCGTTCAGAAAGAAATGGCAAACTATTAAACGAAAACTTGCCATGAAATCACGAACAGCTAAAAACAATTCTGGGGTTGACTGCTGATATGCAACTAATATTTTAATCAGGACATGAATCAGCAGAGCATATGCGGACTGGCTGGGAGGGGGGGGGGGGCCCTTAGGCCGTAGTTTGTATGATTTCCTCCTCGAGATATTAGTTAAGTATTTCACTGCCCCCCATGCTCTAATCCTATGCCTCGTCGATATTGCTATGTGGTGTCGCAGCATGGACTAGTCGCATGTAATTACAGGAGTGAACTGGTACCCTTAGATTATGGATACATCGAGGAAATGTGATGATCTCAAGGACAGACCCAATAACAAAGGGGAATGGGAGATGGGGCCATTAGAAATCAAGAAATGAAGTTGGTGCAATCATAGTTTGGCGCAATCCACCTAAAGATGGGTAAACTCATCAACTGAATCAAGAAACACCGCAGATCAGTAGCTGTATAGCAGAGCTAGTTCCAGAACTAAATTCATATTTTGGACCTTTGAGTCAAATATAAAGAATAGCAGCAGAGAAAGAAAGAAAGAAAGAAAGAAAGAAAGAAAGAAAGAAAGAAAGAAAGAAAGAAAGAAAGAAAGAAAGAAAGAAAGAATAATGTACTGAGCAAGATCAAAAGAGACAAACAAGTTTGCTGATAACTATATTTCGCAGATAGGCTGATGGCCAGCATAGAAGAGGAAGATATTTGTTTTTTTATTGGAAAGATAACATCAAAACATTTACATGAACGAAGATATTGAACAACAACATCTCCGGCCATAGAAATTCAACATATGCTTCTTTGACATATCTTTGACATAATGTCTTCTGATGCCTCCCCTTCTCACCTACTCCAAAACAATAAGCAACAAAGACTTATTTTCTTCTTCTTCTTCTTCTTCTTCTTCTACTCCTTCTTCTCCTCCTCCTCCTCCTCCTCCTCCTCCTCCTTCTTCTTCTTCTTCTTCTTCTTCTTCTTCTTCTTCTTCTTCTTCTTCTTCTTCTTCTTCTTCTTCTTCTTCTTCTTCTTCTTCTTCTTCTTCTTCTTCTTCTTCTTCTTCTTCTTCTTCTTCTTCTTCTTCTTCTTCTTCTTCTTCTTCTTCTTCTTCTTCTTCTTCTTCTTCTTCTTCTTCTTCTTCTTCTTCTTCTTCTTCTTCTTCTTCTTCTTCTTCTTCTTCTTCTTCTTCTTCTTCTTCTTCTTCTTCTTCTTCTTCTTCTTCTTCTTCTTCTTCTTCTTCTTCTTCTTCTGCGTTCATCCGGAGTGTTTTTTCAGATGTTATTGCGGTGTGTCTGGTTAAGCACCCTTGGACCGAAACCCTTAGGCCAACACATCCGACTTTAGCGTGCATTTTTGACCAGGTTAGCATTCCTGGGGGGGACTCTCACTTGTGTGGTGCCGTCCACATCCCAGCTGGTCAAGTTAGAACGGTCGAATACTTCATGATCAGCCCTCAAGTGAAGGCAGGGACAGTCCATGGCATTTTCCGCCATCCAGGGCGGCTTCCATAGTTGCAGAGCCGATATATAGCGCTCTGGTGCTGGGTTCGCCGAGGGAATCGTCACGTCCTGCTCATGGCTGCTTTAATTCCTCACTTCAATATATTGGGCACTTCGTTCGCAACGGGCCGCTCCCCACACAAACCAGGGACGGAAGTCTGCGGACGACATCCACTCATCAAGCTTTCGCTTCGGACATCCACGTGATGAATTCGCCAGCCATTTCGTGTTTTTGAGTCGCTTTTCCACCTTTGACTACACCCACTCTATGAGTGTAGATAAGACTTTCATCGTAACCACTTCGTGCGACTGAACCGCTTTGCCATCTTAAGTATCGCTCACGATGTAGGCTACATGTGCTGCCGGCTCAGTACACTACCTCCATGCATCAGGGGGCGAGTGACGGCCAGGCCCTCTCATCCGGGGATCCCTCATATCCCCCGCTGAGAACCTTCGAACAGGTATCTGAACTAAGCATGTAGCGTGCTCAGTATCTCACCTCCATTTTGCAGTAGGTGAGTATCGGCCCGGTCTCACATCCGAGGGTTTATAGCTTAAAGGCGTTCAGCCATATCCCTCAGCTGAGAGCCTTAGAGTATGTATCCGGACAAAGAATGTCTGCCTTCGTGCGGCTGATTTGAACTTTGACCGCTATCCTCAGTCTACCTGCAGAGCAGCAGTTTATGTCTCTCTTGGTCTGGTCCCTAACCCAAGTCCTATCCGACACATTGTTGTGATTCCGTCGGCTTAGCTCTTGGAGTCATTGGGACACGCAAGCCCCCCTCCCCCACCGCGGCAAGGTGGAGACACATCCGGGGGGGGGGGGGAGGAGGGGTAGAAAGTGTGCGTATGAGAGAAAGAGAAAGTGTGTGTGCGTGTGTGTGTGCGTGTGTGTGTGAAAGAGTGATAGAGCGCGCGCGCGCGCGCGAGAGAGAGAGAGAGAGAGAGCGAAAGAGAGAGAGAAAGAAAGAGAGCAAGCGTGTGTGTGTGTGTGTGTGTGTGTGTGTGCGTGCGTGCGTGTGTGTATGTGTGTTTCCTGTAATTGACTTTCAATGCGCAACATCACATGCAATGTAAATTATCCAGAACTCTCCTGCACTAGAACTAAAAAAGTACGGAAAGATTAAATTTAAAAAGAAACAAAAAACAACAACATTAAACTGACTACACGCGATAAGATTTCATTAGTTCAACGACTGTAATGAATTTATTAATGAGGTCGTCAACTCTCCAGTGAAAACGAAGATAAACACGGCCCATAACCGCAAACATCACTTTACAAACATCCTCGATGTCCTCCATTTGTGTCCAACGGTTCCCACTTAATGCTTTCTACACACTAAATTCATCGATAATAACGTGTTTATAGATTATAATGCCACGCATGCGCCAAGCCAACATGATGGAGAAAGGAAATTTTCAACTTTAAAAGATCGGCCAAAATTACAAATAAAACTACATTTAGAGTAGCGTCAGGGTCTAATGGAACCCGACAACGGACACTAATTAATCATAAATAGTGTTGGCTTTCAATATATAAATGTGGCTGTCTTTCCTATAGCGCTGAATGTACGATCGAATATGGAACAGGGAAATCTCAATTTATTTCCATATTATCTACTGTTTTGCAACAAATAAATCGACAGGCGCGTACATTAATGTTAATTTGCGGCTGACGTGAATCTTCCCCGTGGGCTCTTTATAACAATAGTATGCGATCTCAAAGCACGCTATAGCATCATCACAGAGCGACATTCTTTCTGTCCTGCCATTCCGCCTATTGACATTTGTGACTTCACTGTCCTCGCTTTTAGTCCTTGGTGTGAAATCAGAATTCAGATTATAACAAAAGAATATTATGCCTCGGGGTTCGCTTGATGGGGAAGTGGGGAGGGGGGGGGGGAGAGGGAGAGAGAGGAGGAGAGGAGATGGAAAGCCAGAGACTGGAGGTGAGGAAGGAGGGGAGATGGAAAGCTAAAGACATTTCTGTAAGTAGGAGTCTGGAGAGGCGATTTGGAGCTTGATGATGTATGAATGTTACTAGGGTTGATTTGACGTGTGAGAATTTAAGCGGAATAAACTATGGGTTTAGTGAAGGGAGTGGGGGAGGGGGGATTGTTACGGTTGGAGACTGTAATGTTAGAAAAGTGATAATTTATGAAAGGGTTGACAGGTAAACATTGTCATATCATGGTGGCATATCTGGTGTTTGGTACAATATATATTTGTGTAACCAAGCTGCAATGTACAGATTCCAGCGCATTATTAAACCCCCTTTTGTTTCTTTTATGTTGCATATCCCTTACAGGACGTTGCCGTCGACACCAGCATTTTCCAGTTGCTGTTGATGTACGAGAGGACGTTAATAGGTAAGTCACAAATGGCTGTAGAAAAATAACTACAATATGATAACAACTTGAAACAAGTTTATTTTTATACATACATTGTCCCTTTATTTCTCAACATAATTTCCACCAACATTGATGCACTTATCCCATCGTTTTATCAGTTCTCCTACACCAGCCGCATAGAACTGCGTGCTCTGTTTTCCAAATCACGTTTTCACTTCACATTCAACTTCGGCGTCATTCGCGAAATGGCTTCCTCCAAGGTGAATTTTCAGTGTTTATGCTGACAAATGTTTGTCCCGTAAAGCGGTGCATAGCTGGGTAGAAAAAGTTACGAGGGCGAGTCAATAAGTAAGTCCGACAGTTCTGTGCGATGGCCGGTAAATAAAAACAAAGCATGCAGTTCTATGCAGCCGGTTTGGGAGGACTGCTAAAACGATGGGATAAATCTGAACTACCGGCTCACATACCCCCGTAATCTACCAGGGCGGCGCGAACCGCTGCCAATTCTCGCAGCTGCTGTTTCCCCCGCGTGGATACACGGGATTACGAATAATGTCGTTAACACCTTGGCAGGGAGACCGTCTTAAGTATTAGTAAATATTCTAGTGTCCATTTTATGAAGACAGGCTGCAGTTGTATAGATCAATCGGAACTCCGATACGGATTTGGTCAACAATACTCTGGCTCCTTTTCTTTCCCAAGGTAGCATCTAGTATTGATTGTAAACTGGGTCTAGTTTACAACATTCACATCGATGGGGATTCAAACACTCCCCGGGAAGGTTAACTCGGTCAACAAATGCCCGCAGAAGTCGAATTTGTCGGCCTAACGGCGCAAGAACGCAGCTCTGCTGTAAACAGGCACAATGCAACCACGTCCGGAAAAGGGGAAAAAAAAACAAAAAAAAACCTCTGGATGAACGCAGAAGAAGATTCAAACACTGACCACCAGGCAGCCGGGCAAACTTACTGGACACTGCTCTGTCACAGCTGCCGATTTCGGTGGGTAGTGACCAAATAAAATAGACCATACACGTAAAGGAAATAATTCAGCATGATTTCTTTCTTTTTTTGCTTTCGCTCTCTTTGAGCTCAACGTGGTCTACAAACTGCTAGTCCAGGGGTTCTCAACCAGGGGGGAATTCCCCCCTCCCCCAGGGGGAATTTTAGGGTTTCCAGGGGGGGGGGGGGGGAGAGAGATTAAGATTATTTCAAGATCGCGTTAATACAAGAACCGATTACTTGATATTGTTTTTCCCTTCATACTGTACGGTTCTGTACGTCTCACCCTTCTAAAATTCATTTTATAAAGTAAGTAGACCCACAAATCATGTTTTATGTGGACGTCTAGACGTGTTTTAGTATGCGCTATTAAATTTAGCTTCCATTATTACGTATACTGTGTAGGGGTGGAGGCGGGATCTTTAGGTAGGAAATAGGAAAGGGGGGAATGACGTTCTGAAAATATGGTGAAAGGGGGGCACGGGCCAAATATTTCGGTATGAAATATGAAAAGGGGGGGGGGGATGACGTTCTGAAAATATGGTGAAGGGGTGCACGGGCCAAAAATGGTTGAGAACCACTGTGCTAGTCAGTACATTGGCCTGATTTTGCTTGAGGGTTAGCTTTCCCTTTTTCCAGTGTCCCTCGCCATCAGGTGAACCTCGCCTAATTCTGAGGTTCTTATAATTTACGTTCCCAAGTCAAGGACGGCCGGCTGTCTGGCCGAGGGGTTAGCAGCTTTTCTCCGTTAATCCCGAATACTCTCGTAGTCAACGTGAGCGGACGAGAATTAGAAGTGGTTCGAGTCACGCTAGTGACTTATGAGAGTATGGAGCCGGTCGCTCAGAAAGTCGTGGCGTGCTGATGAGCGTAATCTAGCCTAGGAATCAACATACATCTGATAGATGCTGGTGTTGACCGCAATATCCTGAAACAGGATGGAAACGCGGAAAAAAAAAAGAAAAAGTCAAGGACGAGAAGTATGTGCTGGTCTGATGTGATTCGCTGAAAAAAGAATGTCAAACTGTGTCAATTGCCATCTACTGCCTATAGTACCTTGCGGGTAGGACAGGGCGATGAGGAAATGCAGAAGCCGCTAACTGTGCAGGTTAAGGTTTTCTTTTTTCCCTCGAAAAAAAAAATGCACACCTTACCGAGGATTCGAACCCGGGTCTCCGGAATGAGAACCCGGCATTCTTAGCCACTCCGTCAGCCAAAACAAACATATCAACTGTTAACGGTTGGGGCGATTGGTAGGATTAGAAAGCAAGGGGTGGACTCCGCTGCACCGGGTCCCTTCCCATATGGCTCACGCATAGTGTTCCCCGAGGAGAAGTTTTTAAGCCGCCTGCCTGGCTCTTCGAAACTTGGGTGTTTCTTGTGTGGATTCCGTCGTTCGGTTCTAGAGTACAATTTTCTTGAAGAATTCTGGGGAAGTGGGAGAGGTAGAGAAGGGGAGGGGAAGAGAAGGAGAGGGGTCTTCGCTGGAGATATAGTTCACGCTCTATGCGACGACTTTAGACCATAGAAGCCATTTTTTGACAACATTTTCTGTCTGTTGTTTGCCCCTGTCTGTCTGTCTCTGCTGTCAATATATAAACATAGTACACACACACACACACACACATACACTCACTCACACATACAGATGTATATGGGTGTGTGTGTGTGTGCTGCTTGTGTGTGTGTGTGTGAGAGAGAGCGAGAGAGAGCGAGAGAGAGAGAGAGAGAGAGAGAGAGACCGTGCTGCCATATGAATAAACTGAACACATCCCCCATGTCTTCACTGCTAACAGTCCTCTAAGCCAATACCTTTTTTTTTAAACTGTACAAATAGCGCAGTAAAATCATATCAAAGACTCGGCACGCGATGAGATTATGTTCGATAATGGGTGATTTTTCGAGTTTATCGACTCCAGGGACATGATCCTCCGGTTCCTCTCTCTGATATAATAGAGATATATTATCCGGTGCAAAGAAAGCTTTTAGCTCCGGACAAAAAAAAAAAAGTCGCCTTGTGCGAAGGTTCACCTCTCATATTGACTTATTTCATTTGTACGTGGCGCCCGGGAATACTGTTGAACAAAGATAGTGAAAGCAGCATATCTGCTGTTGTATCAAAAATAGCATTTAATGTGAGAGAAGTGGAAATGTTTTTCTCGCGTGACGCAGACCGATAACATTAACCACAGTTCTGAACAGAGGAAGTCACATTGTCCCAAACCTCTATAAACCTAATTAGGCCCGGTTTACATTTGTTATTTCATTATTTGATTTCGTTACACTCTTTGTATTCTCTCGCACAGATAAACATTCTCCCTGGGTCTCTTCTGGGATTCTGATGGGTTTATTAAAATGAATTCATGAATGTTTTGTTGCCGAAGTTTATAGTCAACAATATAATTGACGTCTCGCTTTCAAAACATCAATAACCGGTGTTTTAGTTTGTTTTTCCACCACTAAATTTATTTGCGGCGGATTTGATAAAAAGATATGGTTGCGCCCATGTCGGTGCTTCGGGGATATTAAAAATCCGGGATGGGTTGCTGGTGTAGTAATAATATAGATTGATGAAATACAGTAGGTGATGGAGCTTCTGTCGGAAGTCATAATTGTAATCGGAGCGCAGATTTAACCTGAATTGGGATTGTACATGATTAGACCTGAACAAACAATGTGTGGTGGGCCCATTAGCGGGTTAAATATGGATCCGGTTACTGCAGCGTCCAGTGCAAAACTGGCCTCTCTATTAAACATTCGATGTCACTGGGTGCGCCTGGAATCATGACAAATGGCTGCTAAATTACAAACTTAACTTATAAACAGCGATATCCTATTGTTTATTTTTTAGTATAATCAAACGAAGAAGATTCTTCCCAGTCTTGTGTCATGGCACAGAAAGGAGTCAACAACGAATTGATCCATGCTGTCGGCGATCACATTTTGTGGAGAGGCATGATCGCCGAAGCCAGCCGGTAAGGCACTGGATGATGATGATGATGATGATGATGATGATAATGATGATGATGGTGATGATGATGATGATGATGATGATGATGATGATGATGATGATGATGATGATGATGATGATGATGATGATGATGATGATGATGATGATGATAGTATAACGAGCGAGCGAATGAACTTCGTTTTCAAAAGGTTACAAATTGTGCACGCAAGGCAGTCTTACATGTGGCCATTCCCATCACTCATCTTTCGTACATAAATTATCTATTGTGCATGTTGCATTCATATAGAAATAAAAAAATAAAAAACATATTGACAAATGAATGTTGTGAACATAAACAATGCATATTACCATGTTATGAGACAGTCAGGCAGTCACACACACGCGCGCCCGCGCGCACACGCATAAACACATAATACTTACCTACATAATACTTACATCATTTACACAAACTCTCTCAGTTATGAACCAACTCAATAACACACAGATACACAAGCCCTCGTGTACACATATACTCACTGACGATCACAAACTGACTAACAAACGTGTACTCATACATACATACTATATCTCTCTCTTTCTCTGTCTCTATCTCCAGAGAGCCCAGGTTTTAAGACCATGTTGCATGCACTCAGAAACTGTCATCTACTGCCGACAGTACTCTTATTTCAGAGGTACTTGTAATTTACGTTCCCAGGTCAAGGATTTGGGAATTATTGGAGAACTCCGCCTGATAATCTGCTAACACACCTATTCCAAAATCGAAGATCATTTTGCGTAGGAAATGGATGACTTAACACATCTTAAAGCTAATAGGGGGAGGGGGGGGGGGAGAAGAAGAAACAACACAAAGAATCACACAAGCTATGAAGAAATTGAAAGATTTTGTTTTGCTTATGTAAAGATACTAGAAGCATTATTTGAGGAAAATTAGGGGAAATTGAAACACAGCACAGAAGCCAAAATATCAAACTTATGCACAAAAGAATTAATAACCTCACTAACATCCCCTGAAGTCGGAGTAGATTCGCCTGATGGCGAGGGACACTGTTAATAGGGAAACCTAATCCACATGTAAAATTTAGTCCAGTGCTATTAGAAGTAGTGTGTATGGACGACGCTTGAGTTCAAAGCCAGTGAGCGCAAAAAAACAAAAAAAAACAAAAAAAAAAAAGAAAAAAGGACCACCCACATCAACGTGTTGTCTGAAAACCAAAGAAGGCAGAAACATATTGGCCAAGTATAAGATCTTAGTTATGTGGTTATCATACACGAAAGAGACCTTTACAATGATGAACAGTTTTATATTCCGAATAACAACATAGGACTATCCATTTTAAAGACAGAAGCTTAGAATGCCCTTAACTATGTGAAATCCATCAACATTCAGACCAGACAACATCTAGAGGAATGTTGGGACTAGACTAGGTTATCTGGCCGTGGAACACAATATACGAGACAAACGAAATATCTCTTGGCTTGTTTACGTGAAGGTTTATTTGCAATCCCAAAGAATTCAAAGGTTTAAAATATGACCATCATCAGGGCAATTCACATAATGAACCACATCACGAAGATTTTGCTACCAATCATTATGCAGAATGTTATGAAGAAAATACAATAAGAAATAGGAGAAGAACAGTTGTGTTTTTTTTTTGTTTTTTTTTTTTTGTAGACGGCAAAGATATAACAAACGAACTGATTTTACTGAGAACATTAACATATCGTTAGACAGATCTAGATACAGACCTACTTGCTTGCTTCATTGACAACTCTAAGACTTTAGATGAGAGTGAGACACGTCGACACAATAATACTTGCAGATTTTCAGTTTGACGGACAAGACACAGACTCCCAAAGAATATGTATTGGAAACAACATGTGGTCACAATAATTGATGTAGAAGTCGGTCTAAACCAGCTAATAAAGAGGAATGTGCGACAGGGATGTATAATGTCTGCAGACCTTGTTTCTCTATAAGGTGATAATTATATGAGAAATTAGAAACAAACAAAACTCTGCGAGGAATCGCTATCGGAGGACATAAACAAAATGAACAATACAAGATATGCAGATGTTACATTATAGATTGTTGACAATGAACAGGATCTGCAGCAGTTACTGGATGCTGCTATAGTATGCTACGAGCAACCAGTATTTGTAAGAAAACATAAATTTTGGTTATTCTCAAAAAGAAAAGTAATTGTGTAATATAACATTCAAGGTATTGAGAAAGTTTATAAACAAATGAATCGGTGCACCTGTATTTAAACTGTCACAACATCTGGCAGAAGATGCCTTCAGCAACTAGAAAACAGAATCGTTATGCAAAAGCAATCTTTTGTAAGATGGAATGTATACTCATCAACAAGAAGCTGTCAATTGCTGTGTGGAAAAGAGTCTTAAAGTACTATGTGAACCAACACTGATGTATGAATGTGAAACATAGACAATAAACAGACCAGATGAGAAACATATAATAGCAGTGGCGATGTAACTTCTGACGGAAGTGCAAAGAATAAGTATGAGCGAAGAGAAAAAAATATGGAGGCAGTCCTTCGAGAAATAAATGAAAACTAAACTGATTAGAGAAAATCTACTAACAAGCATTCATAAGATATTGAGTTGAGTCAAGAACAGACAACACAACACTCGGAAAATTCCCATACGTGCTCCGTCCTCATTTTCAACAGCCAGCGAAGAGTCCCAATTCGACAGGTACTAGTAGCAGCCTAATTATGTGTCCATCTGGCCTTTCCTCGGAGTTCGGACTGATCCTCTAGTCACCACCTACAACACCATTCTTTCCAGGCCGTGATGATTTATTTGTTTTTCTGCACTATATACACGATCCCAAAGAGACCCGACCATATTTTACGAGAAACAAATGAAAGCAGTAAATTGAATCGATAAATTAGACGTAGACAGTTAAATATGGAGAGAGGAGAAGGGGTGGCTTTATGAGCCTAAACAAACTTCACAACTGAGTGACAAATGGCAAAACTGATGGTTCAAGAGCAAAAACAAGTCAGTGAGATATATACCTGGATGGTATGACAATATGGCATAGTCGACGCAAAACATGACCGCCCACGCTTATCGGCATGGTACATGATTATGAAGGTGAGACATGTTAAATAAAATGTAATAGTAAATGTCTAAAACATTCTCTGTTACATTCTTCACCACGATTACCATCACCAGTACCATCACCACTACCATGACCACCACCACCACCACCACCACCACCACCACCACCACCACCACCACCACCACCACCACCACCACCACCACCACCACCATCATCACTACCATGATCACTACTACCACCACCACACCACCACCACCACCACCATCACCATTACCAAGATCACAACCACCACCACCACCACACCACCACCACCATAACCACTACCATGATCACTACCACCACCACCACAACCACACCACCACCACCACCATCACCACTACCATGTTCACTACCACCACCACCATCACAACCACCACCAACACCACCATCACCACCATCACCACTACCATGATCACTACCACCACCACCACAACCACACCACCACCATCACCACTACCATGATCACCACCACCACCACAACCACATCACCACCACCACCACCATTACCACTACCATGATCACTACCACCACCACCGCCACACAACCACCATCACCACTACCACGATCACTACCACCACCACCACCACCACCACACCACCACTACCATGATAACTACCACCACCACCACCGTCACCACTACCATGATCACTACCACCACCACCACAACCACCACCACCACTACCATGATCACTACCACCACCACCACCACCACCACACCACCACTACCATGATCACTACCACCACCACCACTACCATGATCACTACCACCACCACCACCACTACCATGATCACTACCACCACCACCACCACCACCACCACTACCATGATCACTACCACCACCACCACCACCACCACCAACCACCACTACCATGATCACTACCACCACCACCATCACCACCATCACCACTACCATGATCACTACCACCACCACCACAACCACCACCACCACCACCACTACCATCACAACTACCATCGCCATACCATCACCACTACCATCACCACTACCATCACCACTACCAGTATCACTAACATCACCATAACCATCACTACCACCATGATCACCACCATCACCACTACCATCACCACTACCATGATCACCACTATCACCACTAACATCACCACTACCATCACCACTACCATGATCACCACTATCACCTCTAACATCACCACTACCATCACTACTACCATCACCGATACCATCACCACTACCATCACACAACCATCGCCATACCATCACCACTACCATCACTACTACCATCATCACTTCCATCGCCACCACCATTACCATACCATCATCCCTACCATAGCCACAAACATCACTAGTACCATCGCCACTATTATCACCACTACCTTACACACTACAAGCACCACCACCATCACCACCAGCATCAAGAACATCACCATTACCATCACCACTGCTATCATCACTACCGATACCACTACAATCACCACCACCATCACCACCACAACCATCACCACCACAACCATTGCCACTACCATCACCACCACAACCATCACCATCACAACCATCACCACCACAACCAACACCACCACAACCATCACCACCACAACGATCACCACCACAACCATCACCACCACAACCATCACCACCACAACCATCACCACAACATCCACAACCATCACCACCACAACCATCACCACCACAACCATCACCACCACAACCATCACCACCACAACAATCACCACCACAACCATCACCACCACAACCATCACCACCTCAACCATTGCCACTACCATCACCACCACAACCATCACCACCACAACCGTCACCACCAAAACCATCACCACCACAACCATTGCCACTACCATCACCACCACAACCGTCACCACCACAACCGTCACCACCACAACCATCACCACCACAACCATCACCACCACAACCATCACCACCACAACCATCACCACCACAACCATTGCCACTACCATCACAACCACAACCGTCACCACCACAACCCTCACAACCACAACCATCACCACCACAACCATCACCACCACAACCATCACCACCACAACCACAACCATCACCACCACAACCATCACCACCACAACCATCACCACCACAACCATCACCACCACAGCCATCACCACCACAACCGTCACCACCACAACCATCACCACCATTGCCACTACCATCAGCACTGCCATCGTCACTACCGACACCAGTACCATCACCAACACCATACCCACTGCCATCACCACTACAATCACAACTTCCATCACCATTACCGTAACCACTTCCATCACACCATCATCGCCGAACCATCATCACTACCATCACCACTACTATCATCGCCACTATCATCACCACCATCACCACTACCATCACTACCACCAACATCACTACCCTCATCACTACCATCACCATCATCATTTCCACAACAAGTCAACCACCTCAATTGTCATGTTTTATGACAAATTTCCATGACTTTATGCGAATGAAAACAGATTGTCCTTCTCCGGGATCCAGACGGCATTATCGACCTCAGTGCGGATATCTTCATTTTCACAAAAGTCCATTTCAGTCAACACTGACCCGTTCGATCCCACAGCAAGCCCAGAGACTGCCCCAGCTGAGCATCATGACGGCACATCCATCGGGTGTTCTCCTAGTAAGCCGTTATGTGAGCACTGATTGCCAGAAATGTTGAATGCGACGCTGGACAGTAGATATTGACCACTCTGACGTCAGCAGGTCCAGAGTATTGAAGCAATAATCCCATCCTAACGCCGCGCATCAGACAATAATTAATGTCTTTGTACACTTCCGAGAATGTCTTGGGAACGGTTGGGTATAGAAACAGGGCTGTCTTGTGTCCAGGGGGCATCGGACAGAGTGGTGGGAGACGTGAGGAAATAGAGGAAATGGTTCAATAACTGTCAATATTTGTCTGGAGATATACAGCTGTGCAATGCATCTCTCTCTCTCTCTCTCTCTCTCTCTCTCTATATATATATATATATATATATATATATATATATATATATATATATATATATATGTATGTATGCCTGCCTGCCTGCCTGCCTGCCTGCGTGTGTGCGTGTGTGTGTGTGTGTGTGTGTGTACATTGAGTGGAGCTGAATTGAGTTGAACTAAGAACTGACGTTACTGCACTCAGGACATTACCATACGCTTTCCGTCCCCTTGTTCAACAGCCAGCGAAGAGTTACACTACTAATCCTTCCCACCTCTGATTGAAAGTTCTCCTGGTCTTCATTCTAAGTTTTGAGATTCTTCAAGAACCCCTGCCAATCCCCCACAATCTCATCCTTTCTACATGCTTGTTCTCAATCTGTTCCTCCATCTTCTCCACCAGTTCCCACAGGTGCACGACCAGCTCTCCCTTTCCATAGATAATATACCACCAAGAGGTACATTGCCTGTCAGCCTGTTCACCCCCCCCCCCCCCGCATTCCCACATGGACAGTGCAAGAAATCCATACAATTCTTACAATCTGTGACCTCTGAAGCGAGGTGAGCAATTCCAAACGAAACGTTCCTTTCTCCACCTTACTAAGCATACTCCTTGAGTTTGTTATGAAGACAATGTGTGTTGCAGTGGTCTTCTCTAACCAACGGAATGCCGCTGACTCATTCCACCACCAAGCTCATGCTGGTGATCGTAGTTCCTGTGCCATACTCTCCCTGTTCAAGAATCGTCCATTAGCCGTCACAATGAAACCCCAATCACTCCGTCTATTTCTCACCACTGACCCATCAGTATAGTTCACTATAGAGAAATATATCTCTATTATATCAGAGAGATTCACCTTGATGTGTGTTACTCTGGATCAGTTGTTGCACCGCAAACTCTGTGCGGCCCGCTGCCCATTCTCTGCACTTTCGGCCCAGTGTTACTATTACATTATATCAGTCCGTCCTGTCTGTCGGTACTTCAACCCACTCTTTTTCACGGCTGATGGTCTCTAGATCACACACCTAATGGATAGATATTTCTACCTGTGCCTTCCAGGACCTGCCTCGTCTTAATCTATGACACTTGAATATATCCATGGCTTTATGCAGAAGGGATCCCTATTTGTAGCAACTCTCAGGTACCATTTGGCCTGAAAGATCCTATGCCTATCCGTCATTGTTGGTAGCGCCAGGATATACCTCATGTGCAGATGACACAGTATTGATGGTGGATAATGCAAAAGATCTACAACAATTGTTGGACATTGAGGTAACAGAGAGCGCGAAGAAATGACTCTCCTTGAATATCAATAAAACAATAACAATGGTGATATCAAAGAAAATGTTGACACCCACATGTGAAATAAAGATAGAAGGGAAAATTCTTTACCAATTGGATATTGTTAAATACCTAGGGCATTTATAACATCAGATGGAAGATGCAAAACACAGAGTAAGAGTAGAATAGGGCCAGCAAAGGCTGCATTTAATAAAATAAAAAATATCTTATGCAATAAGTCAATATCATTCAATGTAGGCGAGTAGATAAATGCTATATGGAACCTGTTTTGCTGTATAGCAGTGCATCTTGGAATGTAAATTAACACATTAGGAAGAGATTTGAAGAAACAGAGATGTGGTTCCTGAGACGAATATTCCGAATTCCTTGGACTGCCAGAGTAACTAACAACGACTGCCTGAAAGAGGCTAATGAAACTATAACATTATAAACAACACTAAGAAAGAGGCAAACAGCTTTTTTGGTCAAGTGATAAGAGGAGTGGCATTTGAAAATTTCGCGACAAATGGAAAGGCAGAGGAGAAGAGAGGCAGAGGCAGACTAAGAAAAATGATGCTGGATGGATTGAGACGGTGGCATGGAGGAATATCAACAGCGTAGTTGATCCAGAAAACCAAAGATTGAGATCTGTGGAGAGTCATGAACGCCAACGCCAGCCGACATGGCATTATATATATATATATATATATATATATATATATATATATATATATATATATATATATATATATATTGTAACAGGATCCCAAGAGATCCTATGATCTAATCCCGAATATCTGACCGTTTCCTAATCTATCTGTCATACTCTCAAACAAATAATTATCCAATGTCAACACCTGGGGAATGTTGCATATTGATGAGAGAAGTTTGGAATAGAAAGCTAGTTTAAACAAACACACCCATCAAGAGAGTCAGACTTATGATAGGCCAACATAGACACAAATTCCCACTCGCTCAGGAACTTAATTACCTATGGCGTAATGATAATAATAATAATAATAATAATAATAATAATAATAATAATAATAATAATAATAATAATAATAATAATAATAATAATAATAATACACTTTTAATAAAGACTGACGAGACAAGAGTGAGAATATTTGTGAAGATCATAATGGAAACGGTCCTTGAAAAGAATCTGTCTCATTTAGAATTGATGGTGTCTGGATACGAATGTTTTACCTCCATTATAGCCTTTCTGCTGCGGTTTTCAAAGCCTCTACCTCTGTTTTGATGTTACTTGAAATGAAATGAGTAGGGAACATAACAAGAAAATTAGCACAAGTAAAACAGAGGTAATGACTGTAACTAAAGAAGAAAAAGCAACGACGATTCACCTAAACGAACATCCCTTGAAACAAGTAAAGAGTTTCAAGTACCTAGGAAGTATGACATCATCAAATGGCAAATCAGAAGACGACATCGAAAATAGATGCAATAAGGCAAACCAACTCACTGGAAAAATGGCACCAATACAAAAGAACAAACATGTAGCTATAACAAATAAGAAAGCACTTTACAACACAATTTTCCTACCAACTTGTTACCAATGTAAAACCTGGACAATGACAGAAAAAGAGAAAAGAAACATTACAACAACAGAAATGAAATTCCTGAGGAGAATATTCAATGTATGATGAAGAGATAAGATCAGAAATGAAGAAATCAGGACTAAAGTAGGGGTTGTAGCTGCACTAGATTTTATTAGAAGGCAGCAAGTTTGGCCATGCAAGTAATTTAAAAACAAACAGTTTACCAAAACAACCAATAATGTACAGACCAAACGGAAGCAGCGGAAGAGGCCGACCACGTAAACAATGGATGCAGAGAATAACACAGTCCGTGGGAATATCGATACATGAAGCCCATAAACGGGCACTCTCCAGCTGTTTATACTTCACCTCGACACCGCAAGGTACAAGAGGAACATGATGAGATGAGATGAGAATGTTCATGTTGCCACTAACTGTGGTTTTAGTTTTCCGCTCCATTTATTAGATTTAGGAGAATTCCTCCTCGTCCATTTTCAATTAAATTTTTGACTGATCCATCTGTATATGTATGGGTCCAATTGTTAAATGGATAAGGTTATTTTATGTATTTTAGGGCTATTTTCTTGTTTCGTTTCATTCTGAGTGTTCTTTATCTCAATACCTGAAATGTTTTCCATCATCTCAGGCAGTTGCTGCTGGCTCCAAGCTCTGAACTTGTGTGCACTGTAAATGGGGTTGACTGTTTATATGTTAAGTATATGATAAGTCCCAATCTTTCTTTTTGCAGTGTTTACAATGTTGCTTCGCTTCAGTCTTCCCTTTCCAAGACCAATAAGCCTATTATACATGCGGACCTCTTCTAACCTTATCTGCTTGTTGCTGGGCTCTACAATCTCTTCATTCATGCATTGGTTGTAACTAAGTGATCTTTCCTAGTTGGTTAATAGGCGTTGTCTTTAGGCGTCCAGTTATGATTCGCATTCCTTGATTTTGGACTATTTATTCTGTTAAAATTTGACTTAGCTGCTGTTGCCCAAGCTGCAATGCCGTATTCCAGTATTGGCCACATCCGTTCAGTGTATAACTTAATGAGAACTTTCTCATCTTACCCCACGCCGTAGCAGCAAGTGTTTTCATTATTGCCATTATTTGCCTTCTCTTGTTCGATTTTTCTCATCTTCTGTCTTCCATGTCAGGCGACGATTAAGGTGACTCCTAGATAGTTTGGATTTTCTTCGTGGCGCAATATTTTCCCATTCAACACCAGGTAAGGGTGCTGAGTTTTATTTGAGAGAAAGAACACTGTGCATCGTGTTTTCTTCTCACTGTGATATTTCTATCATCGTTCACCACAGTATTTCTGGAAAAAGATGAGCATACTTGGGAAAAACGGAGCTCTATACGGAATATGTCATCGATAAATATAGAATTGAATATTCTGGAAATATGTCAAAACAGTTGACGCGGCTTGGCTTTGCAAATGCACTCAGCGGATTGGCTGACCTTAGTAAGCCTAGCGTCTCCAAGTCTGGAAATTTACCGACAGAATAGTAGATCTTCATTTTTAGCCATGGATTAACTAAGGGACACACTATTTTTAAGAATTCTCCATAATTTTTGAGTTATTTTATTTTCATTTTGTGTTATCTTGGGACGAGGTAAGGTCATCACACCTTAAATATATTATGACGATACCCGAGGATTGTAAGGAAGGTAACATGTGATTATATGTAAAAGTTTTCCGCTGTGAAAATGATGTTTCATTGAGAAAATATAAATTGATTTCTTCGCTTTCTGAGAATCGAACTCTCGAGAGTGACAATGCTATTTTAACTGGTGATTTTCCACGCTCAAATTCATTGCTTGTGAATATTTCTAGATGCTATGAGAATGCCGTTTCACTATAAACGCCTGTCATAAACATGTTTCCTTATGCTACAGATTTTTTTCACTATAAGTGCTCATCATTGGTTGTGAAGATAGTTAATGGTAAATGCACTTCATAAGAGGTCTTCTTCATGCTGTAGAGACTGTTCTTAGGATTTGATATCTTGAACTAATGTGCACTTATTCAATATCCAATGGGATTTTCCATTTTACTCATCTTTTCTTGAATACGCCCTGAGAATATGAGAGTGAATGATATGTCCTTTTTATGAGATTTATTGCTCGTGTGGAAAAGAAAGATAGATATATGGTGCATTATTTTGTTGGACGTTGCACTCAATGCCAGCATTGTTTCATTTCGTTAATGACCTAACGGAATTTTACGTTCAGTGTTCTGCCAAATTCTAAACGAATGTCATAATGCATTTCGTTACTGAATTTATGGTGAAACTGTAGTGCTTGCAAAAAGGACAGGATTTAGAATCACATCTTTATCTCCTGCTTGAAGGAGACAAGCTAGGAAGGCAAATTACGTTCAGATGGTCGAATCTTTGTTAATATTATGAGAAAGATGATGTTGATATTATGATCAGGTGGCTCTCTCAATATTTCATATGATCATTATTTTATGAAAAGATTTATGTGTTTTTCGTTTCTGAGTGTCTCAGATGTAATTGTTGATCCATTGGTACTGTTTATGAGTGCAGACATGACGGGAGATGAGATTTTATTATGACATTTGTCCCACCATGTCGTCATTATTTTATCATTGACGTGCTGGCTTAACATGACGACCGTATCATACAATAACGTTTGTCTCATACTGACGTCATTATTTCATATTGACGGTTCGTCCAAACATGATGATGTTTTATATATCATTTGACGTCTTTATCTCAACCTGACGCCAATGTCTCATCCTGACGTTTTGCCTCATCCTTTATGTATTCATCGCAACAGGACGTTTTGTCGCAACTTGAGGGTTTGTCTCAACATGAGTTTTGTCTCATCATTGTATCTTTTTCTCACCATAATGTTATCATCTCAACATGACGTTTTATTTCAACATGATGACGCTTGTTTTATCGTGACATCTTTATCTCATTCTGATGCCTTTATCTCCCCATGACGTCTTTATCACTTTATGAGGTTTTGTTTCATCATTTGCGTCTGTGTCTAGTCATGATGTCATATCAACATGATATTTTGGGGTTATTTCAAAAGTATAGCGGTTGGTTTTTATGTTATATCACCAGAGAAATGGATGGAGTGTTTTGGCTTTTTGTCATCATGAACTTTGGCGTACTTGCTTGACTACTGATGGTTGTTGAGCTGTCGCTTAAAAAGCCAAATCGGAATAATGAACATATTCCATGGGACGGTCTTCTTCATCGTATCTGATAATTTGAAGAATTTGCCTTTGGGACAGCTTGAAGACTGGATCCTCGCTTTTTTGTATGACAACTGGACCTCTCCCACGTCAGAGCGTCTTGCTGACAAGCCAAGTACAGTCATATTATAGATTATATCATCCACATCCATCTTATTGACTATGAACAGTGATTGTTTATCAAAGAAACACCAGAGTATATTCACACAAGGGATTTTTGCCTGATCCTGTCCATCAGTTGGAGAAGAAGTAATTTTAAAGCAGAGACATTGTAGGAATTTTCTCTAATGCCTGCTGGCACTGACATTGATACAATTTTGTTAGAAGACAAGTGTTTTGTGAACCTACACATTCCCAGGATTTAAAGGAATACTTTTAATATGTTTATAGATGAGAACAGTTATCATTATTTATTTGATGAGCATTGATTTTCATGATCTTCTATTTGAATAATTATTCATGTGGGTTGCAACATGTTTGTGGTATGGTTTTACTCTATCAAAAGATCATCGATCTACCCGTATCCCAGACATTTGTCCCAATACATTTGTTAATTGAGAACATGAGTTCGATTCCATTTACTCGTCGATTTGGTTCAACATTTTGTTGGTTGCAGTTTATCCAACATACAAAGTATATCTTCGTAGCGTGAGTAACCAGTGGCTGGGTGACTTCACGGCGGCAAATTTTATTCACAGAGTTGAGTATGCACCTCTTTGTACTCGGTAAATTCCCAATACTCACGACGCTTCCATAGGAACGCCTATCATCTATTATACATATATACATATCTTTAGAGTTGGGATATTTCACGTGTCTGATTTTGTTCCACTCTTGAGGGTTAGTGGGCCGTTTTTTAGGTTTTCTTATGATGGTGGGTTAAGAAGGAATTGGTAAACCATTCCTCCAGGGAAAACCCCTATACATTGTTATATTTTCCTTTTCCACACGCCACACTCTCTTATATTCACTAGCTATGATTTTAGCCATTCCTCTAGAGCGAACAGGGCTTGCTGCGTTCTATTGTCATCTGCAGTAATATATTCTTCAGATATTTGTATGGCTAGGTCATTAGCAAAGAAGGATGTGTGTACTCTGGCTGGAATGTGTTCTGTAATATCTAGTCTGATAGCCTGCCATTGATAATGTGTACCATTAATTTTCCTACACAGCTAAGTAGACTGATAGTTCGATCGCCATTTGGTTCTTCCATGTCTTTTCTTTCTTTGGGATTGGTATTAGTATAGCTTCCTCCCATGCCTGTGTAACTCTTGCCCTCTTCCAGCTATAATTTAGGACAGCTAGTAGTTTCTATTTTGCTTTAGTACCTAGTCCTACTAGCATTTCATTTGAGATTCCATAATTTCCTGGTGATTTCTTCTTCCTTAGGGTATTGATTGCCTGTTCCATTTCTTCCATTTTTTAAATGTGCCATCATATATTCTGCTTCTGTCTCTGTATGACAATGATGTGTCTATTTATCTTTGGTTGCTTTCATCTGTTCTGTTAGTTAGTTAGTTAGTTAGTTAGTTAGTTATTAGTTAGTTAGTTAGTTAGTTAGTTAGTTAATTAGGTAGTTAGTCGTAGTTCCAGCCTCATAGCAACGGGTTGTCCCCATTATGCTCCGTTCCTGTGCCAGTGAATATCACACAAAACACTCCCCAATGCCCAATGTGAAAATGGAAAAGACAGGAGTCTCGACAAACAACAGCCCGCACAGATACACTGTGCATAATGCCGCCGCCAGAATGTCAACACAATAGTCCCCAACTAAACACCCAGTTCATCTTTGATGGAATCGGCAGTCATTTTCCCATCTGGATGTTTCCTAGATGTTCACCCACACAGTCCAAGAAAACACAGTTCATCGTCGATGGCAGTGGCAGTCAACCAGAAGGCCAGCAGCCACGCATTTCTGCATAAGGCAAAAACCTGTCAACTCTGAGACATAGCCATCTACCATCGCTCCGAACATGCAGTCATGTTCCAAAAAACATCGGGCAGATTCACAAGCATTTCACTCGAAACTCACAGCTCACAGTGTCGCGCCACGCACTCACTCAGTAGCAGGGCGACGGAACCATCAAGCCTCCTTAGTCGCCTCTTACGACATGCGTGGTAGGCTACAGTGTTGCTATTCTTTGCTTCCCTTATGGGCCCCAGCAACACACAGGAGTCTGTTGTTGTAATGCTATGTAGTTTGCATTAGCATATTGTTCCATTAGTGTATTTACAGCCTTTTTTGCTGTAAGCACAGCATTTCCTTGATGGAGGAAAATAAAGAAAAGCATATAGCTATCTTCACAGATGCGAAGTTGTCTCGATACAGAAGAGCGAAAACAGCACAGAACTAGCAGATCTATGATCAGCAATCCATAAACTATGTCAGAAATCCAAAACAGTTGTACAACTGTGGATCCCATCACATTGCAGTATACCTGGGAATGAAGAGGCTGACACATTGGCAAAACAGGGCGGACGACTACCTCAGCCTGACATAGACATAAACTATAATGAGGCAAAGAGTTTTATCAAAAGCACTTATAGAACAAAGGGGAAATTAGAGCATCTGGGCTACCAGAAAGATGATGCATATTACAAACTCAACCAAAGTGAACAAGAAGTATTCTTCAGACTCCTCGCCGAAAATTATATGCTGAAATACCACTCGTTCAATAAACTAAAGATAGGAGCTACAGATGAATGTAATTGTGGAATACTGTAAAATGATAGTTAAACATTTGCTGAAGGAGTATCCAATATCAGCAGAACAGAGAAAGATATGTTGGCCTTCACCTGCTTCATTTCAGGACAAGCTCTATGGAGATGTCAACAACCTCAAGTTGGCTATTGCTTTCTTTACTATATTCCGGTTGACATATAAAGACGCATGACGAAGTTTTTAGACTGTCACATTTCATGCCACCGGTATGTCGATGGCAAAAGCGTCCCAGGGGCACGAAATGGAATATTGCTTAGCTAGCAAATCCATTACATTGAAGTCCGAATCAAAAGCTCACTG
>OY992889.1:54003726-54008726 GCA_963921405.1 Cepaea hortensis | reverse complement strand
CTCGTTGTGGGTTCAATCCAGGCAGCTTGACTCCATCATTGACTTCTCATACATAAAACATTGACAAACTCATCATCATTAAGAGCCCTGCCAGCTGGCGTGGGAGATTATGTCTCTCCACAATGGTCACAACGTCCTGCAACGGACATTTAATACCTGCTGAAGGAAACAACTCTTGGGGCCTGCGGTGTTAAGATGAAAACCCCTGAGTGTCCCAACATACGCTCACAGGAGGAAATTCATTAAGTCATCTTGAAAGTTGGCCAGGAGACTCTGCAAATATTTACCTGCCAAGACCAACTCAACCCAAAACCTGGGGGCGACGTGCACTCCAAGGCTAGAATATATGCCTTGTGTGTCCGTCTTAAAGCTGTTTCTCTTGTTGGCCTCGTCCTTTCTCCTTCCATTTCACCAGTCTGTCTATCTGTCTATCTGTCTGTCTGTCTGTCTGTCTGTCTGTCTGTCTGTCTGTCTGTCTGTCTGTCTGTCTGTCTGATTGTCTGTCTGTCTGTCTGTCTGTCTGTCTGTCTGTCTGTCTGTCTGTGAGTTTCCCATTTCTTCATGTGCCTATAATAATAATGCAAAAGACCACTTATCCGCGCAATGACAGATATTGGACATATGGTGGGAACCCCATATTTCTATAAAACATCTGTCGCTGGCTAGGTGATGTGATCAGAGGAACAAGAAAAGAAATAGAGGCAGAAATTATAGAACAGTCAGTTAGTTAGTTAGTTAGTTAGTTAATTAGTTAGTTAGTTAGTTAGTTAGGTAGTTAGTTAGTTAGTTAGTTAGTAAGTTAGTTAGTTAGTTACGAGGGCGAGTCAATAAGTAAGTCACACAGTTCTGTGGGATGGCAGGTAAATGTAGTTGGTGTTTTCTACGGGTGTCATTAGCTGACAGCAACATCAACTTTATATTCCCGTTCGTCAGGTGGTGCTAGGTGTCTCATGCGCAGAGCATAAACAAAATAGCGACTGTACTTGCGGAGTGTACAACCAAAGAGCAACGTGCTGTTGTGCCTTTTTTTTTGGGGGGGGGGGGGCAAAGGGACTACCGACAAAGAACATTCATAAGGAAATGCTTCCAGTTTTTGCTGACAAATGTTTGTCCCGTAACGAGGTGCATAGCTGGGTAGAAAAATTTTCTGAAGGACGGTCTAACGTTGTTGATGAAATCCTATTTGGTCGTCCTGTTGAGATTGCAACGGGTGGAAGAGATGATTAGAGGTGACAGGCCAGTAAAGGTAGACTCTGAAGCATCTGCAATAGGGTGCTCACATGGTTCAGCATACAGCATAATGCATGCTCGATTGAAATTTAAGAAAGTGTGATCTAGGTGGGTACCCAGATAATTGAAGGAGGAACACAAAATGAACCGATTTGGCCTGTGCTTGCATCATCTCTATCGATAAAAAGATGAAGGAGAAGACATGCTGAACAGGATTGTTGCTGGGGACGAATTATGGGTGCATCACTATCAGCGCGAATCAAAGCGTGCTTTGATGCAATGGAAACATCCTTCTTCGCCTTGTGTCCAAAAATTCAAGGTTACGCCATCAGCAGGGAAATTTATGCTGGCAGTATTCTGGGATTGTCAAGTCGTGGTTTTACCCAATTTCAAGAAGAAAGGTGACAATGTGAATTCTGAATCGCACTGTGAAATTCTATCGATGCTTCATGAATCAATTCGAAGAAAACGTCCAGTACTGCTGACTAGAGGAGTGTTGCTTCTTCATGACAATGCCAGATCACATACGGCTCGATTAACTCAGGAGAAAATTAACCAACTAAGGTGGGAAGTTTTGGAACATCCACCTTACAGCCCCGACTAGCCCGTAGCGATTTCCACTTTTGTGGTCCACTGAAAACCCACCTTGGCGGGAGACATTTCGCGAATGGCGCCAAAGTTGAATGTGAAGTGAAAACTTGGATTAATAAACAGAGCACGCCCCTTTGACCTCCCCTTTTGGGAGGACTGATAAAACGATGGGATAAGTGCATCAATGTTGGTGGAAATTATGTTGAGAAATAAAAGGAGAATGTATGTATAAAAATAAACTGGTTTCAAGTTGTTATCATATTTAGTTATTTTTCTACAGCCATTTGTGACTTGCTTATTGACTTCCCCTCGTAGTTAGTCGACAAATCATTCTCAATACACATGGAACCATTCAGTCCATAAGTGCTCAGATCCCCTTCTCGGTAAATCTGGCAGCGTAGCAGTGACCTGCAAGCCTGTCAGCCTGCTTATTTCCATGTACACCCGCATGCCCTGGCACGAAAATGAATGTAATCTTAGCCGGCTGTGACCGCTCCAGAGACAACAACCACTGTCTTCGGACACCTCCCCCTCCCCCTACCTACCATTCTCTATCTTCCTGAACATATAGAAGAGCAGTGTGGATTTGTGAAAGGGAAAAGAGTGCACTATATATATATATAAACACTAATAAAGAGATCGTTTAGGACACATACAGACATATATTTTACTACATAAAAGCATCAGATACAACGATACAATATGAAATGATCTAAATATTGGAGGATATTAAATTTGACATTGAAAATCTCAAAATAATAGTTTTTTTCTTCAATTTACTGTAAACAAACAGTATGAATTAAAATGAAAAATAGAGTAGACAAATAAGAACCAATATAACAAGGAATAAGACAGAGATGTGTTTTGTCACAGGATCTCTGCTCTTTCTCTATGGGTAAGTATTTATTAGAGGGGTCAAAAGGGACTAGGTATGCGCGACGGAGGTTATAACATTAATGATCTGGATTATGTAGACCAATGGTTCTCAACCGGTGAGGGGGGGGGGATTATATGGTTTCCGGGTGGGGGGCCGCAATTAAGATTATTTCAAGATTGCGTTAATACAGGAACCGGTTACTTGATATTAATATTATTTTCCCCTCGATACTTTATGGTTATATGCTTCTCGCCCTTCTGAATTCATTTTATAACTTAAGTAGACCCGCAAATCACGGTTTATGTAGATATCTAGACTTGTTCTAGTATGTGTTATTAAATGTAGCTTCCATCTTTACGTCAACTGTATTGGGGGAGGGGAGAATAATAGGGGGGAATGACATTCTGAACATATGGTGAAGGGGTGCATGAGCTAAAAAAGGTTGAGAACCACTGGTGTAGACCATACAGGATTGACAGCTGAAAATATAAGAGATCTGCTTGAACTAATGGACTTGAATACCTTCAAAGCAGAATAAATGGTTATATCAAAGAACAATAGAACAACATGTGATAATGCAACAGAAGGGAACATGTTTAACCAAGTCAAACAAATGCTATATTTGGAACAATGATAACATTTTATAGAAGATGCGAGACCCAGGTTAAGACCAGAATGGGCCAAAGAAAAGCAGTTTAGAAGTTGGTCATGATTAGAATGATGATGATGAAGGTAGTGGTGGTTATGATGGTGATGACGTTAGATGCAGACAAATGATTAGAATACTCTAGCAAAGGTTACATACAGATAGATGAATACAATATTCTGGTTTAAGTTATATACAGGTAAATTAATAGAATATTCTAGCATAAGTTAGATGCATATAAACGAATACAATATTCAAGCTTAAGTTACATACAGATAAATGAATAGAATATTATTGCATAAGTTATATACATATAAATGAATAGAGTAGCCTAGCTTAAGTCCCATGCAGATAAATGAATAGAATATTCTAGCTTATGTTACATACATATATAGAAATAGAAAATTATACCTTCACTTACATACAGATAGAGGATTAGAACCCCAGAAATGCTAACCTGGTCAAAAACGCACGCAAAAACGCACGCAATGTTGGCCTAAGGGTCTAGGCCCAGGGGTACATAACAATACACCGCAATTACATCTTAAAACACCCACCGGATGAACGCAGAAGAAAAAGAAGGATTAGAATATTCTAGCATAAGTTAAATGCGAATAACATTATAAAATATGCTAGCTTAAGTTACAGTCAAATCAATAACTATAGTGCATTCACATTTGTTTGCCTCTACATAAAAATCCATATCTCAGTAACCAACTGAGGAAAAATTATGAGATTTAGCATATAACCTTATCATTATGTCCACCCAACAAAAATCTTTTTGTTCTGTAGATTGTACAGCAGATTTCAAAGTTTGTTTATATGAGGTATATAATTTACGGGTCAGAAATGAAGGGCACATTATTACAAGTATTACATCTTCACACGAAAACATTAGCCTTGAATGGTTAATTTTCTCGTGGTTCACAGGACTGACATTATGACAAGAACCCCGCGCAGTTTAAAATGGGAGTGTTCAGAGGTGTCGTCAATATGTGAGTACTTTCATGAATCCTGATTATTGTTTTTTTTTTTTTTTTTTTTTTTTTTTTTTTAAATCTTACCACTTATCGCTAACATCTGAACGTGTGAATATTGTTCAATGGAATTGAATGTGAAATTTTGTACACATCAAAGCATCGTTATGAAATTGTACACAAATTGTTTGACAAGAAGCTAATCGCAGGAAACTGTTTCAAACTGTTACAAATCTCGAAAAAAGAACGGTGCATGCATTGGGTTTGAGTAAACGGTCATTTCATCGATGGGTGCAAGAGTCTGGAATGAAACCAACACGCGATAAGCAAACGGTAGGTAGAAAGGCAATTGTAGACAGCTTTGACAAGGATGTCATAAGGCGAGCGATTATAACAATGCTGGATGCCAAAGAAACAGTGACTGTAAGAAAACTTAGGGTTTTGTTGAGAAAGAACAATAACATAGAGCTATCCAAAGCAACTTTGTGGAAAATTATAAGGACATTAGGCTTCACTTTTAGAAAGTACAAAGAGGGTAGAAATATCCATTTCGAGCATCCACATTTAGGAGACATGAGAAGCAGATACCTATGTGAAATAAGGGAAATGCGCAAAGAGAGCTATGCCATGGTGTATTTAGATGAGACGTGGATCAATTCACACCACACAAGTGAAAAGG
>OY992889.1:53944299-54003526 GCA_963921405.1 Cepaea hortensis | reverse complement strand
CAACAACAACATCAACAACAACATCAACAAACAAAATGAAAGTACCAAACAAAGTCATCAATAGTAACAGACAAGACGATGGGACCGCCTAACAGTACCCCACAAGAACAGACGCAGTGTTGAGTGGGATTAGTCAGAAAGGAAGGCCACAGCCATGCAGGCAGGCAGGCAGGCAGGCAGGCAGGCAGGCGAAAGTAAAGGACGGTATGCCGGATAAGGACATGGGATGAAAAGAGACAGAGCCATAACAAGAAAAAAGGAAAAGGAGAGACAGAGAGCGAGAGAGAGAGAGAGAGAGAGAGAGAGAGAGAGAGAGAGAGAGAGAGAGAGAGAGAGAGGCGCACACAAAGAGATACACTTGTTTATAAATTGAATTTGAAACTATCGATCACAAGCCTACAGAGCTCGGTCGGTGGGAAATTCTAGGCAGTTTCTGAATACGCTTTTTTCCCCCCTTTCTCTCTTCCAGACTTTCCTCGCACTCAGATCGTTGCCAGCCTGTGTGGGGAGACACATACAGGCACATATGAGTTCACACACGTACACGCACTCAACGATCAACACATACTGAAACCTAAACACACAAAACATTTTTACAATACAGGCATCCAAACTACGCGTACGCAAAAACACAAACAGGTAAAGGCACACACAGATATAGATTACACTACCCACTCAAAATCACACGAATACACAAATCCATACACACTAACTCACACACAGACATGCACACCTGAACAGACATCCACATACAGACATTATTAAGTAGATCTCAGATATGAATCAGTCCACTATTTCGAACCCAGTTCTAATAAGCATTCTCTGTTATTTGTCCATAAAGATTTATGATGACCATTCATTTCATCCAGTGGTGTTGAAAGTATGGAGCCTTGAGTTCTAAGATGGCTGATAAGGCCTATTTTGGCTCGAAATGTTATTTTTTGACAATGTGGGCAAAGAATGCTTCACGTTCCAGGAGGAGGATCTCCTGCAGTGGTTTTTCTGTCCAGCCTTTTCTTCACAACTATTGCATTCCTGGTTGCTTCACGAGTGACTGCACCCTTATGTAATGATGTACGCCACGAATTACGGTCTTTAGCAGCAGTCTCCCAGGTGTCAAGATGAATTCCAACAAGCTTTCAGTGAGATTTGCAGGGTGTCTTTGAAGCGCTTCCTCTGGCCGCCTTGGGAGCGTTTACCACAGCGCAGTTCGCCGTAAAAAAATCCGTTTAGGGAGCCTGTGATCTGGCATGCGAGTCAAGTGACCATCCTAGCGAATCTGATTCTTCATCAGTATAGTGTGGATACTGGGCACACGCTCTTTCTAGAACTTCAGTGTCTGGAATCTTGTCTTGCCATTTAATCTTCAACATCTTCCTAAGGCAGAATGTGTGGGGGTGGTGTAATTTCCTAGCGTGTCGCTGATAAACAGTCCAGGTTTCACAAGCATATAGCAGTGTGGATAATACAACTGCTTTGTAGACTTTCAGCTTTGTTTTCAGTCTTATTCTATTTCTGTACTTCTGTACCATACATTCTTTACAGTCTGCCAAAGGCAGCTCTGGCCTTGAAGATTCTTGCATTCACTTCGTCATCAATTGTGGTAGCTTGTGACACAGTGCTGCCAAGATAAGTGAATTTGTCCACAACACTTAGTCTAAGACCATTCACCTTGATAATCGGCACGGTGTTGATTATTCCCTTGAGCTGGCTGGTACATAACTACAGTTTTCTCCAAGTTGATATTGAGCCCAAAGTTGGCACAGGCATATGAGAAAGCTGTAACATTGTGTTGCATGTCTGCCTCTGAGTTGGCATATAGAGCGCAATCATCAGCAAACAGCAGCTCTCTGACTGTGTCGCTGTTAGTTTTGGTTTTTGCTTTCAGCCTTCTGAGATTGAACAACTTTCCATCCATGCGGTAGTTGATGTCTATTCCAATGTCATTGTTCTCAAAGGCATTCGTCTTCGGAATTTTCATCAAACCAGTCTTTATGCTTTCGGGGGTCTGGACCCAGGATTTCCAAAGCAGTGTTGTAAATTATGTCCTTTAGGGCTCTCCACTCTGTTTCTGCAACCTGTTGAGCTGCAGCATTGGGCTTGAGGCGGTCTTCCAGCACATTTTCAAACAACAGCTGCATTTTTTTTTTGCTGTTTAGGCATTTAGTTTGCATTTTTACCCTCTGAAGACGCCGTGGTAGTTTGATGTGTATGTTTATTTTCGAGATAATGAAACGATGGTCTGTCCAACAGTAGGCACCACATGGATTTTGTCACCCGAACGTCTTGTCTGTCATTCCTCCTGACGATGGCATAGTCAATGAGGTGCCAGTGTTTCGAGCGAGGGTGCATTCACAATGTCCTATTTCTCGTGGGAAGACGGAAAATTGTGTTGGTGATCAGGAGATAGTGTTCGGCACAGATCTAAAGGAGGAGAAGTCCATTGCTGTTACAATTTCCGACTCCGTAATTTCCAATGATGCCACTCCAAGAGGCAGTGTCCTTGCCTACTCTGGCATTAAAGTCCCCAAGGAGTATAAGTTTGCCTCCTTTGGGAACAAATGTTAATACGTTGTGCAGGTCCTCGTAGAACTTGTTTTTAACGACATCTTCACAGGTCATGGTTGGTGCATGGACTCTCACTATAGTTGCATGCTTCTTTCCTTTCAGCAAGGGCAACATAATGGTCATAAGCTTGCCGTTTATAGCCTTCGGTACTTCAGCTAGTTTGTCAACCAGAGCCGACTTTATGGCAACTCCCACACCGGATTGGCGTCTTTCCTCGCTTTTCTTTCACTCCATAAGAATGTGTAGCCGGCACCTACTTCACAGATTTGGCCTTCTACAAGTTGTGTCTCGCTCAAGGCTGCAATATCGATGCTGTACCTGCCCAGCTCTCTCCCAATCAGTGCTGTTCGTCTCTCTGGGCTCTCTATTAAGTAGGGTGCGTACACTCCCAGTTCCGATTGTCAAGGGAATATGGTTTGCTCTTTTAGCTTTACCTGTTTTCACTTTGTTTGTATGTCGACCGCAGTATAGGTTACCCACCAACCGCAGCTAGCTGGTTAGGTAGTGATGGAGCAGGCAATGATTAGAGCACCTTTTCTAGCCCCTTCCTCGTGCTATGGCGGTGAGCAGTGTGTTCCTATAGAGGGCTGCTCAGTCGCTCAGGGGGCTGCCGAATCCCACTGCTGCTCCGGCCAGTAGAAGACGACCATATGGCCTGAGCCGCCCGTGTGCAGGTCTGCAACTACGGCTGCCAGCATACCCACGCCTGCCGCTCGCCCACCGCCACAGGACTTGAAGGTGATATATGAAGTTGGATGAAGAATGACTTGATCGATGAATTGGATTAAAGTGAGGAAAAGTTGCACAATTCGTCGACCTCCTCTCTCGCTTGAGTCTATCAGAGTCCAGTGGCAAGGCAAGTCAAGACGACTGGAGACGAATACAGGTGCAGTGGATGACCAGGGCGAACTACGTGCCTTGCCATGCTCATTACGTACCACAAGGCTTTGCAGGTAAACGCCGTCTTGCCCGTTGAATCAACAATGATTTCTTCCCCGCAGTCTGCCGAATCCTGTCTTCAATTGCTGGGTAGGCAAACCCTAGTTCACCGAATAGTTTGGCAATCAAAATTGACAGTTGTCAAAATGAGGTGGTCAGTATCACTTCATGATGTGATCAGTATCCCTTCATAATGCGGTCAGTATCACCCCTGCAGTTTTTACTTCCCAAGACATTTCCTGGTACACACTTAGACTGGATCGCCTCGTGAGCCTAGGTCAGTTGTTAAAAATTGGAATCCTCCTCGATGCTGATTAAACCCATGACCATCAGGCCAGTAGCTGTGTGCTAACCACTAAACTAGCACGGATCCCTGTTCGCTGTACCCACATTTTATTCTAGGACCCCAAAAAGCACGTATTATATTAACAATGACATTATAACAAACGCGAAACTTAGCAGATCACGTTTCTAGCCAACGCACGTAGCCACACTTCTGCTGTTTCTGAGTCATACGCTTATTACTACTACTTCTCCTATCACCCACTTACACACCCTTTGGCCCTGACATTAGCAATTTAATTGCATTCTTTCCCACGCCATCCCTACATTGTGATATGTTGTCAAAGTCGCTATGCTCGCTTGCGTGTGTTTGTCTCGTCCCTTTCGGGGTTGGAGTACTGGAAAATACATTCATTTCAATTTCCAATACTCATTGGCACCTTGCCGTCTTGACAGACGATAGTTTGTGCTTTAAAAAGGCATAATAACTTTTACCTATGGCGGTAGCGAATGTGACTGATAAGACCAATTTGCGCTGTAAATGTCCGTTCACAGTGGGTGCATGTGAACACGTGGTCATTTCCACCATCATGCACCATCTTACGTCTCACACGCTCGGTGTGTGACTTGTCTGCAATAATTTTCTCCTTTGTCTTTATTCCATCTCTGACCTTTGCCCTCCACGCAACACGTTCAGCGGCGACTTGCTCCCAATGTGCATTATCAATGCCTGTATCAATCATGTCCCGCTTACACACATCTTTGTATCCTAGTAGAGGCCGACCCTGAGATCTCTTACCCATCTGTAATTCACCAAAACAGATGTCCTTTGGTATTCTACCATCATCCATCCTCCTAAGATGTCCTATCCATCTAAGTCTACGAAGACTGAGCATGAAATAAACCGTCACACAACCTGATCTTTCCAATACTTCAGTATTTGTGATTTTAACTTGCCACTTAATACCAAGAATCCTTCGCAGACACCGCATACGAAAGTTGTTTAAACGTTTCTCTTGGTGTGAGTAAGTTGTCCAGGTTTCACTGCTATAAAGAATATTACTAAGGACACAGGCTTTATAGACAAGGACTTTTGTTTTGGCAGTAAGCTTCCTGTTCTCCCAGACTCTTTTTCTTAACCTATTCATTGTTGTTGCTGCCTTACTAAACCGGATGATGATTTCCTGATCTAGGGATAATTTGCTATTTACCACTGATCCTAGATATGTAAAATGGTCTACCGTCTCTAGTTCGGCGTCGTCAATAAAGATTGATGGTACCCCATGCACACCTTGTGACATAATCTGTGTCTTCTTTTTTGCTAATTGTTAAACCAAATTCAGAACAAGCATTGGAGAATGCAGATAGTAGACATTGCAATTCTTCCTCAGAGTGGGTCGTAACTGCAGCATCATCTGCAAAAAGCAACTCTCTGATCAGTATCTTCCTAATTTTGGTCTTGGCCTTCAATCTTTGAGCATTGTAGAGGCCGCCATCTGAGCGTGAGTGAATGTATATACCACCATCCTGATCACGAAAGGCATATTTCAGTAGAAGTGAAAAGTATATTCCAAAGAGGGTGGGAGCTAGTACACAACCTTGCTTAACTCCACTCTTGATTTCAAGCTCTTCAGAAGTTGCACCATCAAACTTGATTATACCTTTCATGCCTGTGTGGAACGATTCCACAATGAAAAGAAGAGTTGGTGGGCAGCCAATCTTCGTTAATGCCTTGAACAGACCCTCACGACTGACCAGATCAAATGCCTTTGTGAGGTTGATGAAGTCAAAAAACAGAGATTGATTCTATTCACGGTATTTTTCTTGCATTTGTCGCAATGAGAATATCATATTAGTGGTAGACCGGTTATGTCGAAAGCCACACTGTGATTCGGGGTAGACTTGATCTCCTAGGACTTGAAGTCTGTGCAGAACAATTCTGTCAAATACTTTTCCAACAATACACAGAAGTGAGATACCCCTATATTTGTTGCAGTCGTTCCGATCGCCCTTGTTCTTGTAGAGTGTTATGATGCTTGAATCTTTGAAATCCTGTGGAACTTGTCCTTCTCGCCAGCATAGCTCTATTAGCTGGTGGATTTGTAGAGTGAGTGTGTCTTGCCCACTCTTGATAACCTCTATTGGAATCCCATCCTTACCTGGAGCCTTGCCAGATGCAAGTTCATTTATGGCGCACTTAACTTCTATTATGGTGGGAAGTGTGTCCAGGTGGTCAAGAGTTGGTAGAGCCTCTATGGCGTTGAGAGCATCATCCGCTAGTTTGGTCTCACTTGAGTAAAGCTCCAAATAGTGTTCTACCCATCTGTCCATCTGCTGTTTCTTATCAGTGAGGATTTCTCCTGTCAAGATTTTCAATGGCACCTCTTTTGTTCACTGGACTACAGGCTTTCTTTATTCCTTCATACAAGCTTCTTTTGTTTCCCTTATCACTTGCGATTTGAATGGACTCACATAACTTGATCCAATAATCATTTTACACTGCCTGGCAGCCTTGTGCACATCCTTTATAGCTTGCCTTAGCTCACTCAGTGTTACGCGTTGGTCTTTCCTTGTTTCTTAAGAGAGCTATCTTCTTCTTGTCAATCAAGGGCTGCATAGTCTCGCTGTTTGCCGCAAATCAGTCCTGCCTCTTATGATCCACAGTGCCGCAAGCCCCTACGGCAGTTTTATAAAGAGTTTCCTTAAGTTTTCATTTACTGTACAATTTACTGTACACTTTTCATTTACTGTACAATTTTCTGGCGTATCAGCGTAAGCGTCTTCAAGTTGCTGTTGAAATTGAAAGCACTTTTCAGGATCGTGAGTGTTAATAATATTAATCCTGGGGCTAGAATTGTGTTTAGCTGTGTAGATTCTCTTTGGTCTCAGTCTAACCCTTGCAACAACCAAAGAATGATCGTATCACAATCAGCACTGTGGTAACTTCGCGTCATTGATATATGGTTTAGATGTTGTCTCCGTGTGATGATGAAGTCCAGCTGGTGCCAATGGCCGGATCTTGCATGTTTCCATGTAACCTTATGCATCACTTTTGTTTTAAAAAAGGTGTTTGTAATACATAGGTCATTTCTGGTGCAATGCTCCAGCAGCCTTTGCCCATTTTCATTCATGCGACCGATGTTGTATTTTCCAAGGCACACTGGCCATGAACTCGAGTCCTTGCCCACACGAGCATTGAAATCACCGAGCATATAAATGTAGTCAGATTTTGGAACTGCCTTGATCACGGAGTCTAACTCCTCATAGAACGAATCCTTCACATCATCAGAGGAATCGAGTGTCGGTGCATATGCAGTAATAATGGTGGCAAAACCACAAGAGGTTGCCAAACGCAGGGATAATAGTCTTTCATTTCCTCCTGCTGGAATTTCAATCATTCCCAGTAGCGAATTCTTCACAGCAAAGCCCACACCGTGTTGCCTTTTTTCTGCCTGCCCTCTACCCTTCCAAAAAAGATGTAACTGTTTTCCCTGAGTGACCCTTCCTCAGCGAGGCGAGTCTCCTGCAGGCCAGCAATATCAATGTTAAGACGACTGAGTTCAGCATCAATCACAGCCATTTTTCTCACATCGTAAATATTGGTCAAGTCAGTGGAAAATCCTGGACACATGGTTCTCACGTTCCAGGTTGCAAGCCGTAGATTGAGGTTTCTATTCTGTTTTACAGCCTGCGATACAGATTTTGTCCTAGCCCCAAGCACCCATTGAAGCAGGCAGGCTGTGGCGGATCAGCACCCAATTGGCCGGGGGCTGCCCAGCTTGAGGCGGGGGGTAGCTGATCAGTGACATCCGTAGGTGTCTCCCACCGTCATTTCAATTTCCAATAACAATGTAAACATCATACACATGATACTGATTAAAATATTAAAAGAAAACCTTATTCACACCATCCCTAAGCTATCAATGTCAAACTTGGACACTTCCGCAAAATCAACACCTGTGAGATTAGATGCCTGCGGAAAGTTCCCAACTTGAGACCTAATAAGAAACGATGTTATCAGGCAGACAGCGAGGTTAACACCTTGCGCCACATATATTAAAAGACAAAATCAAATGGTTTGGCTAGCTCATTAGAAAGCAAGACCATCAACTACCAGCACTGTCCCTACATCAAAGAAGATTGGCTACGAGGGCAAGAGACCCCCCGAGAAGACAATGGATTGACGACATCAAAGCCATTGTACAATCACACGTAATGACACTATACAGTGCCACCCTACGGGCACTAGAGCGCAAATTATTCCTGCACACGGCGCTTTACGGTAAAAGTGGAAGATAATGTTGATGATGATGCTGCTGATGATGAAACAGGTGATAGCAAACTAGTCACGCCAGACACATCCACATGTCAAGGTAAATGCTCATTTGTAATGTCTTAGCGTAAATTCGGTATCGTGCAAGCCCCTTATTGGTATAGACCAATGGGCACTCCCAGGTGATATGGTCAACATTGTGTCCGCCGTCCTTTACTTCACAGAACATTTCCTGGGAGCCGTTATAGGCTGGGTTGAAGTGGGAGCCGTTATAGGTTGTGTTGAACTGGGTGCCGTTATAGATTGGGTTGAACTGGGAGCCGTTATAGGCTGGGTTGAACTGGGATCCTTCTTCGTCTTCTGCTGCGTTCATCCGTAGTGTTTTTTTTTTTTTTTTTCCGGACGTGATTGCGTTGTGCCTGTTTACAGCAGAGCTGCGTTCTTGCGCCGTTAGGCCGACACATCCGACTTCTGCTGGCATTTGTTGACCGGGTTAACCTTCCCGGACCGAACTGGGAGCCGTTATAGGCTAAGTTGAAGTGGTAGCCGTTATAGATTGGGTTGAACGGGTAGCCGTTATATGCTATGTTAAAGTGGGAGCCGTTATAGATTGGGTTGAACTGGTAGCGGTTAATGAATGCAGATGGAAAATTAGAAAACATCAAACAAGAAATGGAGAGAGAGAAGATTAACATATTAGGAATATCGGAAACGAGATGGAAAGGGGCAGGGATAAGAACAGGAGAGGATTGTAAGATTATTTACTATGGGGGAGAAGAACAGCAAAGAGGTGTAGCCATAATATTAGATAAAGATGTTTGCATATCCTTTACAGGACATTGCTGCCAATATCAGCATCTTTCAGCTGATTGCTGATTTCTTGGCAAGATTACGCTCAGTAGTTTGCCATTGTTTTCTGAGCGGACGGCTCACATACCCCGTAAGTTACCGACGTGATTCGAACCTCTGCTGATTCTCACCGTCGTCACGTTACTTACGAGAGTATACGAGATTACGGAGAAAAGTCGCTAACCTCTAGGCCAGGAAGCCGGCTTATATTAGAAAAGCAAACATCAAATTCTGTCAAAGGATATCGGGCTGTGTCAGACAGATTTCTATTAGTAAAATTAAACGGAAGACCTTTTAAAATAAATACCATTCAAGTATATGCCCCAACAAGTGAATGCAGTGAAGAAAGTATAGAGGAATTGTATAATGACACGGAGTCTGCTCTGAAGAACTGTACCAAATCAGAAATAAATATCATAATGGGTGGTTTCAACGCAAACATAGGAAAGCAAGGCGATGGATGCAGTGTAGGCAACCATGGTTTGGGAGAGAGAAATGAAAGAGAATACAGACTTGTAGAATGGGCAAAAGAACAAGAAATGGTTGTAGGAAACACCTGGTTTTAAACAGCATCCTAGAAGATTATGGACATGGAGGAGTCCATACAGCAGGATTAAAAACCAGATAGATTACATCCTGATTAGCAGAAGGTTTCGAAATGCGTTAACAGTCGTAAAAGCAGTTCCAAATCCAGACTGTTACAGCGATCACAGATTAATTACAGGCACATTGAGGATAAAGTTAAATAAAGTCAAGTATACAGTAGGAAACCCTTAATATGACCTGTGAAAATTGATAACTGACAAAAAATACCTAATAATTTTAACACAGAAGTAAAGAACACATTTTATTTATTGTCTGATCTAGAGATCCTATTTCAAGATATAGATGATCAATGGGAAATGCTGAAGAATGCAATCAGTTGTGCAGCAGAAAAAAACTATTCCAAAAATAAAGAAAGTGGGCCGTAAGACATGGATGACTGAAGAAATTTTGCAACTAATGGAAACAAGAAGACAGAACAAAACTAATCCTGCCAAATATGAAGAAATTCACAGAAAAGTCAGAACCTTATGTAAGGAGGCAAAAGAAACATGGCTTGAGAAAAATTGCAGAGAAATTGAAAACCAACACAACAGTAAAAATGCGAAACTAATGCACAAAAGAATTCAGGAGTTTACTAATCAAAGAACACGTACATCAGCAGGCTACCTAAAGACAAAAGATGGAAGAGTCATAATAGAAAAAGATCAGATCTTACATGTATGGTAAGATTAGGTGAAAAACCTTTATGACAATTACAGAGACGAACAGTATGATGTTCAACATAATAATGAAGGACCAGCAATTTTGAAGATGGAGGTTCAGAATGCTCTTAACCATTTGAAATCTGGCAGGACCCCCGGTTCAGACAGCGTCACAACAGAAATGATTAATGCTTTAGAAGAATATGGAATAGATAAAGTTACCAGTCTGCTTAACACAATATATGATACTGGAAATATACCTCATGCATTATGTAATTCTGTATTTATTGCAATCCCAAAGAAATCAGGACCCTTGGAATGTGATCAACATCGAACAATTAGTATAATGAGTCACATCACGAAGATTTTGCTAAGAATTATCATGCAAAGAGTTAGGAGGAAAATGCAACCTGAATAAGGAGAAGAACAATGTAGGTTTGTAGGTAACGATATAGGTAAATGTTGTGTATATACTGAGAACCGTAATCGAATGTTCTGAAGAAGTAAACAAAGATCTACACCTTTGCTTTATTGACTACACAAAGGCTTTCGATAAAGTGAGACATGTCGACATGATAAGGATGCTTGAAGATCTACAAATTGATGGAAAAGACCTTAGACTTGTAAGTTGTAAGAAACATATATTGGAAACAACAAGCTACCATAAGAGTTGATAATGAAGTAGGCCAATATCAGCCTATTAAGAGAGGTGTGAGACAGGGATATGTAATATATCCAGATCTGTTTTCTCTGTACAGTGAAAGTAATTTCAGAAATATTGAAGATATGGAAGGAGTCAACATTGAGGGACGATGCATCAACAACATTAGATATACAAATGATACAGTCTTGATTGCAAACAATGAACAGGACCTGCAACATTTAGTAGATGTGGTTTTTATACACAGTGAACAACTAGAGTTAGAACTAAATTGTAAAAAGGCACAGATTATGGTCGTCACTAGGAAGAACGAAATACCACAATGCAATATACCAGTATTCTTCAACAAGTGAATAGGTACAATTATCTCGGAACAGTAATAACATCTGATGGGAGATGCCTTGAAGAGATTAGATCAAGAATCGCCATGGCAAAAGTAGCCTTTAGCAAGATGAAAAACATACTGACCAATAAAAAGATGTCAACTGAAACGAGAAAAAGAGTGTTGAGATGCTACATAGAACCTGTACTTTTATATGAATGTGAAGCTTGGTCAATGAGAGGTAAAGCTGAAAAATATCTGATGGCTGTAGAAATGTGGTTTCTGAAGAAAATGCAAAGAATACCATGGACAGTCAGAAAGACCAATGAACAGGTCCTTCAAGAAACAAATGAAGATCGTAAACTGATTAGAGACATTATACGTAGACAGTCAACATTTTTTGGGGCATGTTATGAGAAGAAATGAATTGGAGAACTTGGTGACAACTGGCAAGATCGAAGGGAATAGACCAAGGGGAAGACCTAGAAGCAAATAGCTGGATGGTTTGGCTTCGTGGCATGGTCGAGACAGAAACACGGAGGTTATCAACAACTCTGGTGATCGAGTGAGTTGGCAAAACATGACGGCCCACGCTTACCGGCATGGCACATGATGGATGGATGGATGGGAGCGGTTATAGTTTGGGTTGAACTGGGAGCCGTAATAGTTTGGGTTGAACTGGGAGCCGTTATAGTTTGGGTTGAACTTAGAGCCGTTATGGGCTGGGTTGAACTGGTAGCCGTTATAGGTTGGGTTGAACTGGGAGACGTTATAGATTGGGTTGAACTGGGAGCCGAGGCCAATTAGAACAGGACATTGCCGTCTAGGTGGGGACTCAAACACATGACCAAGGCAGACTAGCCAGCTAGCAACTGCGCCACCGTTTATCATACATACTATATGGCCCTGTTTAATTCTTTCAGAAGTTTAGTGATGCAACATGTTTATACCCTTTCAGAAGTTTTGTGATGCAACATGTTCATATCCTTTCAGAAGTTTAGTGATACAACATGTTCATATCCTTTCAGAAGTTTAGTGATACAATATGTTCATATCCTATCATAAGTTTTGTGATACAACATGTTCATATCCTTTCAGAAGTTTAGTGATACAACATGTTCATATCCTTTCAGAAGTTTTGTGATACAACATGTTCATACCCTTTCAGAAGTTTAGTGATGCAACATATTCATACCCTTTCAGAAGTTTTGTGATACAACATGTTCATACCCTTTCAGAAGTTTTGTGATACAACATGTTCATACCCTTTCAGAAGTTTAGTGATACAACATGTTCATACCCTTTCAGAAGTTTTGTGATACAACATGTTCATACCCTTTCAGAAGTTTTGTGATACAACATGTTCATACCCTTTCAGAAGTTTTGTGATACAACATGTTCATACCCTTTCAGAAGTTTAGTGATGCAATATGTTCATACCCTTTCAGAAGTTTAGTGATACAACATGTTCATACCCTTTGCCTACATTGATCAGCGCCACATAGTGATATCTTTCACATCTGATATTCTTCTTCTTCTGCGTTCATCGGAAGAGAGATTTTTCGGACTTGATTGCGTTGTGCCTGTTTACAGCAGAGCTGCGTTCTTGCGCCGTTAGGCCAACACATCCGACTTCTGCGGGCATTTGTTGACCAGGCTAACCTTCCCGGGACATCTGATATAAATGTATAATAAATAGGTAACATAGAGGACCCATATTCATACAATAAGGTGTCCTGGGTATATGGTGCTAGCTCCACATTTCTGGACCAATCGGCACTCATTGGGTGATATGGTCAATACTACACCGGCCCCCTTTACTTTCAAGGACATTTGCTGGTACCCATTTAAGGGTGGAACGGTATGGGTGTGGGAAAGGAGGGGGGGGGGGGTTAGTGAAACATCACATCACCTAGAAGGGTATTCTAACACACGATCGTCGGTCGGTAGACAACGGTGCTAACCACAGGGTGCTACCACAGTTCCCATAAATACATGGCACCAGGTACAAGTGTCAAGTACCTATGTTGAATCTCCACCTCGCGGTGGCGAAAGGTCTTGTGTGTTTCAATGACCCCAAGACTATATGCCGACGATAGCCTAGCTAGCCACTGGTAGGATCGCCCGTGATGGGAAGGTCAAGGCTTATGTACCAGACGAAGAGACAGACACAACAGCTTCATTGTAAGTGGACTGGCAACAGTTAAAGGATAAAGAAAGCAAATCCGAAATTAAAATACTTGAGATAATAGGATTACAAAGCCACAGATCTGACGAAACAGTGTAACATAACTCGCTTTATGATGATGTCACAAATTAATTAATGACAGAATGGTGGTACAGTCTAGATTGTAGACAATGAACAGGACCTGCAAAATTTAGTAGATGCGGTTGTTACAAACAGTGAACAACTAGGGTTAGAATTAAATTGTAAAAAGACACAGATTATGGTCGTCACTAGGAAGAACGAAATACCACAATGTAATATACAAGTAAATGGGAATATTCTTCAACAAGTGAATAGGTACAATTATCTCGGAACAGTAATAACATCTGATGGGAGATGCCTTGAAGAGATTAGAACAAGAATCGCCATGACAAAAGTAGCCTTCAGCAAGATGAAAAACATACTGACCAATAAAAAGATGTCAGTTGAAACGAGAAAAAGAGTGTTGAGATGCTACATAGAACCTGTACTTTTATATGGATGTGAAGATTGGACAATGAGCAGTCAGGCTGAAAAACATCTGAGGAAAATGCAAAGAATACCATGGACAGCCAGAAAGACCAATGAACAAGTCCTTCAAGAAACAAATGAAGATTGTAAACTGATTAGAGACATTAGACGTCGACAGTCATAATTTATTTTGGGCATGTGATGAGAATAAATGATTTGGAGAACTTGGTGACAACTGGTAAGATCGAGGGGAACAGACCAAGGGGAAGACCTAGAGGCAAGTACCTGGATGGCTTGGCCTTGTGGCATGGTCGAGACAGAAACACGGAGCTGATCCACGACTCTGGTGATCGAGTGAGATGGCAGAACATGACCGCCCACGCTTACCGGCATGGCACATGATGGATGGATGGATATTGGTAACCACGTGGAGTCCAGCCAGGCGGCGATAGTGTTGAGCCTTCCACTTTAAAAGGACCCATCCAATGCGATAACTGGATGGCACCTTGTCATGTTCTATGCAGTCAAGGTGCAGATGCAAAGGGTAACAGCTATTGCTCAAACATCCTGGATACTTAACATACTACAGAGGAACGCCGATGCAGTTTTTAACAAATAAAAATTCTCCCTAGCAAATGGGATTTATGAAGACAAAATTGATGTGGCATGCATTCAAGCGACACACCTCAACTCCCACCACAGATTTTAGGTGAGAGGATATTAGGCCATGTATGTCGACCGATAGATCACAGAGGGGAGCTCTACATCTCACTCGAAGCTAAATACCAAGCAGCACTCAGAATGAGCAGAAAGAAGACACACCGTCTTACACTGCATGAAAGAACACTACCCACGTAGCACCTTGTCTCACGCATATGCATATGGATCCATACAACAGCCAACAGACAATGCGGGTGTGTGAATTCCCCTGAATTTACAAAATGGAGCAAAGAGAACGCAGGCAGTGTCATCAGGAAAATGCCCAAGCAACTAATGAATTCAAGCATGGAAATCTCTCTCTCTCTCTCTCTCTCTCTCTCTCTCTCTCTCTCTCTCTCTCTCTCTCTCTCTCTCTCTCTCTCTTCTCTCTCTCTCTCTCTCTCTCTCTCCCCTCTCACTCTCTCTCTGTCTCTATGTATCTGTCTGTCTGTCTGTCTGTCTGTCTGTCTGTCTGTCTCTGTCTCTCTCTCTCTCTCTCTCTCTCTCTCTATATATATATATATATATATATATATATATATATATACACACACACACACATATATATGTTTATTTGTGTGCGTGTGTGTGTGCTTGTGTGTGCGTGTGTGTGTGTGCCTGTGTGTGTGTGTGTGCGTGTGTGTGTGTGTGTGCGTGCGTGCGCGCGTGTGTGTATGTGTGTGTGTGTGTGTGTGTGTTGAATTAAGACCCTGCCCACGCTTTAGTCCAGTAGACTGTGAACCAAATATTCTGCCTTGTTTCTGGTGACAAACAAAAATGGAGAATGGTCAGTCTTGGTGAGATTAATACTGCAATAAACCTAACCTGACGTTTCCACCCATCGAATCTTCATCAGTCTAAACGATACAGGCAACTGTTATGCGTTGTCGTTTAGTCGGAGGAAACCCCAGGAGGGTAGAGATGTCACATCAGGTTTATTGCTGTTGTTTTAATCTCAGCGCAACTCACCATTCCACCATTTGCTTTATTCATAGATATAATAAACTAGAACTGTGCGTGAGTGAAGCTGTCGCATTTATCCTTAATTGCGTTGGGTTCGTTCACCATCAACATTATAACAGTCACCATCACAACTATCACCATCACCATAATCATCACCACCATCACCATCACAATCATCATCACCATCATCACCATTATCATCATCATCATCATCACCATCACCACTATCACCACCACATCATCACCATCATCATCATCACCATCATCATCATCATCATCACCATCACCACCATCACCATCACATCATCATCATCACCACCAGCACCATCACATCATCACCATCACCACCATCACCATCACCATCATCATCACCACCATCACCATCACAATCATCATCACCATCATCACCATTATCATCATCATCATCCTCATCACCACCATCACCACCACCACCACCACCACCACCACCACCACTACCATCATCATCACCACCACCATCATCATCACCACCATCATCATCATCACCACATCATCATCATCATTATTATTATTATCATAATCATCATCACCATCACCGTCATCATCATGACTATCATAAATCAGTCAATCAATCAATCATGTGCCATGCTGGAAAGCGTAGGCTGTCATGACTCCCCATTTCCCTCGATCACCAGAGTTGTGGATCAGCTCAGTGTTCCTGTCTCGTCCATGCCATGTGGCCAATCCATCCAGGTATTTTCCTCTCAGTCTTCCTCTTGGTCTGCTCCCTTCGATCTTGCCAGTTGTCACTAAGTTCTCCAATCCATTTCTTCTCATAACATGTCCAAACAATTGTGACTGTCTACGTCTAATTTCTCTAATCAATTTACGAGTTTCATTTGTCTCCTGTAGTACTTGGTCATTGATTTTACTATCTGTCCATGGTATTCTTTGAATTTTCCTCAGAAACCACAATTTGCAGCCATCAGATGTTTTTCAGCTTGACTGCACATTGTCCAAGTTTCACATCCATACAAAAGAACAGGCTCTATGTATCCCCTAAACACTCTTTTTCTCGTTTCAATTGACATCTTTTCATTGGTCAGAATGTTTTTCATCTTGCTAAAGGCTACTTTCGCCATGGGGATTCTTGTTCTAATCTCTTTAAGGCATCTCCCATCAGATGTTATGACTGTTCCGAGATAATTGTATCGATTCACTTGTTGAAGAATATTCCCATTTACTTGTATATTACATTGAGGTACTTCGTTCTTCCCAGTGACGACCATAACCTGTGTCTTTTTACAATTTAACACAGCTGCTCACTGTGTACAACAACTGCATCTACTAATTGTTGCAGATCCTGCGCATTGTCTGCAATCAATACTGTATCATCTGTATATCTAATGTTATTGATGTTTCGTCCTCCAATGCTGATTCCATTTATATCTTCTATATTTCTGAAAATATGTTCACTGTACAGGGAAAAATGATCTGGTTACATTACACATCCCTGCATAACACCTCTCTTAATAGGCTTATATTGTCCCACTTCATTATCAATCCTTATGGCAGCTTGTTGTTTCCAATATATGTTTTTTATAAGTCTAATGTCTTTCCCATCAATTTGTAGATCTGCAAGCATATCCACCATGTTGACATGTCTCAATAAAGCAAAGATGTATATCCTTGTTTACATCTATAGCACGTTCAATAATTGTTCGCAGCATATACACAGCATTTCTTTGTCCTTGTCTTGCGATGATCAGTCTTTAATCGAATCATAATGTACTAGGCACTTTTAAAGAGGTAGTTTGCCGTTGCTTTCCTCTATGGCAGTGACCATACTGGCCCGATGACCGCAACCATTGTCTCTCGAAAGAGACCCTCTGCCTGCCGTCGTGAAACTTGAGACCATAACCAACAAATATCTGTCGGCTGCCCTCAAAGTTTCATCCACCACCTGCCTTCCGTGGCTTCTTTTGAACACTTCCAATAAACGAATACGAAATGACACCACATAATCCACAGGAAAACACTAAACAGTGTAAAACACTAAACAGCGTAAAACACTAAACACTATCATCTCCATCACCATAATCACCATCACCCTGATTATCATCCCCATCACCATCATCACCATCACCATCAGCATCATCATGTGCTGATATGTGTCCGTGCATGATACAAATGCACCCTTTAGTGATTTTTAAAAAAAACTGATAACAGAACGCTGCTATTGTTTGGTGCATGTCAAAAGTGGGACGGCAATCTTTAAAATGTCATTATGACGTCATCGTATCCGTCTGCTCCTTGATGAACCGTGCTTAACACTCCTGACATCCTTAACAACAATATTGACAGGCTACAGGACAATGGCATGGTTATTGCAATTTCTATCACACGTTTCAGATGTTCATGTGAACCCCCTGGTACTCCAGTTGTTCACTGTAATGTAACCAAAAATGTTGACCACAGCGTTCTAGTGTCAATGTGTTCCAGCTGTTCCCTTCTCGTAATTTGATCAAAAATATTGACTGCACCATGTTAATGTCAGTGTGTTCCGGTATTTCTCTTCCGGTAAAGTGCCCAAAAATGTTGACTGCATCCTTCTCCGTGGTGAAGTGGTTACGCCGCCAGTCTCGCCTTCCGAAGGCCGTGGGTTCGATTTCAGACTACGCCATTCACATCACGAGTGCAGTTTTCCCGGAGACGTCTCGGGGTCAACACAAGACGCCCTACGAAAAGAGACCCAGCCATATGGGATAATACCTGGTGCAACGAAGTCTGTCCCCTCCCTATTAAAGCCCCTCTACATCTTCAGTCACAGGTCAATGTGAGTAGATGACCAATTCCACCCCACTTCGGTTTCCAGACAATTCCCAGATCATTCTGAAAAATGGTCAGATACTTTATGAGGCATCATCGACTCCCAGAGTATACAGTATAAAATACGGTTGACTCTTGGCTATTGAATCCGGGCCATTGCCTTGGCAAGCGAACGCACTAAGCACTACAGATTGTGGTCTTCTTCTTCTTCTGCGTTCATCCGGATCTTTTTTTTTTTTCGGATGTGACTGCGTTGTGCCTGTTTACAGCAGAGCTGCGTTCTTGCGCCGTTAGGCCGACACATCCGACTTCTGCGGGCATTTGTTGACCGGGTTAACCTTCCCGGGGGTTTCTTAGGACGTTTGAATCTCACTGTTGTGGTGTTATCCCCCATCCTAGCTGGCCCATATAGAACAGCCAAAGACATCCTGGTCAACCCTCAAGGGAAGGCAGGGGCAGACCATGGGCATTCCCCGCCATCCAAGGAGGTTTCCATACTTGCAGAGCCATCACACAGCGCTCTGGTACTGGGCTCACCCAAGGAATCGTCACGTCCTGTACATGGCTGCTTAGCCTCACTTCCGTATATTGGGCCTTCCGTTCACCATAGGCTAATCCTCCGGAAACCAGAAGAATGCAGTCTGCAGATGACATCCACACAGTGAGCTTTCGATTAAGACTTTCCACATAATGGATTTGCTATCCAAGCAATATTCCATTTCGTGCCACTAGGACACCTTTTCCACCTTTTATGAAGCCCACACAGTGAACTTTCGATTCGGACATTTCACGTAATGGATTTGCTATCCAAGCAATATTCCATTTCGTATCACTAGGACACTTTTTCCACCATTTACGAAGCCCACACGGTGAGCTTTTGATTCGGACTTTCCACGTAATGGATGTGCTATCCAAGCAATATTCCATTTCATGCCTCTAGGACGCTTTTGTAACCGACATACCTGTGGTATGAAGTGTGGCAGTCTAAATACATCTTCATGCACCTTTAGATGTCAACCTGAATGTAGTTAAAGTAAGCTGTAGTCGACTTGAGCTTGTTGATATCTCCACAGAGCTTGTCCTCAAATGAAGCAGGCGTGGGCCAAAATATCTTTCTCTGTTCTGCATATATTGGGCACTCCTGCAGCAAATGTTTAGCTGTCATTTTACCTATTCCACAATTACATTCATCGGTATCTCCTATCTTTAGTTTATTGAACAAGTGGTGTTTCAGCCTGTTATGTCCTGTGTGGAGTCTGAAGATTGCTACTTGTTCTCTTCGGTCGAGTTTGTAATATGCATCATCCTTCTGGTGGCCTGGATGCTCTGATTCCCATTTGGTTCTATAAGAGCTTTTTATAAACCTTTTTGCCTCATTATAGGTTATGTCTATGTCAGGCTGTGGTAATCGTCCACCCTCTTTTGCTAGTCTGTCAGCCTCTTCATTTCCAGGTATACTGCAATGTGATGGGATCCACTGTATTACAACTTTTTTGGATTTCTGGCATAGACCATGGAGTGCTGCTCTTAGGTCAGCTTGTTCTGTGCTGTTTTTGCTCTTCAGTATTGAGACAGCTGACTTTGCATCTGTGAAGATAGCTATTTGCTTCTCTTTATTTTCCTCCATCAAGAGCATTTCTGCTGCAGTTCTCAAAGCCTCTACCTCCGCTTTGAAGTTACTTGAAAATTTTCCAGTTGCCACTGACTGTGTTTTTATCACTCCATTTTTTAAATTAAGGAGAATTCCTCCTCCTCAATTTTTAATTGAATATTTGGCTGATCCATCTGTATATGCATGGGTCCAATTGCTGCTTGGGTAATGTTCTTTTATGTAGTTGAGGGTTATTTTTCTTCTTTCGGTTTCATTCTGAGTGTTCTTTTTCTCAATACCAGGAATGTTTTCTATCATCTCAGGCAGTTGCTGCTGTCTCCAAGCTGGGAAGTTGTGTGCATTGTAGATGGGCTTGACTGTTGATATGTTAAGTATGGGATCTGCCCTAATCTTTCGTTTTGCAGTTTCTACAAAGTTGCTACGCTTCAGTCTTCCTTTTCCAAAACCATTAAACCTGTTATACATAGGGTGGTCTGTCAATCTTCTAAATTTTTCTGCTTGTTGCTGGGCTCTGCTATCTCTTCTGTCTTGCATTGGTTGTAAACAAGTGATCTTTTCTAGTTCATTAATAGGCGTTGTCTTCAGGCTTCCAGTTATGATTCGCATTCCTTGGTTTTGGACTCTACTTATTTTGTTAAAGTTTGACTTAGCTGCTGTTGCCCAAGCTGCAATGCCATATTCCAGTACTGGCCTCAACCGTCCAGTATATAACTTCTTGAGAACTTTCTCATCTGCTCCCCACGTTGTACCAGCAAGCTTTTTCATGATTGTCATTCTCTGCCTTGCTCTTGTTCGATTTTTCTCAATCTGTGTCTTCCATGTCAGGCGACGATCAAAGGTGACTCCTAGATAGTTTGGATTTTCTTCATGGCGCAATATTTTTCCATTCAATACCAACTTAGGTTGCTGAGTTTTATTTGAGAGGGAGAAAACTGTGCATGTTGTTTTCTCCTCACTTATCTTCACTAGCCATGATTTTGACCAGTCCTCTAGCGCTAATAAGGCTTGCTGTATTCTGCTGTTAGCTGTACTAATATATTCTTCAGATGTCCATATGGCTAGGTCATCTGCAAAGGATGATGTGTGTACTCTGGCTGGAAAATTTTCCGTGATGTCGTTTATATATGCTAGAAATAATGTTGGTGAAAGAACTCCTCCTTGGGGGACACCTTGCTCCAACAGCATCATTTTGCTTGTTTGTCCTTGTACTTTTGTCCTGGCAGTTCTGTTCTCAAGGTAGTGGCTGATCCATTTATACATTTTTCCACAAACATGCATTTTTTGCAGTTTTACTTTCAGTCCTTCCTTCCATACTTTATCAAATGCTTTTTCTAAATCTATCCAGACTGCTAGTGTGTGCTTTTTCTCTTGGAAGGCATCCTCTATTTCCTGAGCTATATAGGTTATGTGATCTTCAGTGGATCTGTACTTTCTGAATCCTGCTTGGTGTGGTGTTAAGAGTTTGTTTTCTTCCAGATGCCATGGTAGCCTGCCATTGATAATGCGTTCCATTAATTTTAATACACAGCTAAGTAGACTGATAGGTCGATAGCCATTTGGTTCTTCCAGGTCTTTTCCTTTCTTTGGGACTGGTACTAGTATAGCTTCCTTCCATGCCTGTGGGACTATTCCTCTCTTCCAGCTGTAATTTAGGACTGCTAGTAGTTTCTTCTTTGCTTGGTGCCTAGTCCTATTCGCATTTCATTTGTGATTACATCCTTTCCTGGTGATTTCTTCTTTTTTAGGGTATTCATTGCCTGTTCCATTTCTTCCATTGTTAGATTTGCCATCATATATTCTGCTGCTGTCTCTGTATTTCTATGATGTATCTGTTTGTCTTTGATTGCTTTCTTCTGTTCGGTTGTAATATCAATGTGGTTTGCATTTGCATAGTGTTCCATTAGTGCATTTGCAGCCTTTTTTCCTGTAAGCAAGGCATTTCCTTGTTTAATTGTTATTTGTTTGTTTCTAGGTCCTTCATTGTTCATGGCTTTCACTAGTTTCCATAGTTTGTTTCCATCCCTGTCAAAATTCAGGTTTTCTGTTTTTTCCCTCCAACAATCTCTTGTTGTTTGATTTACTGTTCTTTTATATTTTGCTGAGATGGCTTTGAGAGAGATGTTCGCTTGAATTGTTTGTTCTCTCTCTGCTGTCTTCCTGGCATCTTCAACTTTGTCCTCCAAACTTTGTAGTTCTTCAGTCCAGTATGGTTTGTAATTTTTCCTCGCTCCTCTTGGAATGGATTCAGTGGCTGCCTGTATTATCGCTCTGTTTAGACTTTCCATCATTTGCTTTATGTTGCCATATCGTGTATTTATGTTTTCACAATATTTGTCTGTTAGTATGGCAAATCTGTCCCAATCTGCTCGTTTGTAATTCCAGCTGGGCAAGGGCTTTTGTCCTGTGGAACATACTCCATATTCATTACAAGCTTAATTGGTCTGTGGTCACTACCTGCTATTGGTCCAGCACATGGCGATCGATTTTGTGGAGGATGTCTCCTGTGCAGAAAGCTAAGTCTGGAGTAGAAGTGGTAAGCCATCTTCTGGAGTAGAAGCTGGGTGTGTCATCCGCTTTGTTGAGTAGATGGAGATTTGAGTCTATTTCCCAGTCCTCCAATTCATCTCCTCTTTTGTCAGTATCTGGGTATCCCCATCTTTCTGAACGGCTATTAAAGTCTCCGACAATAATGCAGTTTGTGTCAGTTATTTTCATGTTTGAGAGTGTAAGGTCCTTATCTGCTGGGCTATACAGATTGTAGATTCTTATTTTCACGTCCTTTATCATTATATCAACACCTATAATTTCCGTTTGGTTGTCAGAGATCACAGATACTTCGCTGCAAGGTATTGTATTTCGTGTAAGTATTAGAACTCCTCCATTGTGTCCTTCGCGGTCGAAACGTGTGGCCTGATATCCTCTGACTGAGAATTTGTGATTGGCGTTGAGGTGTGTCTCTTGAATGCATGCCACATCTATTCTATCTTTATGAAGACGCTGTGTTAGGGAGTCTTTCTTCTTGTAAACTCCTTCGACATTCCACTGTAGTATGTTGAGTGTCCGGGGTATTTGGTCAACAGCTCTTAACCTACTCCTCTGTGCCTTGACTCCACAGCACAGGGGAAGGTGGCCACCAGTAGTCATGGGTGGACCCCCTCGAGGCAGGGGGCCCGGCACTATCGCCGCCTGATGGGACTTCACGGGATTAGCACCATAACGATTAATTTTGATTTGTGACATCATGAATTAAGTTACGTTGCACTGCTTTGTCAAGCCTGTGGCTCAGTACATCCGATTTCGACAAGCATTTATTCAGGATGCTTTCCCTAGCCTTTGACTGTTCCCAGTCTACCTACAAGGCAGCAGGTTTGTGTGTCTCTTCGTCTGGTCCCTCTCCCTTGACCTGTCCGACATGGGTGGCCCTACCAGTAGCTGTGCTACCGTCGGCATAGCTCTTGGGGTCATTGGGACGCGCAAGCCCCTCTACCTCGTCACGGTGGACATACAGCAGAGGGGAGATTGTGGTCTGATTTGTGCTCGTGGATTAGCTTTCCCTATTACCAGTATCCGTCTCTTTCCGACTTCAGAGATACTTGTAATTCACGTCCCTAAGTCAAGAACGAGAAGTCAACATTTTAGTCCAAGTGACCGGTATAAAGGTTGAACCCTCTACCACGACATCAGCACACCGGATGTTTAAGTACGTGCGCTCTTATCCATTCGGCTATGCTGACCTCTTATCTGAAATAATATTCCTAATCATCAAATCTTACAGCTCATCTCATCTCATCCTGTTCCTCTTGTACCTTGCGGTGTCGAGGTGAAGTATAAACAGCGGGAAAGTGCCCGCTTATGGGCTTCATGTATCGATATTCCCATGGACTCTGTTATTCCCTGCGTCCATCGTTTACGTGGTCGGCCTCTTTTTCTGCTTCCCTCTGGTCTGAAAATCATTGCTTGTTGTGGTATACTGTTAGTTGGTAACCTACTTGCATGGCCACATCATTTGACTTGCAGCCTTCTAATAAAATCTAGTGCAGCTATAACCCCCACTTTAGTCCTGAGTTCTTCATCTCTGACCTTATCTCTTCTTGATACATTGAGTATCCTTCTCAGGAATCTCATTGTTGTTGTGATGTTTTTGTCTCTTTTTCTGTCATTGTCCAGGTTTGGCATTGATAACATAGAGTTGGTAGGAAGATTTTGTTTTAAAGTGATTTTTAGTAGTTATTGATACATATTTGTTCTTTAGTATTGGTGCCATTTGTCCAATGAGTTGGTTTGCCTTATTGCAACTATTTTCAATCTTGTCTTCTGATTTGCCATTCGATGATATTATACTTACTAGGTACTTGAAACTCTTTACTTGTTTCAATGGATGTTTGTTTAGGTGAAACGTTGTTGCCTTTTCTTCTTTAGCTATAGTCAATACCTCTGTTTTACTTGTGCTAATTTCATGTTATGTTCTCTACACATTTCATTTAGACTATTCATGTGGTCTTGTAATTCAGCTTCTGATTTTGCTATTAGTGCTTGGTCGTCCGCAAACAGGAGTTCTTTAATGGTTAGATTTGCAGATGGTTCTTCTTGTGTGTTCTCGTCATGCGGTGTTCTTGCAGTCTCTGTTTGGCTGGTTTCTTTACATATGTTGTCTATATATGTTACTAGCTGACCCTGCCCGGCTTCGCCCAGACCCTGGTGGGGAGCATCTCATTTAATTCATATAAGTAGTCATATAAGTTCTCGTTCCCGTTACCGACTGACTGTCTGTCTGTCTGTCTGTCTGTCTGTTTGTCTGTCTGTCTGTCTGACCCGGCCCGGCATTGCCCAGCTCCTGGTGTGGAGCATCTCATTTAATTCATATAAGTAGTCATATAAGTTCCCGTCTGTCTATCTGTCTGTCTATCTGTCTGCCTGACCCTGCCCGGCTTCGCCCAGTCCCTGGTGGGAAGCATCTCATTTAATTCATATAAGTAGTCATATACGTTCCCGTTACCGACTATCTGTCTGTCTGTCTGTCTGTCTGTCTGTCTGACCCGGCCCGGCATCGCACAGCTCCTGGTGTGAAGCATCTCATTTAATTTATATAAGTAGTCATATAAGTTCCTGTTCCCGACTGTCTATCTGTCTGCCTGACCCTGTCCGGCTTCATTAAATTCATACAACAAAAAAAGTAACTTAAAAGAACGTTCTTCCACACACCATCCATTATTTTTAATGAAAACTCTTTCTAATCACCTGCATGACTACAGTAACTTCTTAAGCAAAAAAAGATGAGTTACAATGTTATGCATTGTGCATTATTTTTATGAAAACTTTAAAAATGCCTTACAGATTGTATCATTATTTATTATAACTCATATGCCGGTACATAACTATGGACAAAGAGTTTATAAATCTTTGAAAACGATGCCACAATATGACTATAAGTTATACAGAAAAGTTATGCCCCTTGAAATAACTTTTACAGAGTTAGGTCCCCTGAAATATATGAAATTATGATGAAAAATGAAAAATGAAATAATATTGGGTAAGCAGGCGATTTCACACTAACAAAATATCACAGTTGGCAGCTCTGGAATGAAAGGAAGGCGTGTAGAAAATTTCATCTCAATCGGATGGGCCGTTCGCGAACGTATAAAGGACAGACGGACATACAGACATACAGACAGACAGACGGAGATCCTTATTTATATATAAGATAAACAAGAGAGGGTACAGGACACAACCTTGTCGTACTCCGGATCTTATGGTAAAGGGTTCTGAGTGTCCTCCAGTTGCTCTCACTATGCATTCACTGTTGCTGTATAAGCTTCTACATAGGTTTGTTAGATGTGTACTCACTCCATATCGTTTAATGATATCCCACAGCTTGTTTCTATCTACTCTATCAGATGCCGTTTCTTGGTCGACAAAGTCTAAGTAGAATGTTTCATTGAATTCGATTGATTTTTCTATAAGTTGTCTAAGGGTTGTCTTACAGCTCATGTACTGAAATAATATTCCTAATCATCAAGTCTTATAGCTCATGCTTTGAAATAATATTACTAATCATCAAAACCTACAGCTCATGTACTGAAATAATATTACTAATCATCAAATCTGACAGCTTATGTACTGAAATAATATTACTAATCATCAAATCTGACAGCTTATGTACTGAAATAATATTACTAATCATCAAATCTGACAGCTTATGTACTGAAATAATATTACTAATCATCAAATCTGACAGCTTATGTACTGAAATAATATTACTAATCATCAAATCTCACAGCTTATGTACTGAAATAATATTACTAATCATCAAATCTGACAGCTTATGTACTGAAATAATATTACTAATCATCAAATCTGACAGCTTATGTACTGAAATAATATTACTAATCATCAAATCTGACAGCTTATGTACTGAAATAATATTACTAATCATCAAATCTGACAGCTCATGTACTGAAATAATATTACTAATCATCAAATCTGACAGCTTATGTACTGCGCGTGACGTTTCCTGGCCGTCTCACTCCATGGTTGTATGCGTCTTCTCTCTCTCTCTCTCTCTCTCTCTCTCTCTCTCTCTCTCTCTCTCTCTCTCTCTCTCTCTCTCTCTCTCTCTCTCTCTCTCTCTCTCTCTCTCTCTCTCGACTTCATGTGTACCTGCATTTATAGATGTTTGTCTCGTATCGCTCTCTTGACTTCATGTGCATCTACATTGATAGATATGTGTCTCGTGTCGCTCTCTTGACTTCATGTGCATCTACATTGATAGATCAGTGTGTGCCTGTTTTATAAAGGTTGCCCTTGATCTACTGCTTGCTCTCTAACCCGTATTGTACCATCCATAAATCTCCTTGGCGTTGAATTTTGGGGTGTGACCAAGCCATGAGGGATCTGCTTTTTTAATTTTTTTTAAGAAGTCCCCATTGTTCTGTTCACATGTTCATTTGTCAGTTTGTAGATCCAGCAGGTTCTAGTAAATTTTTTTTTCGATAACACCACATCTCCACTGCCTAAGTATATTTTTATCACGTTTATTCACAGTAAATATTTCTGGGAGCAGAGCCAGTGTAGTCTCTAGACATTCAACTCTTGGTCTGATGATTGTGGATTCAATCCCCATCGGGACGAATTAGATTTTGTTAAATGACCTGGGCTCCCAGGTCGACCCAACTTAATATGGGTACCAGTAATTGGTACCACAGTACCGTCTCCAGGGTAACCATGTTGCGGAGCTCTACTTCCCCTCTTAAAACTCAGAAACCAGCAGGGTGTCCACGACCACTACCGGACCTTCACACTCGGGATAGGCCATATTAAGGTATAATCAGGCCAGGATTCTGCAGAGCACAGACAGGATGGCTGGGAATGTTTCCTCCGCGGTGCTTAGGTATTCATTGTCAACAGATGTTGGACTGCCAGAGTAACCAACAACGAGTGCCTGGAATTAGTTGAGATGAGTTAATCTAAGAATCGACATCAGTACACTCAGGACATTTCCACACGCACTCCTTCCCATTTTTCAACAGTCAGCGGAGAGTCATTCTGCTAACCCTTCCAACTGCCATCTGACTGAAGGTTCTTCTGGTCTTCCCTCCCACTTGTGAGATTCATCCAGAACCCCCTACCGACATCCCCCTCCCCCCCCCCCCCGATATCATGCTCTCCACATATAGCTTCTGAGCCCGCTCCACTACTTTCTCATCCTGGTGCCACCGGTGCCCGACCACCTCTCCCTTGCGTATAGGTAATCTACCACCGAGAGATGCATTGTATGCCAGCCTATCAGCCTGTTCATTCCCTAGCACTCCCGCATGACCAGGGCTGAAAAATCTACACAATCCTCACAATCTGTGATTTCTGAAGCGAGACCAGCCATTCTACACGAAACATTCCTTGCCTGGGAAGGCTAATGAAAGTAGATCATTATATACAACTTTAAATAAGGGACAAGCAACATTCTTCGGTCATGTGATAAGAAGAGAGGCATCGGAGAATATAGTAACAACAGGAAAGATCAGTGGGAAAGGAAGCCATTACAGATCAAGAGAAGTGATTCCACCAAGGACCGAGATTTGCGGTAAGATATGAACGCCTACGCTAGTCGACAAGGCACACGATGATAATGATTGTCAACAGAGTCCAACAGAATTCCCATATGACGTCTGTCAACCTGAGTCATAGATGGACGAGGTACGTCAACGCCACCCTATCTATTGCAAACGATATGTTACATATCGACACAGCCTTTGTGTTTTCTCTTAATATCTCACAGGCAACAAATTTACACAATCTCTCAAAGTGGCGGGATGTAATTCGACAATAGATACTATGACAGTGCCATATAGAAGGACACGATAATACAGATCAGTCAGACAAACAAGGGTGCCGCACATCATCAAAGACATGTTCACATGTATTTTATTAGCATCAGACAGATCAACAACAGAAATAATTCACAAAGAAAAGTGGATCAAAGAACAGCATACGATTATTGGGAAAGATAATTAGAAAGAACTAGCTGGAGGCCAACCAGTAATCATATTTAGGTTGAAGACGGGTGACTGTAAACATGAGATCCACCTGTACTGATCATTCCAGCTGCATATGTTAAAGGTGGAGACCACAGGGGTGCCTCTTGTATGGGACTGTCAGAACATCATTGTTGGCATCGGCAGTCTCTGTGGGGGGATCATGTGGAGTTGTATGACTCGGCAATCTCTCTGGGGGGATCATATGGAGTTGTATGACTCGGCAATCTCTGTGGGGGGATCATATGGAGGTGTATGACTCGGCAATCTCTGTGGGGGGATCATATGGAGTTGTATGACTCAGCAATCTCTATGGGTGATCATATTGAGTTGTACGTCTTTGCCATGTCTATGACGGACCATGTGGAGTTCTATTCAAGGGCAAGCCCTATGAAGTACAATATGAAGTTGTACATTTGGGCACACTGTGGGGGTGGGGGGACCATATGTTGCACATGTGAGCAATTTCTGTGGGGACCGACCACATCTCTGCAAACTCTTCGGGGGATCATATGAAGTTGTACACTCTCTCTGTGCCAGTTCTTCTGTTTCATGTTCCCTCATGCTTAATGTGTCTCCAACCTCCTGTGTCCCTCTCCGTGCTGGACGGCTCTTAGCTCTTCTTCCGGAACCAAATCTTCTGTCACTGTTCTTTCCAAGCCACTTTGACGTTCATTGACTGGCACCCAGCCGTCTTGACAGACAATAGTTTGTAAAATGGAGTTACACCTTTCCATAACACAAAGTCTGGGCCGAATTTAGAGACCATGTGTCTATTTTACTCCAGAAGAAATGTTACACCAATACGACTGGAATACATCAATCTACAGAAGCTGCCTAATCAGCAAAACACTGCTATTACTGTCCGCCTGTCGGAGCTTCGATCCTAGGCCAGTTACCGATCAATGCTTAAGGCCTGGTCTTCCCCTACCAGGGCATTTCGTCTTTAGGTTGCATTTCCTGGCACTAGGGTAAGGCTTGCTCACTTCCAATTGTGCTTTTAGTGAATTTGAATTACGAAGACACAAACAATAGATTGCACGATTTATTTCCTGTCATATTTCGCTGCATCTCGTCAGGTACATACTGCAGAAATCACACAACATACAGTAATTAGATAAATCCTTCAAGCTTACATATACAACACACATATTCACACAATTTGAATTGTCTACAACGGTAGATTTAAACTGACTATCATGTCATTTTGTCTGCACAAAGTTGGTTTCTGTAAATGAATGACAATTGCATCTGCCAGATTTAGCATGCAAACATTGTGAGTGTGTTAAACAACACACGACACACATTGTCCCTATCAATCAGTTGACCGGTGTCTAATAAGGTCCATCCAATCGATGACACGGTAGATTTGCGGTGTGTAGGCTTTGCAAGCCGGCTTCGTGGCTTAGAGGTATGACTTTTCTCCGTAATCTCGTATACTCTCGTCGGTAACGTGATGACGGTGAGAATCAGCAGTGGTTCGAACCGCATCGGTAACTTACGGGGTATGTGAGCCGGCCGCTCAGAAAGCAATGGCAAACTACTGAGCGTAATCTTGCCTAGAGATCAACATACAGCTGAAAGATGCTGGTGTTGACAGCGATGTCATGCAAAAGGATATGCAAAAAAATAAAAAAGGCTTTGCAAGGTTCCCAGAGTTTTTGATTATTACACTGTCAATCCTGTCGGGTATGTTGTGTATCTAATAGGAATTAATTCTCTTGGAGGTCGCAGCCTACAAGTTGAGAACCACTAGTTCAGAGAGAACACTGATGAGGAGATCAGGACTGCAGGACGAAGCACAGTTCATGACTTGATTGTTGTCAGCCGATTACTTGTTACTGCCCGACTCTTCCCAAGGGGACCTTTGTTACCGATTGTCGTTTCACGTCATCCAATAATCACCCTGGAGCCCCGAGGGCGATCATTGAAGCGTGAACTGTAGCGCCCTCTCCTACCCCAGGTTAGTCCATGCAACCGTGTCACGGGTCAGGATTTCCAGTCTTGTTGTTCAGAAGGGCAGTATATTCACTTAATGGATCCACTTATGGCAGATTTCTGGTGCTGTTTGTGTATTGACTCCTGTGAAGGATCATTGGTACAATGTTTGCAACTCGCAGGCATCGCCCGTCATTAGAGAAATATAAACCATTAGCGGATACAGCAAGAGAGAACTTGCATATAGAAGTGACAGACTTTAAGTTGACGTGACACAATGCAACAGGAAGTCACAACAAAGGACTTAGTTATAAATAGAGAAAAACAGAAGTAGCAGTTATTACATAGAAAAATAGTAAACCCAATCGCAACATAAAATTGAACGGAACCTGAAGTATTTAGGTACTCTAATAACAGCAGATGGAAGGTGTATTAAATGTAGAATGTCGTCCAAGCAATGGCAGTAGTTCACAAGATGCAGAATATTCTCTGCAATATCTCTTTGTCAGTTCAGGTGAGGACAAGAGTTCTGAAGAGTTATATTGAGCCAATCCTGATGTGTGGAGGCGAATCATGGACAATTAAAAGACGGGTGAGGAATTATGTGGTAGCTCTAGAGATATGGTTTTATAGGAGAATGGTGAGAACACCGTAGACAGATAGAACCAGCAATGAAGATATCTTTTTAAAAATGTTAACTCACAATGCAAACATAAGAAGAAAACAGGCTAAATTCTTTGAGCATGTTATGACAAAGGGAAAGCTGGGGTATGTCATCACAATGGGAAAGATGTAGGGGAATAGACACAGGGGAAGGACCAAGAGAGACTATTCTGGACGGTCTGACATCGTGCTATGGAAGAATATCAGTATCAGAAATAATTGGCAGCACACGAGACAGAAGGCTGTGGACTGACATGGACACCAACGCCAAACGGCATAAACTTTAAGAAGACGATATAATGCGCACTAATTTTAACATGAATAAGATAAATGAGTCTTCTTCTTCTGCTTCTGCGTTCATCCGGAGTTATTTTTTCGGACGTGATTGCGTTGTGCCTGTCTGCATCAGAGCTGTGTTCTTGCGCCGTTAGGCCGACACATCCGACTTCTGCGGGCAATTGTTGACCGAGTTAACCTTACCGGGGAATGAATCTATATGATCATTTCGTCTGTTGAATCAAATTAGTAATGCACTTGAAATGGACAATAGGAAACAAATATGTGGTGTGCTTGTACATAATTTAATTCTCTTGTCTATTGTGTTTATCATGCATGCGTTTGTATGTTGGGCAATATTTTGTCCGCTGTTCATGTTAAGTAAAGGAGCAGCTATCCTCGAGAAATCGACTCCCCCATTGTCTGTGTAAATGGCCGATACACATGTGTTACACAACAATGCAGTAGGGTTTCCAAAACAGTGTACATGTATTTCCTTAGTGAATTTAAACACAGGCGCCATAAACGAAATATTGCCCGATTTCTTGTCAATATTTCAAATTTCGATCATACCATTACCCCTACCCAGCTTATCCTCAAAGAGAAGTTATATTAAGGTCCATCCCTGGCTCAGATTAATAATCCTGTGACTGAGTCAGCCACACATAGCGGCTGTCCGCGGTTTTACCCTCACGTCAAGGTGTGTGTTGTCCGTATGGGGTCATGACTATTGTCAGTATAGACAAAACCCGCTTTTATACTCTCCAAGTAACCAGTAACAGGGTGTGCAGAAAATACTTGGCAATGAATTCTCTTGGAGGCCGCAGCCTATAAGTTGAGAACTACAAGTTCAAAAGAAACACACATATGTCTATACTAACTGTTGGATCTACCGGATAGATGGACCGGTCATGTGACCCGGGACAATGATTACTGCAACAATCTTACAATATCATCCAAGGGTCCAGGTCTCAAGCTCGTGTGTGCCTTCAGACATCTCCTATTTCTGTTATTTAAAGTACTCTGTGAGTTCGTTTCTTGCTGTTCGGCTATAATTTCCAATAAGTTCATTACATTGGATATTTATTGATTTGTCTGGTTTATGTCATTCAGATGCTGCTGGAATCTGTCATTAACTTCTACAAATTTAATTACACAGAAGCGGTAACACAAGTCAAACGTTGTTTGTTCATTACGATGCCTTTAAAATTATTCAGTTCTCTTCCCTACTCTTGTCTGGATTAATTATGTATCGGCCGCCTTTGTAAATTCCAGGCTTTGAGCATTATTTAATGACTATCGCCAACGGTCGACGTTGCGTTACACGACATTGCTACAGGTTTGGTGGTGTAGCTCTTTCCTTGGCGTCCCTAACACAGCCATGTTCTTTCGGCACTTCAAACTTCTTTTTCTTATAGTCCTTGCCGTGTGACGTGGTAATCATGTCTGTCCACAGCCTTCTGTCTCGTGTGCTGCCAGTCATTTCTGGTACTGATGTTCCTCCGTACCACAATATCAAGTCATCCAGTATATTCTCTCCGGTTTCCCCTTGTGTCTCCCCCCCCCCCCCCCCCCCCCCAAGCTTTCCCATTGTGATGAAATACTCCAGCTTTGCCCTTCTCATGTGCCCACAGAATGTGGACTGACTTCTTCTGATGCGAGTAATCATTTCTCTTTGTGAAGTAACTTCTTTCAAGATATCTTCATTGCTCTTTTTGTTGGTCCACTATGCTCTCGTAATTCTTCTATAAAACCACATTTTCGTAGCCTTCTCATATGTGTTTACATATCTGCTAATTGTCCGTGATTCGTTTCCATACATCAGGATTGGCTCAATATAGCTCCTTAAGAACTCATGCCCTCAAATCCATTGACAAAGATACATTACATAGAATGTTCTTCATCTTGTGAGATGCAGCCTTTGCTTGGTATTTTCTACGTGTAACTTCCTTACTACATCTATCATTTGATGTTAGTAAAGTACTCAACTAATGAAATCATCATCATCAAGTGCCATGCCAGCTGGCGTAGGCGTTCATGGCTCTCCACAGATCTCGGTCTTTGGTGTTCTGGATCAACTCTGCTGATGATATTCCTCCATGCCACCGTCTCAATCCATCCAATATAATTTCTTTTGGTCTGCCTCTGCCTCTCTTCCCCTCGGTCTTTCCAGTTGTCACGATTTTCCTCAATGCCTCTCGTTTCATCACATGACCAAAGAAAGATGTTTGTGTCTTTCCTATTGTTATATATATAGTGTTCTAGTTTCGATAGCCTCTTTCAGGCAATCGTTGTTATTTACTCTGGCAGTCCACATCTCTGTTGCTTCTAAGTTCTTCCTAATTTGTTCATTTACATTCCAAGATTCGCTGCCATACAGCAAAACTGGTTCTACATAGTATTTCAGCACTCTCGTCCTTACTCTTCATTTTCTGAAATGCGGCTTTCGCCTGCTCTATTCTGCTCTTAATCTCTGCTGTACATCGTCCATCTGATGTTATAAATGCCCCTAGGTATTTACAATTATCCACTTAGTTAAGGATTTTCCCTTCTATTGCTATGTCACATTTTGGTGTCACCATTTTCTGTGACATCACCATTGTTACTGTTTTCTTGATATTCATGGAGAGTCCTTTATTTGCACTCTCTGTGACTACAATGTCCAACAACTGTTGTAGGTCTGTTGCATTATCCGCCACCAATACTGTGTCATCTGCGTAGCGTATATTGTTTATATTATAATCTCCGATTAATATTTCTAGTTGCTCTTTGATCTCTCTCATTATTAGTTCGCTATAGAGGGAGAAAAGATCTGGTGACAAGACACACTCCTATCGAATTCCTAGCTTTATTTGTTCGTAACTTTACTTCCCATTTTAATTGCTGCTACTCGGTTCCAATAAATATTTTTTATTATTCTTAAATCTTTCCCATCAATGTTGATATCTTTTAACATTTTAATTAGTTCATCATGTTTTACTTTATCAAATGCTTTAGTATAATCTATGAAGCACAAATACATGTCTTTCTGTGTCTCTATTGACCTTTCTATTAGTGTTAGTAACACACACACACACACACACACACACGCGCGCGCGCGCTCGCATACATATATGTATTGCATTGTTTGTACCCTTTCCTTCCACAAAATCATACTGTTCTTCACTAATTTCCATTTTTATTTTCTTTCTGGTTCTTCTCATTATAATTCTGAGTAGAAGCTTAGTGATATGGTTTATGAGGTTAATTGTACGAAAATCCTCCCATTCAATTGCTCCTGGTCTTTTTTGGTATCGCTATGAATACAGATTTCATCATATCACTGGGTAAATATCCACTGCTGTAAATATAATTCAACATTTTGGTTAATATATCTACTCCAGATTCTCCAAATACTTCTAATTCTTCTATTGTTATTTCATCTGGCAAAGCTGTTTTTCTTTTCTTCATATGTTTCAAAGCATCATCAACTTCAGAATAGATAGGCCTTCTAAGTTACTTTCTTCTGTTAATTCTTCCCGTTCTCCGTTATATAATTCTCTAATATACTCATTCCATCTCTTCATTATAGCACCTTCCTCCAATAATATTGTTTACTATTTTTTATTTCAAACACCCTGTATTTGTTATTATTTTTCTTCGTGTGAGCTCACTGATTTGTCTCTGCATATTATTTTTTTTTAAATCTTTAATGGAATTTAAGTCATTTTCTTTGCATTGCTCCTTTAAACAACTTTCTTTTGCCTTTACACATGTATCTATTATTTCTTTATTTAATTTCTATACATTAATTTATTTCAGGTTGATTCGGTACACTTTTATGTTGCACAATTTTCCTTTGTAACAAACATTACTTCTGTTTTTCTATTATTCAGACTAAATCAGTTGATTCGACTGCCTGTTGCAATTATATCTATCATTTCTTGTAACTGAATTTCATTTTCAGCGACCAAAAATAAGTCAGCACAACGCAGGTTGTTTACATTATGCCCACCATCTGGCATCCTGGCACTTCAGTCTTCTCCAGTGACTTCATGAAATAGTTGTAGTTCTGAGGGTAGTCAGGTAAAGGACTCTTTCACACGCATTAAAACCTATGGGGCATATGGTGCTAAACCCGCACTTGAATAGAACAAATGGCACTCTCATGGTGATGTGGTCAGTGTCATGCTGACCGCCGTCACTTCGCAAGAGCTTTCCTGGTATCAATTTTAGACCTGGTCGAATATGTGTGTGTGTGTGTAACTTATATATATGCATATACAGGGGAAGTCACTAAGTAAGTCACAAATGGCTGTAGAAAAATAACTAAACATGATAACAACTTAACCAGTTTATGTTTATACATACATTGTCCCTTTATTTCCCAACATAATTTCCTCTCGTGCTTGCACTTATCCCATTGTTTTATCAGTCCTCCCAAACCGGCTGCATAGAACTGCGTGCTCTGTTTTCTAAACCACGTTTTAACTTCACATTCAACTTCGGCGTCATTCGTGAAATGTCTCCTGCTTTACGGGACAAAGATTTGTCAGCATAAACAGAAAGCATTTCCTTATGAATGTCCTTTGCAGGCAGTCCTTGTGCCCACAAAATTCGCACAACAGCACGTTGCTCTTTGGTTATACACTCCGTAAGTACAGTCGCCATTTTGTTTATGCACTGAGCATGCGCATGAGACACCTTGCGCCACCTGACGAAAGGGAATATAAAGTTCGATGTTGCTGTTACCTAATGCCACCTGTAGAAAACACCAGCTACATTTACTTGCCATCCCACATAACTGTGTGACTTACTTATTGACTCTCCCGCGTATATATTCAGTGATATAAATTAAAAGACATGAACTTAGTAAATGCTACGACCGACCAGGGCTGCAGAGAAACATCGTTGTCTCCAAGACCTTAGAAAAGGAAGAAATCTAAGACGGTGATGATGAAGAAGTGGAGAAATACGACGGCGATCTGCATATATCGTCGATTTCACGCCATTCTCCATTGTTGTGGCCTGTTCAAGCCCTCTCTGTCGTGTCCGTTTGTTACCCTGTCTGTCGTGTCCGTTTGTTACCCTGTCAGTCGTGTCCGTTTGTTACCCTGTCTGTCGTGTCCGTTTGTTACCCTGTCTGTCGTGTCCGTTTGTTACCGTCTCTTCTCGCAGCCGGCTCTATGACGAAGGAGTTATGGATGCAATTCGTAGTCCCTCATACCGCGTTCGAAAAAGCTGCGGGTTATTTGGAAGCAGACAGCCTTGCGCTGGTTTTCATACTATAGTATGAGTTTCCGGTTGTTTAAAAAGCAATGGGAAACTACTGAAAGTAACCTTGCCAAGAAATCACAAACAGCCACAAATGCTGGAGTTGATTGCAATGTCCTGTAAAGGATATGCAACTAACTATCTCTTCTCTCTGTATATCTGTGCCTGTTTCTCTGTTTGGCTACCCCTCCCTCCCTCTCTCTCTCTCTCTCTCTCTCTCTCTCTCTCTCTCTCTCTCTCTCTCTCTCTCTCTCTCTCTCTCTCTTTATCTACCTTAAAACAGACTACATGCCCCCTTAAAAAAAAAACAGCAACAAAGACAATAATAACGGTAAATTATCTCGAACGACAACTAGCCAGAAAAAAAACAAAAAACATTCCCATATGTGTGGCACGTTACACCCGCCATGGGTATTTATGATGCCCATGTTAAACATTGCCTCAACGAGTCATGTATTATTGATTATTTTTCATGCGTTTTAATGCTTATTGTTCTTTTGTTGTCAAAGAATTGCTTCATAACAGATGTTGAATGAAAGAATGTATGAGAGGAAATAGAGAAGAAGGGCAGAATGTCAGACGGGCCTGCGTGCCCGAATTCTTAACCTTTTGAAAATAAAGATGTTCGTTCGTTCGTTCTCTCTCTCTCTCTCTCTCTCTCTCTCTCTCTCTCTCTCTCTCTCTCTCTCTCTCTCTCTCTCTCTCTCTCTCTCTCTCTCTCTCTCTTCTAACCCATAATACTCTATGCCCTAGAGAATTTGATAGAAGCAGCCCTTCCACAAAATAAATAACACAAACAATTAAAGAATATAAGGAGACAAACCCATGAATCCTGTACTAGCAACACATTTTCTCCCGACGGCTGTATACACATCTCAGCCGACACCGGCAGCAAGAAGGGCCTCATCCCGCTAACCTCGACATTGTTTAACTGTGTCCCCTGGCCAGCCACACCGCCTGTAGGTGGTCGTGTGTAGGTTCGTCTGTAACCTGTCCTCACTGGCAGGCGGGAAGAAAGGTGGTTTAGGCTTGCAAGCGGGGTGAGGGGGAAATTCACGTAACAGTGACGTCAAATTGGCGGTAGCACAATGTTTATGCTGGGTGAAAGCAGAGTGGTCAGTTCCTACCGCTGGGTAGTCTGATGTTTTACACTCGACACTCGGGTTTGTTGTGCGGGGTGGATTCCTTCTTTGGCACCGTGAAAGTACAGCTGGTTTTTGCACCTGTCACCCATGGCACATTATCTTCTTTGAGGAATCGCCTACTTTTATGCCGTGTACATTTCTTTACAACTGGCATGATTGTTTTGTAACTTACTCCCGTTTTGTGTATGAAACTCGTGGCCGTTCGCTGGTTAAATTACCACCCGACTTGAACTAGCTATGCTCCAAACATAGCCTTACTGTTAGCACAGCAAAGACATACACTTTGTAAAACCACCTATGTATTTAGCAGTGAAGTACATTTATGATTCTGTTATACATTGGATTATTCACCCAAGGAGACAGAAATAGATAACCGTGGTGCGACATCTCAAAGAAAACTGTACCTAAAGGTATATTTGTTCTGTCTAACGTTTCATGTGATTACAATGTCAACTATTTTTAATCTTCGTGCAATGTCGGGTTATTGATATTGTTAATATGATCATATTACCGGATTAGTAAGGTCGAAGCAGTGGGTTACTGTGAATGTCATCTTAACAGGGAGTGGTTTTTGATGTAATACGACGTAAATTTAAATGTAATTTTAGGATTAGGTAGTTTATGACATAATGCTACTACTGATATTGAATGGGGTGTTCGTCTGTGTACTGAGTAAACTATAAGATGATCTAAGCACTGGCGTAGCTATGCGGGAGGGGTTATTTTAGTGTAGTTTTTACAGTTGGTCATTTTAATATGCATAAAGCGTGCATTATCAACTAATTCTGCAGCTGTGAATATAAATGTTCCTGATATGAGTCATGATTTACAGATCGGGCTCTTTAGTTTTCTGGCATGAGCCATGATTTACAGACCAGCCGCTTCATTTTTCTTTCATGAGCCATGATTTACAGACCGGACGCTTCAATTTTCCTTGCATGAGCCACAGCTGATAGACCTGATACTTCAAATGTCCTGGCATGAGTCATGATTTACAGACCAAGCGTTTCATATTTCCTGATATGAGTCATGATTTACAGACCGGGCGCCTCAGTTTTCCTGATATGAGTCATGATTTACAGACCGGGCGCCTCAGTTTTCCTGATATGAGTCATGATTTACAGACCTGGCGCGTCAGTTTTCCTGATATGAGTCATGATTTACAGACCTGGCGTGTCAGTTTTCCTTGTATGTACCACGTCTAATAGACCTCGATGCCTCAGTTTTGCTGATACAGCGCTGGGCATGTTCTCAAAAGATACTGGTTTCAAGGGTTTAAGGACAAAAGGGTCGTATTCATTGACTGGGCTGTTATCCCACAAGACCCAGCCTCTGTCCACAGAGTGGCCTGCGGAAAGCGGGGAGAGGGGAGAGTTTGACCACTTCACGATGTTGTGGACAATGAGACCGGGTACTTAACATTCTGGGATCAGGACTAGAAACAGAAAGTCCCGTGTACAAGTTGTGTACAATAAAAATACTTGCCAGTTGGAAATCGCAAAGAGTAGGCCGTAAAGTCACTGCCTAGGCAAAGTAATTAGGAAATAAAGCCTAGCCACGGGTAGATAACTGTAAATAGAACCTGTCACATTGGATATAGTCTGCCTTAATGTAGTCTGCCATACTTTACCCAAATGCTTGCCGAAAGCAGTCACACTCACCTCAGAGGTGCGTAATTAGGTGCCACTCTCTCCCCTAGAAAGAGGAGCGAGGAAGAAGGATAAGAAGCCAGCATTTTTAGAGTCGCGCTTCATACATGTACGCCACTGAAACTCTGAAGCTAGACAACCCTAAACTTCAGTGACAATCTGGCATTGGTTACTAAGCGCAATGGGCGTTAGCGTATATAATTCAGCCACAGTTGAGCAAACCTAGCTAAATTATTCTCCGTGTTATCTGCTATTTCCCTTCTTATTTGTGTGTAACAGTGTGTAGTGCACAACACACTGTAAGCTGAGCACATACGATAACCTTGAGTTTCGCCATTTGATTTTTTGTCGCTGCACTTTCTCGACTATTTTCAGTTATACGGGGGAGTTTCGAACGAAATCCATAAATGTTTTTTGGTGAATATATTCTGAAAAATGTAAAACATAAATGTAGCATTTTTCGATGTAGTCACCACTGCGTTCAATGTAAGTCCTCCAGCGCCGATGATATGCTTGGATTACTGTAGAATAATCGACTCTGGGGTCACTACTTGGTGGGCCTGATCCGGTCGTGAATAGTCTGTCACAGAAATCACGCCGTTTTGAAACTTCCTTCTCCACTCATACAATTACTGGACTGACAAGCATGCATCACCTTAATGGACCTTCATTCGCCGATGAATTTATATAGGTTTCACCCCTTCACTGATCAAATCAAAGGAACACAGAACGCGGCTCCTCTTTGGTGCATTTCAAAAAAGGGGGGAGGGGCATCTTTAAACTGTCCTTATGACGTAATCGTGTTCGTATTCTCCATGATGTCATGTGCTCAACACTCTTGATAGCATTAACAACGCGGGTGCGTTAGCGTAATCGTTACGATGATACGCTGATAATATCATGAGCTCGTCGTCCGCTAAGAGAGTGAAAGACTGACCACCTACTCCCCGATGTGCCCCCCCCCCCCCCCCAGAGAGTGTCAGAAAGATAAAGGGCCGAAACATTCTGGGAAGGGGGAACGCTTCTGGCGATCAGAAGCCTCCTCTCGTGCTTACTCCGCGGCGGAGTTGTTATCATTATACACAGATTTACCTTTGGCTACGGAGTTGGTGTGCGATGGTGAGGATCTCTGTGTATGATCTATAGAAAGAGGCTGGAGTAGACAGAACAAGCAGCTGCCCAAGCTAAATATCAAATTAAGAAACCAACCCACATTAGAATGTTTACGGCACATGGAGCCCCGCCCTTGGTTACGGAGTCGGACTACTGTGGTGTGACTCCCTGTGTGTGACCTATGGGAGGAAACTGAAGCAGCTTGCCAGGTTGCAATGGAAGTGATAATTAGCAAACCAAAGTATACACGTCGAACAATAATAAATTGTGGTGGTTTGCACCACATGTCAGTGGCCTTTTTTTCTCTCTCGAAAATAACAGACTCATTTGGTAAACATTAGTGGAAGTTTAGCAGCTGATAGTTATCCTTGTATAAATAATAGTTGCATTTCAACAACTGTCTAGAAACTATTAATACAAATCTGTGGGCTTCAAATAAATGGAGACCACTTGCAATAAATGATATTTAACCGTTGATAAAGCAGTATGGCATTCAATACATGATATGTAACATTTGGTTGTCTAGTGTAGCCTGCAACATGTGATATGTGACATTTGAAAGGTTAGTTTGACCCTCAGTATATGATATGTAACATTTTGGTTGTCTAGTGTGGCCTGCAACATGTGATATGTGACAGATGAAAGGTTAATGTGACCCTCAGTATATGATATTTAACAGTTGATAGTGTGGACTGTATATATGATATGTGACATTTTGTTGATTAAGGTGTATATGATATGTAATAGTTGAAAGGTTAGTGTGGCCCACCATATATAATATGTAACAATTGAAAGGTTAGCACCGACTTCACTATTTGATATGTAGCATTTGATAGTATGGCCTTTAATAATATCTGATGTGAAACATTCGATATTTTAGTGTGACCTACAAGCTGAAACATGGGATAGATTAGTGTGACCAATAATATATGATATGTAACATTCGATAAATAAGTGTAGCCCACAAATGTGATAGCGACTTTCCAATCGATTGAATTGAACTTTAATCAATAACTAACTAACTTATAATACATTGGAGCGATCTTTCACAACACCATCGTGACCAATTCATACCCTAAACAGTGCTCCACAGAGAGTTCCAGCAAGTAAGCCCAATAGAATGACAGCAGTAGAGTGTCCTTGTAAACAATGGGTTTCACTGATAGAATATCTGTAACAGGAAATTCCCCCATGTGTGACGGACACGCAAGCGCTTTCTCTAGATGTCTCTTCTTTACCCAATGATGGTTCTGTTAGGCATTACGTTGAAGTCTGAAGTACCTCAAACTTGTGTAGGAAACACGACCCTAGCCAGGTTTAATCCCAGCCTGACTGCATATGATGTGCCGAATCATGGGCTGGGTACATTCTAAAGCGTCTCAGCGGATGTGATGATACAGGGCCGGTCTAGCATAACCCGCAGGTTTCTGGACTTGGAAAGGGAAAGGAGACAACTACAACAGAGCCCCCAGGTGGTGCTTTGGTACCTTGTCAGGAGAAAAGTCTATACACCAGCTTCACTCCACCCGGAAAGGTTAACCCGGTCAACAAATTCCCGCAGAAGTCAGATGTGTCGGCCTAAAGACATAAAAACGCAGCTCTGCTGCAAACAGGCATAATGCAATCACGTCCCAAAAAAAGCTCCGGATGAACGCAGCAGCAGCAGAAGAAGAAGAAGAAGAAGAAGAAGAAGAAGGAGAAGTAGAAGAAGAAGAAGAAGAAGAAGAAGAAGAAGAAGAAGAAGAAGAAGAAGAAGAAGAAGAAGAAGAAGAAGAAGAAGAAGAAGAAGAAGAAGAAGAAGAAGAAGAAGGATAAGAAGAAGGAGTTTACCAACCAACCAACCTACACAACAAACCAACCAACCAACGAAATTACCAATCAAACGGGCAACCAAACAACCAACCAATCAAACAAACAACTAACCAACCAACTAAAAAACCGACCTTTCAACAAAATAAGCAACCAATTCAGACAACCAACCAAACACAATCAAGCAAACAACCAATCAACCAAACAAAGAACCAACCAACCAAACACAACCAAGCAAACAACCAACCAACCAAACAACCAACCAAGCAATCAATCAAGCAGGCAAGAATCCAACTACCAAACAACCAACCTAGCAACTAAACAAACAACCAAATAACCAAACAACCAACCAATCAAACAACCAAACTAAATAAATAAACAACCAACCAAACAATCAACCAACAACCAAACAACCAACTAACTAACCAAACAACCAACCAGACAACCAATCAAACATACAACCAACTAAACATCCAACCAAACAACCAGAAAACCAACCAAACAACAAAACAAAATAAAGGAAACAACCAACCAAACAACTAAACCAAACAACTAAACAGACAACCTATCGCTGAAAGGTAAACCGTGACCGAGAGAACAGAAAACACGGAATGCTCAATCAATAAATAATAGTTTAATTAATGGTCTTGAGTTTTCAATAAATTGGGGGCAATCGTTCAGTGAAAGTCATGTACCATTTAAAAAACTACAATGACCTTTCAAAACATGATGTGTTAAAGTGATCCGCATGTTCTATTTTTACATGATGTCGCAATTAACATCAACAATTATTGACTAAAGTGATCTGCCCCGAAATCGTCTGACTTCGAACCCCAGACTTTGGGGTTGTGAAACTGTATTTACTATCATGAAGCCCCAGACGCCGATACACGATGTGTTTGTACTCTTCTATATATTGGAGCTAGTTACAGTAAAGAATAGTTAATCCTCAATAAACACAATTCACTCCAGTAAGACCGGACTGAATAAACAGCCTGAACAGACTATGGTTTACTACAATACAATGGTAACTAACTACGTCTCCCTGTTACAGTGAGATATGGCATGTGGTTTTGGGTACATATTTTCTAGACTAAACGTCGACCAATAGCTGTAGGTGTCGGTATCCCGCCATAGCGCCCTTTCCCTATAACATTTTATGATACTCCTTGTATGAGCCTGCCTACTCTAGGGCGAATGGGTTATGAATGCAATTTGTTATCCCGCATACCCCGTTCGAAACAACTGCGGGCGATTTGGAAGCAGATCGGCTTGCGTTGGTTTCCATACAATAGTATGAGTGCGGTCATTTAGAACAACAAAAATGGCAAACTACAGAATGAAGACCTGCTCAGAAATCATAAACAGCCAAAAAATGCTGGAGTTGATTGCTACATCCTGTAAAGGATATGCAACTAAACTTTGTTGTTTTTGATGTTGTTGTTGTTATTGTTGTTGCTGTTGCTGTTGTTGTTGTTGCTGCTGCTGCTGCTGCTGCTGTTGTTGTTGTTGTTGTTGTCGTTGTTGTCGTTGTTGTTGTTGTTGTTGTTGTTGTTGTTGTTGTTGTTGTTGTTGTTGTTGTTGTTGTTGTTGTTGTTGTTGTTGTTGTTGTTGTTGTTGTTGTTGTTGTTGTTGTTGTTGTTGTTGTTGTTGTTGTTGTTGTTGTTGTTGTTGTCATGAGCCTGGGTCGACCCTGAGACATATGATCCTGGAGAATTGTTATCCTTAATGTATGGTTTGTATAATGGAACTATTGATGATATTGTAGCTCAGCGGTAGTACGCGTTAATACATCGTGAGCGCTCGTATGTTGATTTCCCATTCATGGAACTGTTTCCAACGGCTCAATACGTAATCGATCCAACAGAACCCGTGCATCGCGCGTGTTATCTAAACGAGACTGATTGTGGAATATATAACTGCAGGAATGTGTTTCTTCAACTCCAGGTGGATACCGTCATATAGCTTTGTATCTTGTTAAATACATTCGTTCTGAAAAATCTTTAAAACTTTAACCCATATATACGTCTGTTAAAACGTCAATCTATGTATTTAGAGACCTGAACCAGGCATCGAAGCACACGTGGAAATCACTGTATCAGTATATAAGGTGTATTCTTAATGACTGTGCAGTGTTTGAAAATGTTACCGGTCCAAGTTTTGTATTTAAATATTATGTTGCAAGAACTTTACAGACGGTGAATACAAAACTTGGACCGGCAATATTTTCAAACACTGTACAGTCATTATACATGTACCCTATAGTATTGTATAGTGGAGCTGCATGGTATAGCTAAGGACAGGACAACTTGGGTGAATTGGTTGAGGATACTAGCCAACAACAACATATACCGGATATAAATATATCTGATCTTAACTAAATTTGATGTGCTGAAAACAAAACATGGCATTTAAAAACTTTGATTGGCTCTAGTTTTCAAGATATATGCTAGTAGTTTATTTAATGACGGTCAATTTATATATATATATATATATATTACGCAGCTGTTGTAGGCGATTGCATAATGTTTTTCTAATGCCCAATAAAAATGTAACTAACAGTTGATGATGCTATCCTACTTATGATTATTTCACCTTTGTGTATAAATATCTTATTTCTGATAAAATTTTGCCAGTAACTGTCCTTATCAAATGTATTTTAGTAAGAAATGCCTAGGACATGTGTGAACAGCGCTAATAATTTCTGGTATAAATGTGGCGAGATGACATTTCTATCACAAAAACAAAATATAACTAAAGTGATTAAGAAGGCGTACAGTTTGTATTTTGGCTGTATAATAGGAGATCAAGATAACAGCTGGGCGCCACACATATGCTGCAATACTTGTGCAATGATGTGGAGAGAGCCCACTGAGATCATCTCAACAGCTGTTACCTTTGCATGGTTCCTCCAATTTGGAAAGGCATATCAAAGAAATCAAACTGGTCTCTGGAATATCCATATGTCCCCTCTGCAATACGTCCGGTACCACACGGCGATGACCTACCAGTTCCCAAATTTCCAGAATAATTTTCAGCTGCTTCCACTAATGAAGGAGAGGACATTGGTCGTCCTGAACTGTCAACCGCAAGTGACCCAGATTTTGATCAAACTGCGTCCATTATTCCACACGTGAAAACCCAAACTGAACTGAATGATTTTGTAAGAGATCTGAATTTACCTAAGAATAAGGCGGAGTTTTTGGGTTCCAGATTGCAACAGTGGAATCTCCTAGCAGAAGACGTTAGAATTTCTATGTATAGGAACCGGCAGAAGCCATTTATTACACTTCATCGATTGACTACAAGAAGCGGGACGCAGAGGTGTTTCCAAGGCACCAGGGCCGGGTTATATACTGGCCAAGACCTATTGACGCGTCCTCGTCGAGTGTCCTGGGCAACAGGTCCCTTCGGGGTCCTGGCTAAAGTCAGTAGGATCGCCGATTCCTCCGAAGTCGGAGAGTGTCTGCCTGTACAGCGAGGAACCACCAGTCTGCACACAGCTAAGCCAGACATGGGACAACGGATACTCACGCAAGCCTCAGGTCCTGTATGACATCACATTGATGTTGGACAACAGGATGACTTCATCCAACATACAGACTTCGCGTTGGAGCTCAAGCCAACGAACACAAGCAAGCAAGCAAGCACTACAAGAAGCAAGCAAAGTCATATGGAACGGCTCCTCGCACTATATATCACACAGAACGGCTCCTCGAACTATATTACATGTAACGGCTTCACGGACAATTTCACATATAACGGCTCCACACACTATTTCACACAAAACATGCCCATTATTTCATGAACAACAAAGTTATGTAATACTTAACGAAAAGTTAATTCCATCGTTAGCTTTGTCATCGGTCGGACAACTCCGACACATTTCAAATATGTTGCTACAGAATCATGATATTAGGTGCCCATCTCATTTCCTCAAAGCTTTCAAATAGACTTTTTCGTACGTTGAAGGGATTGCATGGTCGGGTTTCACGTCGGCAACTTTCCAGTGACAAGTCAAAATACCTGTCGGTGTGTTATTTTGGGCAGTCGATACATACGTAGACTTGCATGCCAAAACAATCTCTCATTGTTGGGGTGACCTTGTCACATCTCTTTCTAAAAAATGTTTGGCGAACTTGCATCTCCTCATTGTAGCAATGTTTGGGAAAACTTGTCTTCTCTCAAAAGGACAATATTTGGCTATTTTGTCGTTTGTTTTTTTCGTTTGTTAAATTTCGCGTATTACTGTTGAGATGTTTGGAATTCTTACCTCCCACTAAAGCAATGTTTGGTAAATCCGTCACTGCTCACTGTATCCGTGTTTTGTGAACTTACGTTCTCTCTTGTAGCAATGTTTTGTTGTATTGCCTTCCTTTATTGTAGCCATGTTTATTTAACTTGTCTCCCCTCACACTAGCCATGTTTGGGTGATCTAACCTCAGTGTAGCAGTGTTTCATGAACCTCATCACCCACCCTCCTTCACATTTCCAATGTTTGTGAACTTGTCCTTTTATTGTAGCATTGTTTGGTGAGCTTGTCACCCCTTAGTTTAGGAATAATTGCTGAACTTGTCTCATATTACTGTAGCAATGTTTGATGAACTCCTCTTCTTCCTCCACTGTAGCATTGTTTGATCAACTACTCTTCTTCCTCCACTGTAACAAGGTTTGATCAACTACGCTTCTTCCTCCATTGTAGCAAGGTTTGATCAACTACACTTCTTCCTCCATTGTAGCAAGGTTTGATCAACTACACTTCTTCCTCCATTGTAGCAAGGTTTGATCAACTACACTTCTTCCTCCATTGTAGCAAGGTTTGATCAACTACTCTTCTTCCTCCATTGTAGCAAGGTTTGATCAACTACTCTTCTTCCTCCATTGTATCTATGTTTGTTGAGCTACTCTTCTTCCTCCATTGTAGCAAGGTTTGATCAACTACACTCCTTCCTCCATTGTAGCAAGGTTTGATCAACTACACTTCTTCCTCCATTGTAGCAAGGTTTGATCAACTACACTTCTTCCTCCATTGTAGCAAGGTTTGATCAACTACACTTCTTCCTCCATTGTAGCAAGGTTTGATCAACTACTCTTCTTCCTCCATTGTAGCAAGGTTTGATCAACTACTCTTCTTCCTCCATTGTATCTATGTTTGTTGAGCTACTCTTCTTCCTCCATTGTAGCAAGGTTTGATCAATTACTCTTCTTCCTCCATTATAGCAAGGTTTGATCAACTACTCTTCTTCCTCCATTGTAGCAAGGTTTGATCAACTACACTTCTTCCTCCATTGTAGCAAGGTTTGATCAACTACTCTTCTTCCTCCATTGTAGCAAGGTTTGATCAACTACACTTCTTCCTCCATTGTAGCAAGGTTTGATCTACTCTTCTTCCTCCATTGTAGCTGTATTTGATCAACTACTCTTCTTCCTCCATTGTAGCAAGGTTTGATCAACTACACTTCTTCCTCCATTGTAGCAAGGTTTGATCAACTACACTTCTTCCTCCATTGTAGCAAGGTTTGATCAACTACACTTCTTCCTCCATTGTAGCAAGGTTTGATCAACTACACTTCTTCCTCCATTGTAGCAAGGTTTGATCAACTACTCTTCTTCCTCCATTGTAGCAAGGTTTGATCAACTACTCTTCTTCCTCCATTGTATCTATGTTTGTTGAGCTACTCTTCTTCCTCCATTGTAGCAAGGTTTGATCAACTACACTCCTTCCTCCATTGTAGCAAGGTTTGATCAACTACACTTCTTCCTCCATTGTAGCAAGGTTTGATCAACTACACTTCTTCCTCCATTGTAGCAAGGTTTGATCAACTACACTTCTTCCTCCATTGTAGCAAGGTTTGATCAACTACTCTTCTTCCTCCATTGTAGCAAGGTTTGATCAACTACTCTTCTTCCTCCATTGTATCTATGTTTGTTGAGCTACTCTTCTTCCTCCATTGTAGCAAGGTTTGATCAATTACTCTTCTTCCTCCATTATAGCAAGGTTTGATCAACTACTCTTCTTCCTCCATTGTAGCAAGGTTTGATCAACTACACTTCTTCCTCCATTGTAGCAAGGTTTGATCAACTACTCTTCTTCCTCCATTGTAGCAAGGTTTGATCAACTACACTTCTTCCTCCATTGTAGCAAGGTTTGATCTACTCTTCTTCCTCCATTGTAGCTGTATTTGATCAACTACTCTTCTTCCTCCATTGTAGCAAGGTTTGATCAACTACACTTCTTCCTCCATTGTAGCAAGGTTTGATCAACTACTCTTCTTCCTCCATTGTAGCAAGGTTTGATCAACTACACTTCTTCCTCCATTGTAGCAAGGTTTGATCAACTACACTTCTTCCTCCACTGTAGCAAGGTTTGATCAACTACTCTTCTTCCTCCATTGTAGCAAGGTTTGATCAACTACACTTCTTCCTCCATTGTAGCAATGTTTGATCAACTACTCTTCTTCCTCCATTGTAGCAAGGTTTGATCAACTACACTTCTTCCTCCATTGTAGCAAGGTTTGATCAACTACACTTCTTCCTCCATTGTAGCAAGGTTTGATCAACTACACTTCTTCCTCCATTGTAGCAAGGTTTGATCAACTACACTTCTTCCTCCATTGTAGCAATGTTTGATCAACTACTCTTCTTCCTCCACTGTAGCAAGGTTTGATCATTTACTCTTCTTCCTCCACTGTAGCAAGGTTTGATCAACTACTCTTCTTCCTCCACTGTAGCAAGGTTTGATCAACTCCTCTTCTTCCTCCACTGTAGCAAGGTTTGATCAACTACACTTCTTCCTCCACTGCAGCAATGTTTGATCAACTACTCTTCTCTCTCCGCTGTAGAAATGTTTCATCAACAACTCTTCTTTCGTCACTGTAGCAATGTTTGATCAACTACTCTTCTTTCGTCACTGTAGCAATCTTTTATAAATTACTTTCCTGCCTTCCCAGTAGCAATGTTTGCTAAACTACTCTTCTTCCCTCACTGTAGCAAAGTTTGGTTACCTATCCTTCTTCCTTCACTGTAGCGATATATGATTAGCTACTCTTCTTCCCACACTATAGCAACGTTTGGAAGACTTATCACAAATCATCTCAAGGGTTCAAGGGAATAACAGAAAGTAGAAAAGATGAGCCCCGCAAGAACCCGAACACCCAAGTAAAAACAAAAGCACAGTGGAGGTTATAGCTAAACAGTAGTCACCATCAAAACCAAACATGGGTTAATGGAAGCTAACAAGACTACATTCATACAGTTCGTATCAATCAATTCGCTTTGTGTTTGTTGTTGTTGCTGTTGTTTGGTTTTGTTTCTGATTACATGATACGTGTTCTTAACTTGCGTGCCTCATCTATTTGTTACATTAACCCACTCAGTACCATCCCGTTGTTACACTACCCCACTCTGTACCATCCAGTTGTTACACTACCCCCACTGTACCATCCAGTTGTTACACTACCATACTCTGTACCATCCAGTTGTTACACTACCCCCACTGTACCATCCAGTTGTTACACTACCATACTCTGTACCATCCAGTTGTTACACTACCCCCACTCTGTACCATCCAGTTGTTACACTACCCGACTCTGTACCATCCAGTTGTTACACTACCCCACTCTGTACCATCCAGTTTTTACATTAACCCACTCTGTACCATCCAGCTGTTACACTAATCCACTCTGTACCATCCAGTTGTTACACTACCCCACTCTGTACCATCCAGCTGTTACACAACCCCACTCTAATTGTTGCACTATTACGAGAATGAGTTAACGTAACAATTTCTCAAGACAGAACAAGTTATAGTAACAACTTACACAACTATAATGAGTTAAATCATCAACTTCTTCTGATATAACAAGGTAAAATAGCAATTTCCCAGAATAGAACGAATTACAGTAACAATTTCTTTGGATTAAAAGATTTGAAGTAACAATTTCTTAGAATAAAACGAGTTACAGTAACAATGTCTTTTGGATAGAAAGAGTTGAAGTAACAATTTCTTAGAATAGAACTAGTTAAAGTAATAACTTCTATGGATTTAAAGAGTTAATTAGCACATTCTTAGGATAGAACAAGCTAACATAACCTCTGATGGCGGTGACTGAGTTAATGGCGTGTAACATAGGACTATTTTTAGATAATGAAAATGAAATAATAGCAAGCATATGAGTTGTTGTCCATGCTGCTAAAGTGTTTGCTTATACTTTATTTTTAATTTTTTTTTGGCGTTCTCTTGCTTGCTTTGAACCCACGCGTAGTCCATACACGTGTTACTATTTATAGTGCACTGGACTCATCTTTGCGTATAAACTTTCCCTTTTAGCTGTGTCTCTCCCTATCAGGTGAACCCACTCCGACTTCTGAGGTACTTGTAATTTGCGTCAAGGGCGAGAAGTGAACATTTTGGTTCAATGGGCCGGTGTAGAGGTTGAACCCACAGCATGGAGAACGCCTGTCAATGGCAGTGAGGAAAATAATGTTAATATCTTATATAGAACTTATAATGTTATATGCATGTAAAGCATGGACAATATGCAGACAAGATGGGGGCGGGGGGGGGGGGTGGGGGGAGACACCTAATGCAATGGAAATGTGGTTTCTGAGAAAAAATGCGAAGAATACCACGGACGGACAGATGCACGAGTGAGACGGTCCTTCAAGGAACAAATGAAAAATGTAAATTGATTAGAGAAATTAGACATTGTCAGTCGAGATTTTGGGGTTTTTGTTTTTGTTTTGGAGCTTGTTATTTGAAGCAGCAAACTTGAAATCTTTGTGACAACTGGCAAGTTTGTCGGGAAAAGTGTCAGCAGGGAGAAGACAAAGTATAATTACCTGGCCCCATGGCGTAATCAGGACAAAAACACAGACCAGGTCCTCTGGTAGCCGTGTGAGATGGCAAACTACTATTGCTTACCTTAACTGCATGGCACATGATGATGATGGTGACCACGATATATATAAATATAGGTGTGTGTGTGTGCGTGCGTGCGTGCGTGCGTGCGTGTGTGTGTGTGTGTGTGTGTGGCAGAACATGTATGGTGATGTCTATGTGTAATGAAAGTAATACTTCACAAATTATATCATGCTGATGACCGCATGTTTTATCAACGGGACACGGCCTAACACTCACGCACATAAATGAGAAGGGGTGGAATCAGTCGCACATTTGTGTAGCAATGTAGCCAAAGATGTGGAAACAGATAACTTTATTAGCCAAGTGGAGCTTCCTCGCCACTAAGAAATTTGATGAAGTCAGTGTCGATTAAACCAAGCAACAAACTGAGAATGTTTTCCCCTCTCCGTGCTGCTGTATAGATCAGAAACATGGAGCATGACTAACACAACCGCTAATAAACCTTCTTTATGTCTTTTCTTTTGTCTTCCACTTATACCGTTAGGCGTCGTGGGAAGTTCCAGCGCCTGTTACAATCTCCTTTCCTCCAATATCTCCATGATTCATGAGCAGTGTCTTTCTAGGATCAAGTAAATTCCCTACCGCTTTGCTAGACCTGTCATATGTTGTTACCTACTTAACCCAACTTAACATTCTTTTGACAATGTTTACTTTCCTATGTGAATGTATCATGCACTATTGATGAACGAAAGATGAGTGATTGGAAGGGCCAAATGTAAGACGGGCCTGCGTGTCAATTTGTGACCCTTTGAAAATAAAGTTCAGTCAGTCAATCAAACAAACCCTCTTATATTTGCTGCTACCATTAAGTCACGCTCGCCGACAGACTTGTCGTTACTCACATTTGAAATCGCTCTACCAACTAAGAACGTACTGAAATTCAAAATGGAGCGAGCTATTGCCTTTTTGCTCTACTCAAAGTTTCTGTTCTCGCTGAGCTCACCTTACGATTACAGTCAGTCAGCCGTTAACCGGTGTCTGTGAGGAATAGGAGGACTACCATAACATGACAGAATCACGAATGTTGAGACTAGGGGGAGACCTAGACAAGCTTCCAGCGAATCAAGAGATATGGCGAGGACACTGGCGCTGGCGAGGCTTCACGTTAAGACAACGTGATAGAGTATAACTAGAAAGTCTTGTCTCTAGAACACACACGGCAAATGAAATATAGGGAGACATTAAACACACGTAAAACAGAATTAGAGTAATAATGTGGGGAGGACGCTGGGGGAGCTGCAGGAGATAACACAAGATTGGACGGCTGACAAGAGTTGGTTCAGGACATGTGCTCCAGAGGAGGTTACAGAAGAAACAAAACAAACAAAGGAAACAGAACAGCAGAAAACAAACAAACAAACAAAGCGCAGACAATCAACTGTATACCATTAATTGATTGATACCATTGATTGTTTGGAAATCTTCATTTATTTCACAATCTAACAAATATTTTTGAATATTTCTACGTCGGATTTTTGTTTCTTTTTGTGAATGCCAGTGTTTGTTTCGACTAATGAAGATGCAGTTGGCCTACATTGTTTAGTCTGTTACTGTAATCCCCGAGGAGGCTTTGCCCTCACAATACCTGTATGCTCTGCCAGAAGGCCGGACCGGGATACAAAACTGCGGGGAAAGTCAAGAAGCTGTGTGTCGTTTGCTTACGTGTGTACTCGTGTGTTGTGCTTGTGTCGTTTGCTTACGTGTGTACTCGTGTGCTGTACCTGTGTCGTTTGCTTACGTGTTCCTATGCTGTGCGTGTGTCGTTTGCTTACGTGTGTACTCGTGTGCTGTGCTTGTGTCGTTTGCTTACGTGTGTGCTCGTGTGCTGTGCTTTGTGTCGTTTGCTTACGTGTGTAATCATGTGCTGTGGTTGTGTCGCCGTGAAAAGGCTGGGTGTCCAACACTGACAGAAGCCAACAATGTTTAACAGAACTGACATCCAAGACATGTGACCGTGACCCGGATTTCAGTTCCATCTATTTAGCATAATAACCCGCCTCCTCGCTCCCACCCCTTCAACTTATTTTTGTAACATGTTAATTTTTGTGTGCAGCGAAAGAAATGTCTTGGAATAGCTGTCAAGGTTGGCGCGAAATAAAAGAAAACTCTTGGAGGGAACGATTGACGGAGACAACAAAGAGCCAGAACGGGAACGCTAATTTATAGATGAAGTATGTGGTAAAATAAAACACAGCAAAGGTTGGCAGATAATAATCTTGTAATATGACATATATGTCAGCAGAAGCGGGGTGTATGAAAGACAACAAAATAACTGAACAAGCGAGCAAGAAATAATAATATAAGTTTATTGATGCAGCAGAAAAGCCAAATAACGTGGTGCCTGGCAAAGGACACAAGTGGGAAAGATACATCAGCTTTATGGAGGAAGTGAGAGGTATCAAAGACTGAAGAATCGATCTAGTTGCCAGCAATAGCTGGTCTGTTTAAGAATGTCCCTGGAAATGTGCGTGTGTGGTGTGAGTGTGTGTGGAGTTCGTCCTGGTCGAGGTACAAAGGGAGGAGAGGGGGGTAACAAAACGCGATGGTAGTCAAGAGACGCATTCTGCCAGTCTTGTCATGTTTCTAGGACTAGGTTTGTGGAAAGCCAATAGAAACGCTTGCACGAAATCGGGTTATGATAATGATTTCTTTTCTGTATTTCAGATTATTATGATCATAGCTGTTCGCCAGCGCTCCCGGCAGAAGCAGCTCTGACGTCGCGGGCACATTTCGGGGCCAGGCAGCTAACGATAGGAGGAGGTGCAGTCGGCGTGGGTCTGCTCGCTCGTCTGCTGGGATTGGAAGAAGCAGCTGTCCGTCTCTGCGGGAACTCCGCGGGAAGTAGAGACTTGTTTTAGAAAACGTGTTATTTTTCCCCCTGAGCTTTTTTAATTCTTACCTTTGGGTAATATTTCTGATTTCACATTATTGTATTCGTGATTGGCAATAAGTTGCCAAGCTACGGTTGTTACGTTACCCAAGAGGTCAGTTGTGTTTTTAGTGTTTTAAAGTGGCCAAAAACACGTTTTACACTAAGTTTATTTTCGGGAATTGCTTTCTGTTCACATTTGACTTCACGGGAATGAACTTTGTGTTTATTTTATTTTTGTTGTAATTAGAGTTTCCTGTTTTCGTGAGTAAAAACCGGAGACGAGTTATTTATTTGTGGTGTTTTCTAGTAAACTGTGATGTGTGGGTGCAGCAGCGGCAGCGACAATCACGGACATCGCTGTGTCGTTATGATGATGATGGGATAGAACCGTCTGTTAGAGACCGCATAGATGATTTAGTTAATCCGGTACATGTTCTCGCGCAGTGTTCGGCTGCCAGCTTTACTGTGTTAGTTGTCAAGTCAACAAATACATGATAACAAGTGCAGCAATGTCTAGGCGGAAGCAGTCGCGACCCCGGCATGTGGACAACGAAGGGATAAGTGTAGGGGTCGAAGCTGATGGACTCGGTGTCAAAGATTCCGGACTTAGGCCGCTGGAACTTGGCGACGGTGTTGACGATTCTACACTGCCGCTACGCAAAAGGAGCGTGCACGACGTAGATAATGAGGAAGACGACAAAAGTACGGAGATAGACAACACTGGTAAGTGAATAAGTATGTTTTTATTTTGGTAATTCTTGTGGTTCACTTTTCTTGTTTTGTTTTGATTTTACTGCTCACACCCCAAGATAAGAATTGTGTGAAAGTCTACGGAATGTAACCAGGTACTTTGCCGCTACCGGCCAGTTTTTAGTTGAGAAGATTAACAAAGTGTTTCACAACTTGACTTTAATTAATTATTAATTCAAAGGGCCGCTATAGAATAGTGGCTAGACGCTGGCTCACCGGCCCGGTGGTTTTGGGTTTAAATTCAGATCGAGACGGAATTTTAAACATTTTTTATGGGCTCCATCTCGGCCCAGCCTTAAAGGGGTGTCATGTAATGTCCTGGAAATATTGACGACCCGCGCAGTATTGACCACAGCACCCCTGGGGTACCCATGGGTTTATAAAAATATAGTTATAGCACCATATGATCTACCTTAATCCTGAAAGGGTGGGTCATTTACTTATTTTACATTACTAATTATTGTTTTTGTGGCTAGCATCAACACGTGAATCGTGTAGTGCCCCACAAAAAGTTACCGTATATTAGTCTCTAGACATATATGATCACCAAAGCGACACGGCTGCATATCCATACATAAGTATAAAGTCGAGTTACTCACCGTACACAGATGCACACGGAATACTAAGATCTTACTGTAACTATATTCATTATATGAATCTAGATTGTCATTCATTACCATTAAGTATTATCGCAATATTTATACTGGACACTTGACAGAGATCATCTAGCATAGTGACAATTAGTCGTAGTGTACGAGCAATTAAAACGTTTCCACAGACTCAGCGTTTGTAACGACCACATTTGTAACCACTACATGTGTAACTATCACATTTGTAACTACCACTACCACCTTTGTAACCACCACCTTTGTAACCACCATATTTGTAACTAACCAAGTGCTCAACTTCCTAATCCGCTCTTGTGTACAGTTGCCCTCTCCTATAAACTTAATGTTGCTTATATTGTAATACAAGTCAGCAGGTTATAAAAAATATTTGAAATAGATTTTGTCACTTGTGATCGTGTTATTCTAAGGCTTACCGGTTCTGTTTTTCTGTTTGTTGATTCATTCATATCGAAATATTAATAACACTGTAGAAAGCCGGCCACTTGAAAAGCGCACCCATTTTCAGATAGCTGTGCATGGGATCCCAGTTTTCACCGAAATTTTCCTGTAGCGCTATTATGCTGCCGATAGTCTTAAGGGATATGTGAATTTCCCGTCCGTTACTTAAGATTAATTTCTGGTTATTTCCTTTATTTGCCCATCTGTCGTTACGGTGAGAGTCTCCTGGTTGCTCAATTTTCAACTGTCTCGTTTTATGATCCTGACCATTGATGCATGCAACACAGTTGAAATAATTTGTCTTCAGACAGTCAGTGCCGTATGGCTTTGGTGATCATATCTGTCTACAGCCTCCTGTCTCGTGTACTGCTTATTTCTGATACTGATGTCCCTCTATGCCATGGTGTCAAACTGCCCGACATCTTCTCTTTCTCCCCTGTCTCTCTTCCACTGCACATTCCCGTTGTTTCGATGTAGTCATCTTTCTCCGTCTAATGATGTGCGCAAACAAATGTCTACTTTCCTCCTTTAGTACGAGTAACCGCTTCTCTTCGTAACTTCTTTCAGAATATCTTCATTACACTGTTCATCCGTACATGGTTAAAATCATTAATGTCATTGTCTCCTCGGCACTTCGACTTATTAGTGGGCGAATATTTATTAATTTGGTTAATTTGATTAACAAAATAACAGATGCTCAAACCAACTATGGTTTCTGAGGACCTATGATATAATTTCCATATTATGCCCATGCTTCCGCAACTCCCAGATCCCATTGACTAGTCGGATACATTTACTGCACTCGGTTGATAGCGACACTTGTTGATAATGTCAAGGGCACGGTCGGACGCGGTTTCAAAGCCTGGACTCGTCGCCTGCTAAGCGAGGGATAGATTGGCCATCTATTTCTCCGTGCATTGAGACTTACACAATTTGAAGGCCCTATCACATCACAGACTCATAGCAGAAAACTGCTCGATACAAATTGTTGTTGTTGGTTCATGGCGTGCACTTGTATTCCACGCATGCTTGTGTTTTCCGTTACCTCAGTTATTTCATATTACTTTAGTGGGGAAAAAAAAATAACGCAAGTAACAAATACAAATAAATAAATAAATACAAACTCTGAGAATTGCCTAATGCCCATGCTAGATTTAACTTTTTATCGTAAACTTTCAAAGAATTATTCATTATATATATAATTACCCGGTCAACTTTTGATTAGCACAATATATACCAATACTTCCCGTAACGTGAAATTGTGTTTTTGTTGTTGTTTGTTTAAACGAGATATAAGCAATAACAGACGGACGATCGCTTAAATATTTTAAAATACAAAATGCCATAACAATAGCGTAACATACGATGTTATTATCACCAAGTGCCAGCTCGGGGTGTCGCGGCAGGGACGCCAGACTCCGACATGCTGGTCATGTGTTTGAACACATTTATCAACCATTGACCTAGGCTCCCAGTTTGACACAGCTAAAACGGGTGCCAGGAACTGTTCTGGGAAGGAGAGGCGGCCGGTGCAGTACCGACCACAACTAGTAACGATTAGTCTATATAAATCTATATAGAACCTGCCTCTCTCTCTCTCTCTCTCTCTCTCTCTCTCTATATATATATATATATATATATATATATATATATATATATATATATATATATATATATATAAATTGATTTATGAACAAAGATTATATGTATGGACAAAGATTGATTGTATGAACAAAGATTATATGTATGGATAAAGATTGATTGCATGAACAAAGATTATATGTATGGGCAAAGATTACAAAATAACACAAAGTAATGCAACTTTGCAGAACACAATTACGGAATGATAGGAAATTGAGGCTACTAGTCTTCCTCAGCACACAAATACAGACAACACAACATATAAACACGGGTTGATGCTATAGTCACAACATCGAAGCATAAGAACGGGATAAGAAGGATGGAAACATGGCACACAAATATGAGAACAATGACGAGAAAACAAATATGAAATATGTTTTACTTATCTCAGAATCCGAGGCGGTGCTACATTTTTGTGTAAAGAAAGATTATATGGACAGGGGGAAAATTATATATATATATATATATATATATATATATATATATATATATATATATATATATATATATATATATATATATATATATATATATATATATATATATATATATATATTGGCAACGATTATAAATATAGGCATATCGACTTATAGACAAAGATTGTCTGTATGATCAAAGATAATATGCACAGACAAATAGTAGAGTGTACAGACAAAGATTAAATGTATATGCTTATATATGTACAATCACATATTTCACACACACACACACACACACACACACACACACACACACACTCACACACACACACACACACACACACACACACTCTCTCTCACTAATTAATATATAATTTATTCGCTAATATAACATGTAACCTATACATGTGTACAATACATACACCTGTGTGTTTACTTCATTAGTCTTCCTTTTGATATATATGTCATGTGTACAGTACATACACCTGTTTATTTACTTTTTTTTCGTCTTCCTTCTGCTATATCTATAATGTGTACAGTACAGGTATACGTGGTTGTTTACTTTCTACGTCTTATATCTATCATGTGTATCCACTGTCACATATCACCCTTCCCCACCAAACAGCCACATCCCCAGTTCTCAATAAGGCTTCTGTGCCTACGCCCCCTATTTTCCCCATTGCTAACAAAACAGTGCCTGAAACCGGTGTGGAAACACCACCTACCACGACCTCATCCCGACCAGTCTGTACGTGCAACGTGCTGTGCCACACCGTGACCTGTAGCATTCTACTATGCCTCTCAGTACATGTGAAGTTCCAGCAGCGGACTTGAACACCCAGTTGGTTTCTGAGCTTGGCGAGGGGAAGGCATGTTCTGCAAAACAGTTCCCGTAGAGAGGATACTTTTGGTAACGGGTCCCAAGGGAAGGCTTCGCACCAACCTCACTCCGATTGATGCAGATTCTTGTCATTGATTAGATAACCTGATCGCCGATGCCCGGGCTTAAGAGATCAGCCAAAGAACATTCCAAACAACCAACCAACTAAACAACAAACCAACCAATTATTGAAACCACCAACAAATGAATCAACCAATCAACAAAACAAAAATCCAGCACACCAACCAACCAACAAAATAACCAACACACAATATAACCAACCAGCGAAATAAATAACCAACAAACAAAACAACCAACCGGCAAAACAACCAACCCATAAAACAACAAAACAACGAACCAACCAACGGGAAAAAAAACAACTAACCAGTAAAACAACAAAA
>OY992889.1:53824299-53939299 GCA_963921405.1 Cepaea hortensis | reverse complement strand
TGCACAATCTGCCCCGGCTGTTTTCTTCTTGTTTCTGTGTGCCTCACTGGGTTTATGCTGTAGTTAGTTTTCTTTTACTATCATTGAGCATTCATAATATGGATGCGGATTGATCAGACCTTATTAAAGTAACGACATGTATCACATAATTACTTTACAGGATTCCCGTATGCCACTCACGCTCATTGCTATTATTATTATTATTATTATTATTATTATTAATTATTATTAATAGTAGTAGTAGTAGTAGTAGCAGCAGTAGTAGTAGTAGTAGTAGTAATAGTAGTAGTAGTAGTAGTAGTAGTAGTAGTAGTAGTAGTAGTAGTAGTAGTAGTAGTATTAGCAGTAGTAACAGTAGCAGCAGCAACAGTAGCAGCAGAATTTAGAGGTCAGCGTGCCTGAAAGGTAAAGAGTTTAAACTCCATATGTCCTGATACCGGGGTAGGAGGTTCATACCCTACTCCGGCCAGTTAGACTTCAGCCTTGACGTCTCGTTCAGAAAGCAATGGCAAACTACTGAATGTAACATTGCCTAGGAAGTAAACCTGGGTTTGATTATTATTATTATTATTATTATTATTATTATTATTATTATTATTATTATGATTATTCGTGTTGTTTTTGTTGCTGAATGTATAGAGTATACTTGCTTTGTTCTGGGTATTGTTTATCTGTTTTTTCTCTCTCTCCATCTCTCTCTCTCTCTCTGTCTCTCTCTCTCTCTCTCTCTCTCTCTCTCTCTCTCTCTCTCTCTCATCTCACTCTCTAATCTCTCTCTTATAGATCTCTTTTGCGTTTTAGTCTTGCATCTTTCATTTTTTTTTTTTCACTCCTGGTGATCCAGCCTACAAAATGGTAACAGAATATGACATGGATAGTAAAGGGTGACAGGATAGATATTGACCTCATCTAGTGCTCATTGCTGATTGGTCTACCAAATATGATGTTAGTGCCAAGTAAGGCGCGTACAATAAAAATAAAAGCGCAAGAGTGAGACAGTACATGCAGATGTTTCTGAGCCGCGGCGATCCATGCCATACAGTCCATGGCGTACAATTTCGCAATGATGATTAAAAAAAAAAAAAAAAAATTAGTTGCAAATCCTTTACAGGGCGTAGCAGCCAACTCCAGCATCTTGTGGCTGTTTGTGATTTATTGACACATTTACGTTCAGTAGTTTGCCATTGATTTCTGGACGATAATGCTGATAAAGACATTTTCTACTGATATTTGCATGTATTATCGAATTATGTATTGCATAATCAGAAGTAGGCAACACAGGATAGATCATAATATCATGAGAAATCCTTCACATATGATAGATCATAATATCATGAGAAATCCTTCACATATGACAGACAATAATATAATGAGAAGTCCTGTATATATGGGGACGGATTCTTGCTGTTATGAAGACAAAGTTCGTTTCACAACAAATCGCGTGTGTTTTTGTGTTGTTATAATCCTGACCCGCCTGACCCTTTCCACTTTCCGTTTATGTTTATCTGCTCATTGTAATTTACACAGCTTTGATTTAATTCAATCCATTTCAAACACACACACACATACACACACACACACACACACACACACACACACACAAACACACGCACACAAACACACACACATGCAAACACGCAAGAACGCACGCTCGCACACACACACACACACACACACACACACACACACACACATATATATATATATATATATATATATATATATATATCGCAAATACAGTTGTAGTACAACAAAGATGAAGTTTCTGCTGACAACTTGGTACCTTATTTGTTCAATCGGGTTTCTTATTTTGGACCTAATTCCAACTTAATACTGCCCTCACTTACCGCCTGCTTCCTGCACTATGATTGTCTTGGTGAAGTAATCCAGCCGCCTGTGTCCCACTACGAAGGTGAGGGTTTGTTTCCGCACTCCTAATTTCGATTCACCAGTGAAATGGGAGCCGGCTTCGTGGCTTAGAGGTTATGACTTTTCTCCGTAATCTCGTATACTCTCGTGGGTTAACGCGATGACGGTAAGAATCAGCGGTGGTTCGAATCGCATCGATAACTTACGGGGTATGTGAGCCGGCCGCTCAGAAAGCAATGGCAAACTACTGAGCGTAATCTTGCCAAGAAATCAACATACAGCTGAAAGATGCTGGTGTTGACAGCAATGTCCTGTAAAGGATATGCAAAGATGCTGGTGTTGACAGCAATGTCCTGTAAAGGATATGCAAAAAAAAAAAAGTGAAATGGGTGTTGTTGTTGTTTTTTTTTTTACTTATCGAAACATCTTGCCTGTAACTGTTTTGCCTGTTACCATTTTCATCACCCGGCACTGTCATCATTGATGATGATGATGACAGTGACAATGCCGGGTGATGAAAATGGTATCAGGCAAAACAGTTTCCCTGTGTTATTCTGAAACACCACGCTTACATTGGAATCTACATTACTCTTTGCCTTCGCTAAAACTGTTCGACAAGGCCAGACGGACACATACTCAGATTGCATTTTGGCACCATTAAAATTGGGGCTCTTGGCTGGTTGTTGAAGTTGAGGAGGGAGCACATATAGGAATGTCCCGAATGCTGTGATGTCGGTTCTAGACTCCGATCAACTCAACTCAACTCAAGTCAGCTCACCTCAACCCAACTCAACTCAACTCAACTCAACTCAACTCAACTCAACCCAGCTCACTAACAACATATAAGTGTGAAAAATGTTTGACAAAAGGCTTTTCTTGTGTCCAGTGGCACTTGCCAGTTCATTAGAATATGTGGCATTTTACATACTTGATTGTCCTTGTTGGACTTATCGTTTTCTGCCTGATTTATTTTATGCACAAATTCTCATAGCTGGGATCAACTTTGGATATTTAGAATGTAAGAACTATCACAATGTGGTTTAGGCAGGAGAACTAGCAGATTGAGGTGGACTTTCCGTCCCTTAGCAAAAAGCCAGACCTGACATTGAGCCCTCGTCTGATGCCGCTCAAGCCATTGTTGGTGTAACGCCCTACCCACTGCGCCACAGTGCCCACTGTTTTACAATATATTCATAAGTAAATAACTTAATGTTGAACACAAACTAATACAACTCAAAAAAGGTAAAATAAATAAGAGAAGCGTGTGTGCTGAATTAATCTATCAACTTTTAACTGCATAACCATTCCATCATCTGGCATTAACACTCTGGTAACCGGTGATTACAGGGAGCCGAGTTCCTGTGTTTTTCTTCTCTAGTGTCAGCTGTCTTCTCTCATTACGGATACAATTAATGGCAACTCATTTATCATCCTATCAATACACATATATTACCTTTGTTATGTTCCTCCTCTGCGGTCTGCCCCTTCCCGTTTTCGCGACTATTTTACTCCTACACTCTTTGGTATCTTCTTTGCTGTTCTCTTAAGGCAAGCATTTGGGACTGCCACTGAAGGCATATACCTCCACACAAGATCTGATGGCAAACTTTTTAACCCATCAAGACTCAAGGCAAAGACCAAAATAAGACCAAGATGCGTAAGAGAACTACTTTTTGCAGATGATGCAGCACTGACTACTCATACAGCAGAAGATCTCCAAAGGCTCATAGATCGTTTTGCAGCTGCCTGCAAAGACTTTGGGCTCACCATTAGCCTAAATAAAACACAGGTGATGGAACAAGATGCTGATGCGCCTCCGTCAATCAAAATCTCTAATTATGAATTGAAAGTCGTCCACGATTTTGTGTATCTGGGATCGACAATATCAGATAATCTTTCATTAGAGACAGAAATCGACAGACGCATTGGAAAGGCAGCCACAACATTTTCCAGGCTAGCTAAAAGAGTTTGGGAGAATAATAGACTAACAGAGCGTACAAAAGCTCAAGTATATAAAGCTTGTGTTGTTAGCACACTACTCTATGGGTCTGAATCCTGGACCCTGTACTCAAGACAGGAAAGGAAGTTGAATTCCTTCCACATAAGATGTCTGAGACGTATCCTGGGCATAACATGGAAAGACCACATAACAAACAAACAGGTGCTTGAAAGAGCAGATATTACCACAGTGCACACCCTCCTCAAGCAGAGACGCCTCCGGTGGTTGGGCCACGTATCTCGAATGGAGGACGAACGTATTCCCAAAGATCTCCTTTACGGAGAACTAGCCACAGGAAAGAGGCCAACCGGAAGACCCCAAATGCGATATAGGGATGTGTGTAAACAAGATATGAAAACCATTGGAATAGATCCAGACACGTGGGAGAGAGTTGCAACAGACAGATGCTCCTGGAGAAGAGATGTACGAAACGGACTGGTGCTCTTTGAGCGCAATCAGATCCAAAAAACTGAGGAGAGACGGCACAGGCTCAAAGAGCAGTCACTTACTGCGGGACTTGCCTCGTCTCACAGATGCGGAAACTGTGACAGAGATTGTCATTCTCGAATTGGACTATACAGTCACCAGCGGTGCTGCCAGGCACCTCCCAAGCGGCACAACTCTATAGTCCTTCAGGACTGAAAGAGGCCTACTACTACTACTATATCAGTTGAACTCCGCGGAAACCTCGATATATAAAGCCCAACTAGCTTGCACTCTGTCACTGTTTCTGCTTCACCTCGACACCGCGAGATACAGGGTGTTTATTAAATGTCTGTGCAGTGTTTGAAAATATTGCTTTCGACAGGCCGCTCTAAGGAACGAGACGGAGCCATATGGAGTAAACCCGGTGCAATGAAGTCGATCCCCTTGCCTGTACGCCCCAGTTATCAGTTTAAGTCTAAACCACCAAACTGACCACCTCGAACATTCTTTGGCGTGGAGACACACGTATCAGTTGTTATATTATACTTTGTGCTATCATACTGGCTAATGTATTTGCTTACCGTCATGGTAGTTCGTAGTTTAAACTTCAGCAGTAGCGGAACATTTCCCCCGAAAGTACAGCTCTGTTTGGCCCTGAGTAAACAAAAATTGATAGTTGCCAATTCTCTTAAACTTGTCAGTTTGCCATAACAAAATTCACAAACTCAGCCGACTAGCCACTTTGAATATGCCTCATGGTTAGTCGAATCGATCACCATCACAGTAGTCCGTAGTTAAAACCCTCAGAGTTGTGGCCATGTGCCAAACAGAAAACTGGTGATATCAATTTCTTTGAAAATGTAAAGTCTGTCATAACCACATTGACAAACCCAATCGCTTACCATCACGGTAGTCCGTAGTTCAACCCTTACTAGTGGCGGGACGGCTTCACCGATAGTTACTGTTAAGAGAAAAAGTAAGTCACAACAATTTCTTTGTTAATGGAAAATCTGCCAAAACTACATTGGCAAACCCAACAGAATGTCACATCCCGAATATGCCGTAAATGGCACGTAACTCGAGAACTTTAATTTCAGTTTCACTGTATCTGCCATTATCATCTCACACAATGAAGATACTGTTGTTGTTGTTTTTATTCTCTTATTTGTTTTATGTTTGCTTTGTTTGCCTGACACTTTTACAGCTGTTATTGGGAAATGTTTTAATGATAATGTTTTGCATCTAGGCTATTAGTTTTTGATACGTTTACTGTCGTTTGGCTGCAGTCGCTTTCATTATTTTCTCTATAGCGTGATTCTTTCAGTCTCATCACATGCCATCATATTACTTGTTAGGGCATAATTTGTGTCTGAACAATGGCTTCCAAAAACATAATCACAGCTTCGTTTTTAAAAGAATCAAAATATTAATGATCAGCATCATCATCATGTGCCAGGCGCATCTTATTCATCAGCGACTATCGATTCATCTATGTTCTGTGAATAAAATAAGATATGCAAATAGATATGCCCCAAGGTGAGGAAAAGACTCTGGCAACAGAATAGGAAGCACATTGAGAAAAAGAAGTGAAAATGCAGGGAGACGTAACCACACACGGAGAAGAGAATTACAGGATTGAATAATATTGGGAGGGGATGGGAAGCTGCAGGGGATAGCAACAGATAGATCGGCCCCGCGTGGGTTAGTTGAGGGAGCAATGCCCCAGTGGGGGATAAAGAGAAGAAGAAGAAGAAGAAGAAGAAGAAAAAGAAGAAGAAGAAGAAGAAGAAGAAGAAGAAGAAGAAGAAGGGAGAGGAGGATGAAGAGGAGGAGAAGGAGAAGAGAAAGAAGAGGAAGAAGAAGAGGCTGTAGAAGAAGAAGAATGAGGAGAAGAAGGAGGAGGAGAAGAAGGAAGAGAAGAAGGGGGAGACGAGGACGATGAAGAGGAAGAGGAAGAGGAAGATGAAGAAGAGTGCCTAAATGGGATGAAAAGCGTGTGCAAAAATTCGAAATATGTAAACGTAGTGATCTAGTTAGGCTGAACAATTGATAAAGGAATAATGTTATGAAAATTCAATAGACTGAAGAAGACTTCATAAAGTAGAACACAGGGAGAAGGATAGCGTGGCATGACCACATTCCAAGACATAAAGTACCACCTAAATGTAGCAACGGGCAAAATAATGGGCAAGGAGGAAGAGGTCAGCAGAGGACAACATTTATAAAACAGGCATGCACGTATGTATCCGTTCAGATATACATACAATTAAGAGCGACACAAGACATACAACTGTGTCATAGTGGCGAGGACAACTATGGGATGGGTCAAAGACAACTATAGAATGGAGCGATGACAATTGTGGTAGGGGACGATAGCTTTTATAGAATGGCATTTTCAGAAAGTCCTCGTATCCATTTTGTGCTCGTTAAGAATCCCACGGCACTTAAATGTCGCATAAATATAATTTTCGTTTACAATACGTGTGTGTTGTGAGTACATAATTACTTGTCCTTTCAGGACGCTGTAATCACTACTTTAATAGGCAATTTTAAGTTCAGTGTTTTTTTTTAAAACCAGAAGTTAACGTTTAAGTCGATTTGACCACTGTGTGGAAATGAATATCCTACCCACCGTCAGCACACACATATACACGCATACACATAAACACACACGTATGTGGGATCATGTTCAGAATTTCCTGGAAATTATTCGTGAAGAAAGACAGTGATGACGGGACTTGGTCATCAGGTTTCATGCTATAACATTATGGGACGGGTTAGTAGCCAGGTACGGTTACTGCGAAGGGTTATCTTTGCGTTTTATATATATATATAGATATATATTCATATATATATATATATATATATATATATATATATATATATATATATATATATATATATATATATATATATATATATATATTCAAACATCCTTAGTAGGTCAGCATGGCCGTATAAAAAAGATCGCCTGTTCTTAAACATTCGGTGTGCTGAGGCCGAAGTAAGGGGTACAACCCCCACACCGGACAGTTGGTCTAAAATGTTGACCTTTCGTCCTTTGACTTAGGGGTGTAAATTAAAAGTACCTCTGAAGTCGGAGTGGGTTAGCCTAATGGCGACGGTCACTGTTAATAGGTAAAGCTAATGCACACACAGAAGTCATTCCAGCATTACTAGTAGTGTGTCAGGACTACGCTTGAGTTCAAAGCGAGCGAGCGAGGTCCCCCCACTTAGATGCGTTGGTTTCTACTCGCATGAAGCCAACACACTATTTACTTTTAGGACAACCCTTTCTGACGGTTAAAAAAGTTACTTACATGTCATGTGCAAATTGTCGCAGTCAACCCCAACATTTTTGGATTTACTATGCAAGTTTACGTTCAGTAGTTTGGCATTAATTTCTGAACGAATAAATATAAACATCGATACAATGTGGTCTGCTTCCAAATCGCCTGCAGCTGATTTCGAACGCTGTATGCAGGATTACGAATGACGTTTGCAACCACTTTAAAGAATGTACATAATGAATAATTTAGAATTTTCGTATCGACTGCCGTAAGCTGCTCAAAACGTGCCCGACATGGTACTTATACTTTATGTCTTACGATATAAAATAACACAAATACAGAAAATGTAGGACATTGCGGCGACTAGACTTCATCAGCAAACAAATACATACACAAAACACTGCACATACACATCAGGAAGACACTGCAGTGACTACATTAAAAATGCGATGAGAAGAATGGACAGATGAAGAATTAGAACAATGGAAAGAAAATCAAACATGTGATACGTATCTCAGAATCACGGAAGCAAAGAATGAATCAATAAAATCTAAAATTAGAATTGGTAAGCTTTACCAGAGCACGTTTAAAAGTGACAGAATGGACGTTTGGGATTAAAGCCTTCTTCACCACAAAAACATGATCATACTTTGATACAACCACATGAATTTGTGTGCGTGCGTGCGTGCGTGCGTGCGTGCGTGCGTGTGTGTGTGTATATATATAAATAAATATATATATATATATTTAAATTCGCATATCCTTTACGGGACATCGCTGTCAACAGCAGCATCTTTCAGCTGTCTGTTGATTTCTTGGCAAGATTACGCTCAGTAGTTTATATATATATATATATATATATATATATATATATATATATATATATATATATATATATATATATATATATATATATATATATATATATATATAGTTACATGTTTCCTGGCAACAAGTGTGTAGTTCAAGGCCTCTTGTCACGGCGATACAGATGGGGTTGAACCGGAACCAGCACATTACAACATATTGTTTTCTCTTCCTCTGTAACTGCAACCATCCTCCAATAACAGTAATCTTCATCGGCTTTCCTTTCTTCGTCACTTTCATCATTCACCCTCAGCACGCCTGTAGTCATTAATTTACCACTAATGGTTTCTTTAAGCGCCAACCTTTGCTGTGATATTAAATTCCCTTGTATGTCGGTGAACAATTCCTCTAATATATTATCATTAAAGATTGTTTTCTTCGTTGCTGGCTGTAGAAAGCTTGTGGGAGCAAGATGTGGCAACGATAATTCGATTTCTTGTCCGTGTTTCTGTACTTTTGTCCAGTTGGTGATTGATGCTTCCCAAGTTTTTTAACGAACAGTAGGATAGCCGTCTGTATGAGTCTTCATGTTGATCAACTCAGGTTGAATACAGGGTGTCCGGAGAATCATAGTTCAGTTTGGAACTTGACCAACGTTTCAGGTGTATATTTAACAGCTTTCGCAATTTTACAGTCAACCTTTTTTTTTTAAAGCAGATTTTGTTTTTACATTTGCCAGAGGTGTTAAGGCCACGGGGCTTGCGCTTGAACTTCCGATGCTCTGATTGCGAGGTTGGGGAATCGGTCCCTACATAGGTCAATTGGATTTCATTGGTGACTTACCGTTCAGTCCTTATTTTCATTACGAGTATTAGATGGAAACATCATGCCTTATTTTTGTTACAAGGACTTCTTCCGTTTCTTCCTTGTTCTTTTTTCAAGGGAGCACGTCACACCAATGTATGCACACCAGAGGTCAGTATGTCCAACTTCCGCGTGTTTTTCGTGCGTGGTTTGCTTCCTCTAGACAAGTTCCATCCAAGGTAACAGGCTCTAGTTTTGTTTTTTTTTTTTGTTTTTTTTGCGCTCGCTTGCTCGCTTTGAACTCAAGCGTAGTCCGTACACACTATTTGTAGTGGTGCTGGACTGAATTTTGCATGTGGGTTAGCTTTCCCTATTAACAGTGTCCCTCGCCATCAGAGGTACTTGTAATTTACGTCCCCAACTCAAGGACGACAGGTTAACATTTTAGTCCAACTGTCCGGTGTAGGGGTTGAACCCCTTACCTCGGCATCAGCACACCGGGTGTTTAAGAATATACGTTCTTATCCATTAGGCCATGATGACTTACACGGGCTCTAGTTATCCGTGGGTATATTTTTTTATCCTAACAATTTTGCCAAGGCTGCTGCCTTATGATACTGTTCGGGATTTCCAACTGCCGTGAGTCTTTTAACATGTACAACTTGCAATCGGGACAACTGTTTTTCGCCCTTATCCGAAATGGCTAGGTAGACGATGCCATTATCCACGAGATCAGAGGGGCTTTTTATATTATTTGATACAATTGGTTCTGTTAAAAGGAAGTGATGGAAACAGGATTGTTCACTATCGTTACACTGAACTGATGGAAACCACCACAGTAGGTTTGTTACGAAGAATTAATTAAAACCGTATGCTTTATTTTTATAAATAGGAATTGATAGAAATCGCATGCTTTATTTTTATAACAAAGAATTGATGAAAACTGGATTTTATATTTTTGTTACAAAGAATTTGCGGAAACCGACTGCTTTATATTTGTTACAAGGAAGTGATTCAATTCGCGTGCTTTTAGCTCCAAAGAAATGACGGAAAGCCGATTCTTTATTTTTGTGGCAAAGAATTGATGGAAGCCTTGTAGTTGGTATCGATGTTTGTAATCTAGATGCCCAGAAGGTCAAGGCCTGTATATATACAACACGTTGACAAATCTTGTGTTGTTTCGAATGTTGTCGCCTGAAACAAAATACGTTGTTTATAATTATAATTTGATCGAGTGGATTGGGCAGGGGGGGAGAATGCAGAACAATACGGAAGCCTTACGAGACACTAGAAATAGTTGCAGAGATATTAGATGTTGACTAGCACTATATGAGAGCCATTGAAGTAGATAGTGAGGGATTCGTAGAATAGCAGGTTGGAGATAAATATGTAGGGAACACCTAGGTTCGAACCTGTCCCCGCTAGAATCCACTGTCGGTGCCTGGTGTTATGTATTTGACTCTGCTTCTTCTGATAGTTCATACTCTGTGGATTTGGTGGCTATATTCTTCCAAAACCTCCTAACTGGTGCTTTCCTAATCATTCCGGTAGTGATGCTTGCGCAATCTGGACTTCTTTTTTTTCTAGCATCTTTCCTGTAGGTGTTGCTCTATCTCGTACGCCTCTAAATGTCCAAGTGGTACATGTTCACTTCTTATGCCATGTTCAAATACATTTGGATGGTCTAATTATGATACAAGTACCCAGTTCTGTTCCACATTTAACATCTTTCATGGCGCCATCATACACCTGTCAAGAAATCTGTTAACAGACTCTGTGTAGCCCCTGATTGACTTCTCACTAATCTGCTGATTGTCCATGATTCACACATATACGACACATTCAGGGTTTTTCGGGAATCATCATCATCAAGTGCCCGTGATCTTCGGTGATATCGGTCTTCGCTGTTCTAGATCAACTCTGCTGTTGATATTTCTTCATGCCACCGTCTGAATCCAACCAGCATCATTTCTCTTGATCGGCTTCTGTCTCTCTTCCCCTCGATTTTTCCAGTTGTCATGATGTTCTCCAATGCCTCTCTTGTCATCGCATGACCGAAGAAAGTTGTGTGTCTCTTTCTTATTGTTGCATATAGTGTTCTTGTTTCATTAGCCTCTTTCAGGCAATCGTCGTTAGTTACCCTGGCAGTCCAAGGAATACGCTACATTCGTCTCAGGAACCACATATCTGCTGCTTCCATGTTCTTCCTAATATTTTCATTTACATTCCAGTGTGAGGAACGGCTGTCCGAGTGGCTAGAATGCCGGATTCTTCTTCGGAAGACTCGGTTTCGCATCCTTGGTAAGGTGGGGAGTTTTGGTTTCTGTCGGGGGCAAAAAGAAAACTCGAACCTGCAGAGTTCGCACATTAGCCAGGCGGCCTTAATTCCTCAGGCTCAAGACCTCCCTGAAATACACCGCAAGGTACTTTATTGACAGCAAATGACAGATGACATTCCAGTGATTTTTCAGCCACGATGTATAAATAAGTTTATTAACATTTCGTTTATTCTCTCTCTCTTTCTCTTCTCTCTCTTCTCTCTCTCTCTCTCTCTCTCTCTCTCTCTCTCTCTCTCTCTCTCTCTCTCTCTCTCTCTCTCTCTCTCATACACACATACGCCTTTCATCTCCCAGTGGAGCAGACTCTCAACACACTCACGCCAAGCCTGTTGTAGATCTCTTCATGTTTAGTTGGATGTTGTAGATAAGTGTTCTACTGGATGAGGAAGTCAGTTTTACACCAACCCTCCCTAGTCGCCACCTACGACACACACGGTAGTCTGCAATGTTTACTATTCTTTGCTTCCTTTTTGGCCCTGGAAACGCATCGGCATTAACTATAACTGAATAGGGCATGATTTATCCTACACGTGTGTAAATAACCAGCCACAGAGCATTCTTAACCCACAGTCCATGATTAGTTTTCATACAGCGCAACTGATTATACAAGTCCAACTATTTTTCTCGTTATTATCTAACAAAGATATATCGCATACTATCTTCTTCTTCTTCTTCTTCTTCTTCTTCTTCTTCTTCTTCTTCTTCTTCTTCTTCTTCTTCTTCTACTACTACTTCTTCTTCTTCTTCTTCTTCTTCTTCTTCTTCTTCTTCTTCTTCTTCTTCTTCTTCTTCTTCTTCTTCTTCTTCTTCTTCTTCTTCTTCTTCTTCCTCCTCCTCCTCCTCCTCTTCTTCTTCTTCTTCTTCTTCTTCTTCTTCTTCTTCTTCTTCTTCTTCTTCTTCTTCTTCTTCTTCTTCTTCTTCTTCTTCTTCTTCTTCTTCTTCTTATTATTATTATTATTATTACGAATTGACAAGAACTCGCATTCTTAGACATCCGGTGTGCTCATGCCGAGGTAATGAGTTCAAATCCTACACATGACATTTGGATTAAAATGTTAACTACTCGTCCTTGACTTAAGAAAAATTTATTATTATTATTATTGTTATTATTATTATTATTATTATTATTATTATTATTATTATTATTATTATTATTATTATTATGAGACATTGACCGAATTAAAGGATACATTCAGACGTCGTTAATGTATTTTTTCAGAAGTGATTACACGAACTGCTCTCCATCGGGTCCCTGTCGCACACTAGCCTACTAACTACTAAGTCTGGTATTGTATAACAGTTATCACACATGTCCTGGACACAGCGCGCTATCTCTACTTGGACGCCATTCAATAACAGCCCAAGACAAGACAGGCGGCTGTGGAAGTCATAGAGCAGAAACAGAAAATGGAAAATGAAATTACTCGGCTAGTCAGCACTGTGTCCCAGCCGTGTTTGTGAAATCAAGTGCGCTAACAGCTGTTGTCAGCTCTGATTGTCTTCAAGCCAGCTGACCCATGCACAGGATGACTTTGTCCCCGGCTTTAACGCCGCGCAAACTTCCATCCCTGGTGGGGTTTTGGCGATGGGAGTCAGTCATGACCTCATTTTCCTGCCTATTGATCTGATGGGTCACTGTAATTAGCCACTCCAGAAAAGAACGTGACCCGAGAAGAGACAGCGTTAACTCATCACTAATCTCCAGTTTCTCTGTTTCCTCTTTAGTTTGGCGCTTTCTTCGTGGTCAGTCCTCGGCAAAGTTGTTCCGTGCCATCAGAACAAGACCTATCGAGTAATTTTGATCGTGAAGACAAACACAGGCAAATACAGAACATCTAAAACATCAAAGGATCTGTGGAGCCACAAAGAAACCCGGTTCCCACATTCATGTGCATTGACGGAAACTCAAAAGACAGTAGCCCGTGGAAGTAGCCGACAATTGAAGCATAGTTAGATATCACATGGAGGTATCGGGTTCGAATCTTGTTTACCTATAGCAGTCGAGTGTTTATGATGGTGTCTGATGCCTGGTTGATGACCATTCGTTCAGTTCACCTAGTTAATCTCTGCTCTTCTTTAACTTCCCGAGTCTTAAAGCTCCTGGGTGCAAGCACTGTGTAATCCTCGTTTCTTGATTTTTAGAATTGACGCTTCCATCGAGCAAACTCGTAGAAGCTCCGTCTCAGCAAATATAGTTCAGTGTAGACTTATGCTACTTCATTCTACAAACCGGCGTCTGTGGCTTATGGGATAGTGATATACGTAGTTTCATGCTTCCCCGACATACCGAGGCGATGGTTTGCGTCAATGTCAATGGTATGAGACATCGGTCATTCAGAAAGCAAAAACAAACTACTAAACTAACATTGTCTAGTACAGTGGTTCTCAACCTTTTCTGGTCTATTCCCCCCTTTACCACTGGTCTAGTAAATCACAAACAGTCAAGTAAATGCTGGGGTTGAAGGCAACGTCCTATAAATGACATGACACCAACTTTCTTTCTCTTTCTGTAGCCGATGATGTCTTCCCAGTGCACGACATTCAATACTTCCAACTTGATTCTCCATGAGCGCCATCTTGATCTTCATCTGGTATTTCTCAGTGTACACCTTCTTTGCCACTATGTCTGTTCCCATTCAGCGTGGCCGAACCATCTAAATCTGTTTCTTCTTCTTTTCCTTCTTCGTTCGTGCGGAATAGTTGCTTTGGACGTTGTATTGTGCCTGTTTACAGCAGAGCTATGATATTTGCACCTTTCGACGGACACACCAGGCGACTTCTTCAGGCATTGTGTTGACCGGGTTAACCTTCAAAGCAAATCTGTTTGATTTGATCATATTTACTTCCAATTGGTAGTTTTGCACTGAGTTCTACATGTGTTCTTATCCTCTAATGTGCTGGTCAGTGTGTGAAACGTGTCTAATATAATATTCACATCGCCAGTATCAGTGCCTCCATGTAGAAACAATAGGACTAACAATCTTGAAAGCTGTTATCATTTTGTTGTTTCCCTCCCACTTCCCTTGGGATATTTCTTTCAGGTTCCCCATGAACTCCACGCCGTGCCCGAGGCCGATCGTTCTCTGGTAGCCTGTGAGACTGGCATATTGTTCCAGTCTCATCGTAGAACCTGCGGGCCCATCCAGGCACTATTTGGAGAGTCAGCGGACACAGTTATATGTGTTAATTGTATGGGTGTGATTAAATAAACTCATTGATATCTCACAGCGGGCGTTTTTCTTGTGAGCCCTCCAGTGACATGTTTACTCACAACAGATCACTAATCTAAAGGCAAATATTGGGCTCGCTGATCAATGCAGGACAAGTCACCGGAGTCTTTGATTTGTGTGGGTGGAGGACAAACTAGGGGAGGCCTTGATTTGTGTGGGTGGAGGACAAACCGGGGGAGGCCTTGATTTGTGTGGTGTTTGTTTACAAATTATAATTGTCACATTTTTCTTTGCGATTAGTAACTGATTTGCAACTGTAGATTGGCAGGAATCTGCCCTTCGCTGGTCTATTTCCGAATTTAAATCTTAGATTAGCCAGTGCTTCTTCAAGTGATACGTAGTTATACCGTGACGACACTCTATTCAGATACCACGTGTACACACATTTTTAAAATGTAAAAGCCCCTTGACCTGCTCCGTGGCGAAGAGGTTACGGATGCAGTTCGTAATCTTGCATACCCGAGTTCGAAACACAGCTGCGAGCAGCAGCCCGTCCTGAGTTGGTTTTATTTTTATACAATGGTATGGATGTCGGTCGTTCAGAAAGCAATGGCAAACTACTGAACGTAATCTTGCCAAGACATCACAATAGCAAGAAATGCTGGCATTGACTGCAACGTCCTGTAAAGGATATGTAACTACTTTAACTAAAAAGGTTCATTGTACACACCCTAGGCGCATTGGGCATATGCAGCTAGACACAGTTTTATAGACCACACGACACACAGCAGGAGATATGGTCGGTATCACTCCGGACACACGGACTCAGTCACACATCCCTTTAACTGACACACTGGCTCAGTCACAGATCCCTTTAACTGACACACGGACTCAGTCATAGATCTCATTAACTGACACACTGGCTCAGTCAGACATCCCTTTAACTGACACACGGACTCAGTCACAGATCTCATTAACTGACACACTGGCTCAGTCAGACATCCCTTTAACTGACACACGGTCTCAGTCATAGATCTCATTAACTGATACACGGACTCAGTCACACATCTCATTAACTGATACACTGGCTCAGTCACACATCTCTTTAACTGACACACGGACTCAGTCATAGATCTCATTAACTGATACACGGACTCAGTCACACATCTCATTAACTGACACACTGGCTCAGTCAGACATCTCTTTAACTGACACACTGGCTCAGTCAGACATCTCTTTAACTGACACACTGGCTCAGTCACACATCTCTTTAACTGATACACTGGCTCAGTCACTCATCTCTTTAACTGATACACGGACTCAGTCACACATCTCTTTAACTGATACACGGACTCAGTCACACATCTCTTTAACTGATACACGGACTCAGTCATAGATCTCATTAACTGATACACGGACTCAGTCACACATCTCTTTAACTGATACACGGACTCAGTCATAGATCTCATTAACTGATACACGGACTCAGTCACACATCTCTTTAACTGATACACGGACTCAGTCATAGATCTCATTAACTGATACACGGACTCAGTCATAGATCTCATTAACTGATACACGGACTCAGTCACACATCTCTTTAACTGACACACGGACTCAGTCATAAATCTCATTAACTGACACACTGGCTCAGTCAGACATCCCTTTAACTGACACACGGACTCAGTCATAGATCTCATTAACTGACACACTGGCTCAGTCAGACATCCCTTTAACAGACACACGGACTCAGTCATAGATCTCATTAACTGACACACTGGCTCAGTCAGACATCCCTTTAACTGACACACGGACTCAGTCATAGATCTCATTAACTGACACACTGGCTCAGTCAGACATCTCTTTAACTGACACACTGGCTCAGTCAGACATCTCTTTAACTGACACTGGCTCAGTCAGACATCTCTTTAACTGACACACTGGCTCAGTCACACATCTCATTAACTGACACACTGGCTCAGTCACACATCTCTTTAACTGATACACTGGCTCAGTCACACATCTCTTTAACTGACACTGGCTCAGTCACACATCTCTTTAACTGACACACTGGCTCAGTCAGACATCTTTTTAACTGACACACTGGCTCAGTCACACATCTCTTTAACTGATACACTGGCTCAGTCAGACATCTCTTTAACTGACACTGGCTCAGTCACACATCTCTTTAACTGACACACTGGCTCAGTCAGACATCTCTTTAACTGATACACGGACTCAGTCACACATCTCTTTAACTGACACTGGCTCAGTCACACATCTCTTTAACTGACACACTGGCTCAGTCACACATCTCTTTAACTGACACACTGGCTCAGTCAGACATCTCTTTAACTGATACACGGACTCAGACACAGATCTCTTTAACTGATACACGGACTCAGTCACAGATTTCATTAACTCACACGTGGATTGAGCCACAAGTCTCAATGACACACAGACTGAGTCACGGACCTCACAAACTGACACATGGAATGAGTCACAGACCTCACTACCATATAGATTGAGTCGTAGATCTCACTGACACACTGACTGAGTCACATAACTCACACACTGACACACTGATGGAGTCACATATCTCACACACTGACACACTGATTGAGTCACATATCTCACACACTGACACACTGATTGAATCACATATCTCACACAATGACTTTACATAGCCTTACTTTCTATAACCATCTCCACCTTTGGCCACTGCCATAAACCAACAACTTCCTCAAAAGGATGTCATCTTGGTGGACTTCAGTCATACAGAGGACTCGTTCCAGTACCGCCAAGTGCCTTCTTTTAACAAATTAAATCAACGGTTAAGGCACATAAATGGATAAAATAATTACACCGAAGGTAACAGGATCCTACAAACAAGGGGATCAGACCATTAACCATTGTGTTGCTGTATCTACTGATCACTCTGAAATCGCACCGACACCCCCCTCTTACCCTCTTACATCCACTTTCTTGTAATAATTAAATTTGCATTTTAGTTTACAAGCGATCTCATGTCACACAGATATGCTGGTTTAAGTCTCCAAGATAGGGAAAATAATCTGTTTTAATTAAATTCAAAGTCTAAAAGTCGCAGCTTGATTTATGATTATATCATTGCCCATGCCTCCTTTTTATGTATGTTCCTTCCTACGACTACATTTGCATACAATCCATCTGAATGTTGAAAAGAGACAAGCTCTTGTTCAACATGACAGCCAGGTTACGGCCCTTGTATCGGTAATTCTGGTGGATGGATCTACGGAGCGAGTGTTTCCTGTGTTATTAGTTTTGCCATTTGAAATTCATACTGTTTTTTTCTCTTCTGCTTGCTACCTTATTAACTATTCTGAAATAGTAGCCCCTACGGTCCATATTGTACGAGGCTTTGGTGTGCACGTCTCATCTCTGATTACTTGCTAAAAGTGTTCAATGAGGCTTGTAATCTTATAATCATCTGTAGACAATTCTCTATCGTTTGGAGAAAGCCCGCTTGTGATCTGGTTAGTGTAGAAAGGCGTTCTTGGTGTGGATGTGTGCTGTCTGGCATTACTTGCTGCATGCTGCCATCTATGACAATCTTCGATAGGCTGGCATCATTAGAATTCGGTTCTTGTCATTCTGCTAGCATGTACGTATATACATACATACACTCGCACGCGCACACACACACACACACACACACGCACACACATATATATGTATATATATAATCTCATCTCTCACCTCACCATGTTCCTCTTGTACCTTACAGTGTCGAGGTGAAGTATAAACTTCGTGAGAGTGCCCGATTATGGGCTTCATGTATCGACATTCCCATGGACTCTGCTATTCCATCCGTCCAATGTTTACGTGGTCGGCCTCTTCCTCTGTTTCCATCTGGTCTGTACATCATTGCTTGTTGTGGTATGCTGTTGGATGGTAACCTACTTGCATGGCCAAACCATTTGACTTGCTGCTTTCTAATAAAATCTAGTGCTGCTATAACACCAACTTTAGTCCTGATTTCTTCATTTCTGATTTTATCTCTTCTTGATACGTTGAGTATTCTTCTCAAGAATATCATTTCTGTTGTTGTGATTTTTCTTTTCTCTTTTTCTGTCATTGTCCAGGTTTGGCATTGGTAGCATAGAGTTGGTAGGAAGATTATGTTGTAAAGTGGTGCCATTTGTCCAATGAGTTTGTTTGCCTTATAGCATCTTTTTTCGATCTCGTCTTCTGATCTGCCATTTGATGATATTATGCTTCCTAGGTACTTGAAACTCTTTACTTGTTTCAAGGGATGTTCGTTTAGGTGAATTGTTGTTATTTTTTCTTCTTTTGTTATAGTAATTACCTCTGTTTTGCTTGTGCTAATTTTCATGTTATGTTCCCTACACATTTCGTTGAGACTATTCATGTGGTCTTATAATTCAGCTTCTTATTTTGCTATTAGTGCTTGGTCGTCCGTAAACAGGAGTTCTCTAATGGTTAGATTTGCAGATGGTTCTTCTTCTGTGTTCTCGCCATGCGGTATTCTTGCGGTCTCTATTTGGCTGGTTTCTTTACATATGTTGTCTATATATGTTATGAACAAGAGAGGGGACAGGACACAACCTTGTCGTACTCCAGATCTTATAGTGTAGGGTTCTGAGTGTCCTCCAGTTGCTCTCACTATGCATTCACTGTTGTTGTATAAGCTTCTACACAGATTTGTTAGATGTGTACTCACTCCATATTATTTAAGGATTTCCCACATCTTGTTTCTATCTACTCTATCGAATGCCTTTTCTTGGTCGACAAAGGCTAAGTAGAGTGTTTCATTGAATTCGATTGATTTTTCTGTAAGTTGTCTAAGAGCAAAAATGGCGTCTGTGCATCTTTTGTTTTTCCTAAATCCAAGTTGTGTTTCGCTTAGCTGGGGTTCTAAAGTAGTTCGTAATCTTTTTTCAAGAATTTTGCAAAATATTTTCCCAGTATGACTCAACAGTGAAATGCCTCTGTATTGTGTGCAATCTCTTTTGCTGCCTTTGTTTTTCCAAATTGGGATAATTATGGCGTTTCCCCATTCTCGTGGTGTCTGTTGTTCTAACCAAACATGGGTGAATAGTCTATGTAGCAATGCTGATCCTATTTCTCAAATTAGTTCATTTGGTATTTCATCTTGTAACGGTGATTTGTTCAATGGCGCGAATCTGATGGCTTCTATAATTTCTTCTTTTAATATGTCTGTTTCTAGTTCTTCGGTGGCATCTGTGTAGGTTTCTTGAATTCCTGTGACATCTGACGGGATGTTGAGAAGTTGTTCGAAATACTGCTTCAATCTTATTAGGATTTCTTTTTTTCCACTTATTGCTTCTCCATTTTCGCTGTTAATTATTTCAGTTGGGTCAAAGGGTTCTTCTCTGGTTCGCATTGCATTTATCTTTTTGTAGAAGTTTCCAGTTGCCTCCTTGTAGTTTTTATTTAGGGTTTCTCCATACTCTTCCCAGTCTTTTTGTTTTTCCCTCTTTACTATTCTATTCACACGTCTTCTCGCTATTCTGTATTCTATGTAATCACATTCCTGTTTGCTCTTCAACCACTTTTTATATTTCTCCTTTTTGTCTTTTACCGCTTTCTTTACCTCTGTGTTCCACCAACTTGTTATTTTCTTTATCTGTGTTTTGCGTTTTTTCGTGGTTCCACATGTTATTTTTGCAGAATTTAAAATGCTTGATTTGAACATCTCCCATTCTTCTTCCATGTATATATATATATATATATATATATATATATATATATATATATATATATATATATATATATATATATATATATATATATATATATATATATATATATATATATATATATATATATATATATATATATATATATAGTCAACAGAATCCTCTTCTTCACCTTGCCTCTCTAAGTACTAATATATTAGTCATACAGTATGAAATGAGGGGACTAGTTCATTTCCCTGTTTCCTCTCCCTATCCAACACAGAGCAGGTGTATCCATCACAGCAGGGGTGGCGGTCGGTTGTTTTATTTTCTCTGCGCATGCGCCCATAAATCGCCGAAGCCAGCGTCAGCAAGCCGCCTTGCGTGTTTGTGGCGTAGGCGACGAATACGTAACCACCGTCGGGCGATTATCGTCGTGGTGATGATGATGGTGGTGGCGATGATGTCGTTGAAGGCGTCGCAGCTGGAGAGATTAATATCCAGACTATGGTAATACGTTGAAGCACTCCACACATTATCACAGCAGGAATAGAAAGTGTCAGGCCTCGGCTAAAAACATATCCTCGATTCTGTGAAAGTGATTGAAAGTGACATTTGGTTATTCTATACCCAGTCTTTGGTTTACACACACATCCATCCTTGTGAGAACCGTCATTTCAGATGTCCGCGAAAAGCATTCGGCGACCGCCGCTGCTAAGCTAGATCGTCATGCTCCGATAGAAGTGAACATTATCTTCTAAATTGGTGCTGTCGCTCAGTGCTCACATTTCATTCTAACCGGGGCCGTCTCAAACAGTATATATCGGGCCTGTCACAAACTATAAACGCTTCTGTCTCACAAAGGTTATTACTTTGTTTTGTTCCGGGCGGTTGTGTGTTAAATTAATAGATGTAAGGGCCTGAAGGAACTGCAGTAGTAACACGATGCGGCAACTTGAGGTAAACTAACAATTTATCGACAATAGTCATACTGGTGAAGTTAGTGTTAGATACTCCCGTAGACTCGAATCTCCTTGGGGTTGCTCTTGTTGTCGAACATCAGCCGACATCATCATCATGTGCCCGACCAGCAGACGTAGCCGGTTATGCTTTTCCATATAACGCCGTCTATAATACTGTCTTATACAATTTATTATATGATACTCTCTTAATATTGTCATATAACACTGTCTTTCGTGTCTTGATTTACGATGATAATCTTCTGTGACACTGGCTCTGTCAATCCAACATCATGTCTTTTTGTCTGCCTCTGCCTCTCCTACGGCTAATTTTACCAGTTGCAACGATGTTTTCCAGCACCCCTCCCCTCATTATGTAATCCATGAACGCTGGTTGTCTCTTTCCCATAGTTGCATATAATGTTCTGCTTTCCTTAGCCTTTTCTAGACAATCGTTGTTAATACATACATCAGCCTGAATATATTCAAGGAACTTGAGGTTGTTGACGTCTTCACGAACTTGTAATGGAGGTAACGTAAGGCTTCTAGGCTTGTTATATGTTGGACTCTCTGGCAGTACATACTCAGTTATTATAGTTATAGGATTGTTAGATTATGTTGGAAAGGCTTTAGATAATGTCGTAAGGGTGATACATTTTTTTTTTCATAAGGCCATTAATTGCTGATGTAGGGATGGCAATTGTTGCCGTTGGACTGGTAGTTACTGCTTTGATCTACGAAGGGATCATCTGTTGTTGCAATTGAAGGCTAATGTAGTAAGAATATAGGGACATTTCTGTAAAAGTTTACATGTTTATTACCACCCTGATGTATGAAATAGCACTAACTCAGTAAACTACACAATTACCAGTAAACCAAGAGGTCAAGACGCTGGAGCGAAAACTGAGAACCCAACAATAGTATAACATGAAATGGCTTTGTCTGAAATTCACAAGCCAAAAGAAATAGAGGAAGACCTAACAACGCACAGGGAAATAAGTAGAAACAGAAATGAATTATATGCGGAGAACATGAACGGAGCTACATTGGATTGCTAAGAATAATGAGTGCTTGAAGTGATTTAGCTGAGGGCCTATGGGGAGAGGGTGAACGATGAAAACCAACCATTTAACTAGTATATTCCGAAAGCGGTTTTGAAGTTCTGCGACAGTACAGGAGTCTTGCCCTACCAGTCGCTATTCAGTGTTCAGATCAAGGTGTGTTTGTTTGCTTCGTTTCTATGCTACTTTCATATGTATTCATTTTGCCTTTCATGGATTAGAACTTGTGATCCGCGATGTGTAAGCTCCGTATCCTATCATCTCAACCACCTGCTCCACCCCTACTAACTGCTAAAATTGCTTCTTAAAAAAAAAACATTAGTGACCGGATGAGCAGACGGTGATATCACTGGAATGGTTCAGGCGTTGGATCAAGAATTATATAGAAATGAAATCTTATTTATGCTGTTAAAGGCTACAGCTGTAATGATTCTATTGTATGTCGAATCACGGACATGAAGAAAACCATTCAATTTGATTCATAAGGCGCTTGAACCGAATGGGTTTAAAGGTTGAATAGCAGAACAGACATCATGAAAGTCGTGGAAAGAACCAAACTTTCAGATAACAGACTCCCCGGAAACCAATTATGATAGTAAGAAGCAGTCGTTGTTATGGAATTAACTCCACTGGGAATAGAAAAAAGCATAACACAAACACACGATTTAGAGACAAGAAGGGAATTAGAGAAATTGCAAACTTGAAAGGAACATCAGCATATTAATTATTCGTCTTCGTACATCTGCAGATGTCAGTCTGAATACATTTAAATAAAGCAGCAGTCAACCTGAAGCTGCAGACGTCATCATCATCATCACGTGACCTGCCAACTTCCGGAGGTGTTCATTCATTTTCACATACCCCTGTCCTTGGTTTTCTGGAACAATTTTGTTGATGATTTTCCTCCATGTCACCGTCTGTCCATCTTTGTGCATTTATCTTGCTTGTCTCTGTCTCTTTTGGCGTTTTCATGATGGCCGTTCTGCCATTCAATCTTCATTTCCTTAGAATGTGTCCTCGGATGAAAGAGGGGTAGCTCTTTAGTGTTTTCCTTCTTCTTTCTGTTGGTCTCACTTGTAAATATTTAGTTGTTATTGATCATTTCTACTGTCACATTCATTTGTGACTTCAATAAGTTACTCAACACATGATTCCTCTGTCTGTTGCCCACAGTGTGTAGTCTGAAGATCACTTCTTGTTCCCTTCGGTTCAGTTTGGTTGTATATCATTTGTATTATATGCCTGATCACCAGTTTCACTTTTGATTCTGAATTTTCTTTCCACATACCATTTAGCCACATCGCAGGTTATGTCTGTATTTTGGTGAGGTAGTCTCCCACCTTTAATCGGTCTCATCATTGCAAGACATAATACACTAAATTGCTTCCATTACAAGACATAATACACTAAATTGCTTCCATTACAAGACATAATACACTAAATTGGTTCCATTGGCGTCCTATTGGATGTCTGACAGTCGTTGGAGTGGTGCTCTGTAAGTCTTCAAATTCTTGCCCGGTGCTCTTCAGTGTTGAAACTGTTGAGATCGCATCTATGAAAGTGGCTACGTGTCTCGCTTTCGTTTAGAAACTTAGACTGGTTGTTTGTATCATACGTGGAAACAGTTGTCCACCCACATATACGTCATACGCTCACACACATAACGCTGACTATCGTGTAACATGATGCTATTCTCTAGAAGGCTGTCCACACACTCATCCCTCATTACAGGTTCATTTTCTGAAAGAGACAAAATGGAAATGCTCCTGGGACCAGGGGCCTAATGAAAAAATAGATCTGTTATTCTGACTGGGATGAAAACAGTTTGTTATAGTAAATGAGGACTTTAAGCATTTCTATTTTCAAACAACAGCCTAAATATATTACAGAAATTGTTACAACGAGGGGGCTTCAAATGAAAACCTTAAATGTTTATTTCGTTGTCATTTTCGTTTTTTTTTTGTTTTTTTTTATGTGAATATATTCTGCAAGAGTAAAGAACACATGTATCATTTTTCGATTTAGCCATGACTGCGTTCAATGCAAGTCCTTCAGTGCCGATAAAGTGCTTAGATTCCCGTAGATATATCAACTCTGGGGTCACTACTCGGTGATCCTGACCCAATCGAGAACAGTCTGCCACAGAAGTCACACTGTTTTGGAGCTTCATACTCCACTCATACACTTGCTGGACTGACAGCCTTGCATAACCATACTGGACTTTCATTATCCGATGAATTTCTATAGGTTTCACCCCTTCTTGATAACCAAAAACGGATACCAGAACGCTGCTCCTCTTTGGTGCATGTCAAAAGTGTGACAGCCATATTTATACTGTCTTTATGACGTCATCATGTTCGTCCACACTGATGTCACGTGATTAACACTCTTGACATCATTAACAACAATATTGACAAGTTACAAGACAATGGTTGGTTACTGTAATTCCTGGCACTCATTTAAGGTTTTCATGTGAAGCCCCTTTATAGATTACATAATTTCTTGCTACATTGATGTAGGAACGGAATCGTGTTTATGCGTCCTGCTTCTGCGTCTTCTTAAAGTTAGTTGTATATCATTTACAGGACCTTGCAATCAACCCCGGCAAGTTTACGTTCAGTAGTTTGAGTCACATGTGCAGAGTTGCCAAAGCAGAGTGGTTGCAGAAACAATGCAAAGAATTATAGGATCTGGAAATAAAACACAACTCGAAAGAATTACATGAACATATAAAAAGATTTACAAAGAAGAAAAATAATATAACAGGAAATGGTTGTATCAGAGGAAATGAAGAAATTATAATTAATAACACTGACATAATAAAAAGATGGACAGAGTACACAGAAGATTTATTCTGGGACAACAGGATCAATATACTAACATTGCATAATACTCAAGATGGACCAAAAATATTAAAGGCTGAAGTAGAGCCATATAACTAAGATTCTACTCCAGGTCATACAAGAAAGAATTCAACATAAAATAGATGAGGAAGTAGCTGAAGAACAATTTGGGTTCCGCAAAGACAGCGGCACCAGAGAAGTAATTATCTGTTTGAGGATATTAATTGAAAAACATATAGAAGTTCAAAAAAGTGTATATGTTTGTTTTATAGACCACAAGAAAGCTTTTGATAGAGAACGACATGAACGACTAATTACGTGCCTTCAAGATATTGGAGCAGACGGAACGGACATCAGACTTATTAGTAACTTGTACTGGGAACAAGTGGCGTCTATTAGATGAGGAAATAACTATTCGTTGCCTATAGAGATAAAAAGAGGAGTACGGCAGGGATTTGTACTGTCCCCAAGCTTCTTCAGCCTATACACAGAACGAAGTTTTAAACAAGTTGAAATGCCTGGACTGAACATCAATGTAAGAATCATAAACAATCATAGGTGTGTCGACGATACCGTGTTACTGGCAGAAAGTGAGCAAGAGTTGCAAGACCTAGTGGAAGAAGTAAACAGGCACAGTGCAGAATGTGGCTTAGCTATTAACATCCAAAAACAAAAACTATGATAATTAGCAGTGAAAAAGAAGGTCATCACTGAACATCACAGTAAACGGGCAGATACTAGAACAAGTAACAAGGTTCTCCAATCTTGGACACATAATAATATAATAACAGATGATGGCAGAAGTGAAATAGAAATCAAAAAGAGAATAGGAATGGCCAACAATGCTTTCAGCGGCATGAAATCAGTATTAACATCTAGAGAGATTAATAACGCACTAAAATTGAGAATTATCAAATGCTACGTATATTAAAAGCTACTGTATGACGCGGAAGCCTGGACATTGAACAAGCAACTAGAAAGTCGCATAGAAGCCCTGGAGATGTGGATATACAGACGAATATGTCGTATTTCAAGGAAACAAAAACAATCAAATGCAGAGGTTCTAGAAAAACTGGGAATGAAGAGAGGGTTGATGAGGGAAATAAAAAGGAGCAAGTGAAAAGTTTCGGCCACGTTAAAAGACATGATACTCTTATAAAAACCATACTGGAAGGCAAGGTTGAGGGCGAGCAAGAGGTAGACAACAATACAAGTGGAAAGATAACATCAAGAGATGGACGAACTTCAGCCCGAAAGAATGAAGAGTCAAGGCGAGAGACAGTGTTGGAGATCCATTGCAGCCAACCTTCATTGTGGAGACGGCACCTTATTGATTGATTGCGTTTGCCCTTGCTTTCTGAAAAGACTGGTACCTATACCGCATTGTATGAAAACCAACGCAGGGCACTTTGCTATGAAATCGCCCGCAGCTGTGTTTCGAACGCGATATGCGGGATTGCGAATTTTGTTTCCGTAACGCGATGGCAAACTGCTGAGCATAATCTTGCCAAGAAATCAACAATCAGCTGAAAGATGCTGATGTTGACAGCGATGTCCTGTAAAGGATATGCGAATAAAAAAACAAACAAAAAAAAACAAAAAAAAACAAACAAACAAAAAATACCCGTTCACAGAACGCGAACAATATATAACGTTTAACCGACTCCCACGGTATATCACTAACTCTGAAAGTAAATGTCCCAAGTTGATGGTACTTTTGTCAAAGGACCCGCCTTAACAAATCACCACAAACTGATAAAGCTAACATAAGTTACTGCGTCACCGATTGCAGAAGCTAAGGTTCTCGCCGCGTTGGTAACTTAGGGGTATGTGAGCTGGTCGCTCAGAAAGCAATGGCAAACTACTGAGCGTAATCTTGCCTAGTACATCAACAGCAGCTGAAAAATGCTGATGTTGACTGCAACGTCCTGTAAGGATAAGCAAACAAAAATTGTTTTTGTAGGTCCTTAACAAGACAAAAAATAATAATAGTATTCTGGCAACAAAAGACATATATAACCTAACACCAAGCCACCAATTTCAACAAAGCGTCGGTGGCGTAGTGTTTAAACACTCTTCTTCCCGGTGGTTCTTGGGTTCGTTTCCCATCGGTAAACTTGACCATGGGTCCCAGGTCGAACCAGCCTAAAATGGGTACAGTGAGATGTCTTAAGGGAGTAAAGGCGGCGGTGGTGTGCCTACCACATCACCCACCCAGTGTCGAATGTTCTATACAATCTAGAAAACGATGGGTCTAGGACCAGTCGCCCAGTGCGCCTTAAGGCGCCTAGACGGGTCCTTTACCGACTTACCACCTTTGTAAGAATAGCACTGGCCTAGCCAATAGAGAGGAATCAGCCAGCAACAACAGCTGATAGTAAACACGAAATGCAATTAAACACATTCCATTAGTTTGATATCACCAGATTGTTTACATATATGCTAGTCATACCTTTATCAGACTCATGATTTATAGGTTAACCACTCTCTTCAAAAGAGTAATATCATATTTTACGATATTGTAACACTGTAAAACAAGTGAAGAAATGGCCTCAGTTGTTCACTTTACCCGCCGGAGAGAATACCAGCAATGACATTTGGGGGGACGGCATGCACAGATAGGAGCGCATATTATATTATCTTAATAAACGCAAGACATTGCTCATTCCCCGGTTTCCTCTATCCCGGCAGCTATAAAACACGGGTGTACACCACTTACCTCCCTTATCTGGACCGCAGACTGGGGTCAAAATATTGTGTGTGGCAACTGTAATAATATTCTTTATGAAAGATATAAAAGTATAGAAAGTAATGAATCCGTTTTCCCACCACGAGGCGCATTGGTTTTATAGGCAAAAGAGGGGTGAGGGGGTGTTTAATGCTGCATTGCACCGGGTTTCATCCGATATAGCTTGGTCTCTTTCTGCAGAGCGGTCTGTCGAAAGCGTCACACGGAGCACGAACTTCGTAGCTCCAGCGACGACTCACAGGAGGGTCTCGTGAGAAACTAGAGTTCGAAAACGAACCAGCGACCTCCGCAGCGCTAGGCCGAAGGCTTAACCTCTAAGCCACGGCGGTCCCCGTGTAGAGTATATGATGCTAATCCCACATTTTGTAACCGATCTGCACACTACAAGCGATGTGTTCTGTATCTCACCAGCCTCCTTTGGTTCCCAGGACATACCCTGGCATCTAGTTTTGGGTTGGATCCCCACTTATGAAGGGCATTTAAAACATTGCTTATCCGTTGCAGGACGATGCAAACACCCTAGCCTCTATTAGTTTATGATTTAATCGGAAATTGTACGTTCAGTAGTCTGTCATTGCTTTCTGAAGCCAACGTATAAGTCCAGCTGACAGGTTGTGAGGAGTGAACCCACTTCTCCACCGTGAGCGCGCAGGATGTTTAAGCCAGCACTAGAAGCCTCTGGGCTATGCTGGCCTTATTGCCAACATAACTACTATATTATGACATTCTGTGAAGTTTAAGATCATTCTTCTGTGGGGACATGGCTGTATGGGGAAGTGGTAAAATATGCCCCTTAAGTACTTTATTATTGTCAATAGTTTTCATGTTTGCCCGTATAGTTTTGAGTTATAATATTTAATCTTCGGGACAGGTAGTATATTGCTAATAAAGATTGCTGTAAATCAAAATCGGGCTGCGAGTTTGGCGTGTTTATAGCTGATAACGGGTGTTTTCTGTTTGTGAATGTGATACATGGCTTTCGTGTCTGTGGGAAGCCGAAGGCAGGCGTCGAATTGACAGGATGCTGACGTTAGTGTTGGCTTAACTAACTTTGTGTCTGTTGGTTTATCTCTATGTTGTTCGTGTAGAAGTAGTTGTAACAGGGGTGGTAGTGGTGGTGCTAGCAGTAGTTGTGGTGGTGACAGTAGTAGTAGAGGTAGTAGTAGTAGTAGTAGTAGTAGTAGTAGTAGTAGTAGTAGTAGTAGTAGTAGTAGTAGTAGTAGTAGTAGTAGTAGTAATAGTAGTAGTAGTAGCAGCAACAGCAATAGTAGTAGTAGTAGTCGTGGTAACAGAGGTGGTGATACTGGTAGAGATTACGTAATAGTGAAACAATGTTCATAGCCACAATATACAGCAGAGCTTTTCGAGTAATAGTAGTAGTAGTAGTAGTAGTAGTAGTAGTAGTAGTAGTAGTAGTAGTAGTAGTAGTAGTAGTAGTAGTAGTAGTAGTAATAGTAGTAGTAGTAGTAGTAGTAGTAGTAGTAGTAGTAGTAGTAGTAGTAGTAGTAGTAGCAGTAGCAGCAGCAGTAGTCGTAGTAGTAGTAGTAGTAGTAGTAGTAGTAGTAGTAGTAGTAGTAGTAGTAGTAGTAGTAGTAGTAGTAGTAGTAGTAGTAGTAGTAGCAGTAGTAGTTGTTGTTGTTGTTGTTGTTATTGTTGTTCTTGTTGTAGTAGTAATAGTAGTAGCAGTAGCAGTAATAGTAGCAGTAGTAGTAATAGTAGCAGTAGTAGTAGCAGTAGCAGCAGCAGTAGTAGTAGTAGCAGCAGCAATAGCAGCAGCAATAATAGCATCGGCGGCAGTAACAACAACAACAACTACAATCACAGCTGTTACCATTGTAGCCGTTGTTGCAACAGCACTAGTGGTATAAGTAGTTGTAGAAATAATAGTAGCAGCAGCGACAATAGCAATGATAGTTGTTGTTTTAGTTGTAGTAGCAGCAGCGACAATAGCAATGATAGTTGTTGTTTTAGTTGAAGTAGCAGCAGCAGTATTAGAAAACATGCATGATAATAGCGGATTGTGTATGACCACATTCTTACTTGGTCTTTTCTTGATAGTGATAGCAATGAGAGTAGTACAGTAGTCGTATCATCGTGCAGCAGTAGTAGTAGCAGCAGCAATTGTGATAGTAGCAGAAGTAGTAGTAGTAGTACTAGCACCAGCTGCAGCAGCAGTAGTTGTAGTAGTAGTTGTAGTAGTAGTAGTAGTAGTAGTAGTAGTAGTAGTAGTAGTAGTAGTAGTAGTAGTAGTAGTAGTAGTAGCTGTAGCAGTAGCATTAGTAGTAGCAGCACAATAATAATAATAGTAGTAGCAGTATTGGTAGTAGTAGTAGTAGTAGTAGTAGTAGTAGTAGTAGTAGTAGTAGTAGTAGTAGTAGTAGTGGTAGTGGTAGTAGTAGTCGTAGATTTGTAGTAGTAGTAGTAGTAGTAGTAGTAGTAGTAGTAGTAGTAGTAGTAGTAGTGGTAGTAGTAGTCGTAGTTTTGTAGTAGTAGTAGTAGTAGTAGTAGTAGTAGTAGTAGTAGTAGTAGTAGTAGTAGTAGTAGTAGTAGCCATTGTTGTAGTCGCAATAACTATATTAGTAATAAATGCGTATTAGTAGTAGTAGTAGTAGTAGTAGTAGTAGTAGTAGTAGTAGTAGTAGTAGTAGTAGTAGTAGTAATAGTAGTAGTAGTAGTAGTAGTAGTAGTAGTAGTAGTAGTAGTAGCAGCAGCAGTACACGTTCTTCTAATGACCGTGATAGTATAATTATACTTCAATAGACGTCCCTTGAACAGAATGTACATGTAAAAGGGGGCAGTAAACCACACGATGTAATAAAGTAGAATGCCACAGTCGTGGAGCAACTACGTGAGGCTGTGTCCCTACTGTGAGCTATGAGTAATGTTGGCGTTGTCTGCCCCTGACATGACGTTAGCGCATGTGACACAATTCTGCAACCTGCAATAAATATAATGTCCCTTTGTGAGGAATGCAGAATATGTCATTAACGTTTGTGGTCACATATTTACAACACGGGGACCATACTATTGTTATCCGTTGCGGTGTTTTAAGAGTAATTTCATGCACTGGAATGTTAAGGTTGTATTTCCAATGGCCCTAGGCTTTACAATTTCTTTTGGCTGATTGGATGGTATGCAGTTGATTTAATTAACGGTACTTTAAAAGCATAATCAAATCATCATCATCATTATGTGTAAGGCAGATTAAACTGGGCGGTATTGGTTAGTCTTCTCGAATGATCATCAGTCTTAGGTCAGCTCCATGTTCTTGTCCCAATTATATCATCTGGCCAATCCCTCCAGGTATTTATCTCTCTGCCTTCCTCTTCCTCTTTCTCCATCAATTTGCCAGATATCACTACGGTTTCTTGCTTATTTCTCCTCATATATAATGAAATGTTTTGCCATAATGTAGTTATTTATCTAGTCGATGCTGACAGTTGTTCTGATGTATTCGTGGATAGAAACGGCGAACTCAGCTTAAAGAGGGCAGGGTTCATGAGTTACGAATGACACCATGGAAACCTGCGGTTAATGACATTTGAGAGTTAGAAGGAAGTTGCAGTGTCTGCTTAAAAAGATATTAACGTTAGAAGGAGACTATAATGTCAGCGTTAGAAGGAAACTGCCATGTCAAAATTAGATAGAAACTATAATTTCAGAGTTTGAATTAAATTAACATGTCAGAATTAGAAGGAAGTTGCAGTGCCAAAGTGAAAAGATATTAACAATAGAAGGAGTCTATAATGATGATCGTTAGATGAAAACTATCATGTCAAAGTTAATAGGAAACTAACATGTCAAAGTTATAAGTAAACTACCATGTCAAAGTTATAAGTAAACTAACATGTCAAAGTTATAAGTAAACTAACATGTCAAAGTTATAAGTAAACTAACATGTCAAAGTTATAAGTAAACTAACATGTCAAAGTTATAAGTAAACTAACATGTCAAAGTTATAAGTAAACTAACATGTCAAAGTTATAAGTAAACTACCATGTCAAAGTTATAAGTAAACTAACATGTCAAAGTTATAAGTAAACTAACATGTCAAAGTTATAAGTAAACTACCATGTCAAAGTTATAAGTAAACTAACATGTCAAAGTTATAAGTAAACTAACATGTCAAAGTTATAAGAAGACTAACATGTCAAAGTTATAAGTAAACTATCATGTCAAAGTTATAAGTAAACTAACATGTCAAAGTTATAAGTAAACTAACATGTCAAAGTTATAAGTAAACTACCATGTCAAAGTTATAAGTAAACTAACATGTCAAAGTTATAAGTAAACTACCATGTCAAAGTTATAAGTAAACTAACATGTCAAAGTTATAAGTAAACTAACATGTGAAAGTTATAAGTAAACTACCATGTCAAAGTTATAAGTAAACTAACATGTCAAAGTTATAAGTAAACTAACATGTCAAAGTTATAAGTAAACTAACATGTCAAAGTTATAAGTAAACTACCATGTCAAAGTTATAAGTAAACTAACATGTCAAAGTTATAAGTAAACTAACAATGTCAAAGTTATAAGAAAACTAACATGTCAAAGTTATAAGTAAACTAACATGTCAAAGTTATAAGTAAACTAACATGTCAAAGTTATAAGTAAACTAACATATCAAAGTTATAAGTAAACTAACATGTCAAAGTTATAAGTTAACTAACATGTCAAAGTTATAAGTAAACTAACATGTCAAAGTTATAAGTAAACTAACATGTCAAAGTTATAAGTAAACTAACATGTCAAAGTTATAAGTAAACTAACATGTCAAAGTTATAAGTAAACTAACATGTCAAAGTTATAAGTAAACTAACATGTCAAAGTTATAAGTAAACTAACATGTCAAAGTTATAAGTAAACTAACATGTCAAAGTTATAAGTAAACTAACATGTCAAAGTTATAAGTAAACTACCATGTCAAAGTTATAAGTAAACTAACATGTCAAAGTTATAAGTAAACTACCATGTCAAAGTTATAAGAAAACTAACATGTCAAAGTTATAAGTAAACTAACATGTCAAAGTTATAAGTAAACCAACATGTCAAAGTTATAAGTAAACTAACATGTCAAAGTTATAAGTAAACTAACATGTCAAAGTTATAAGTAAACTAACATGTCAAAGTTATAAGTAAACTAACATGTCAAAGTTATAAGTAAACTAACATGTCAAAGTTATAAGTAAACCAACATGTCAAAGTTATAAGTAAACTAACATGTCAAAGTTATAAGTAAACTAACATGTCAAAGTTATAAGTAAACTAACATGTCAAAGTTATAAGTAAACTAACATGTCAAAGTTATAAGTAAACTAACATGTCAAAGTTATAAGTAAACCAACATGTGAAAGTTATAAGTAAACTAACATGTCAAAGTTATAAGTAAACTAACATGTCAAAGTTATAAGTAAACTAACATGTCAAAGTTATAAGTAAACTAACATGTCAAAGTTATAAGTAAACTAACATGCCAATATTTACAGGAAAATATCTTGTCAGTGATCGTGGGGTACTTACTTGTCTCAGTTGCAATGAAATTATGCCAAATTTATAAGAAAACTAGCATGTCAAAATTATAGGGAAACGAATGTGTCAATGCTAGATTGATACTATCATGTCAAACTTAGAAGGAAACTATCATGTCAACGATAGAAGGAAACTATCTTGTCAAAGTTAAAAGGAAACTACTATTTTAAAGCTTAAAGGCAACTATCCTGTCAATGTTAGAAGAAAACTAACATGTCAAAATTATAAGGAAACAATCATGTCAACATTGAAAAGAAACTACCACGTCAAGGTTAGAAGGAAACTGCCATGTCAAAGTCAGAAGGAAATAGTCGTGTCAACATTGAAAAGAAACTACCCCGTCAAGATTAGAAGGACACTGCCATGTCAAAGTCAGAAGGAAACAGTTGTGTAAACATTGAGAAGGAACTGGCACGTCAAGATTAGAAGGAATCTACCATGTCAAAGTTAGAAGAAAACTAACATGACAAAGTTAGAAGGAAACTAGGATGCTAAAATTAGGAAGAAACTTTCATGCCAGCATATATGAGTTACATATCTGGCAATAGAAGGGTTTGAAAGTACGAACTCTCTCTTCCGTCATCTTTTTCTGCATTCTGTTTCTACTGTACACACTTGTGGTTTTCTAATAGTAGGCGTTGCCGGAAATAGAATAACTTGCCCGTGACGCACATGTGCGCGGCGTGTATGATACATTAATAATTGACACTACAACAAATATGGCCATGTCATTTGACTCTGGTCGTCATTAGATGGCGACGTGACAAAATGACGGAAAGTGTTGCGGAACACCCACGCAGAAAATTGCAGCCTCGCCATTAGAATGTGCTCACAGCTGTATTCACAAATGGCAGCGGTGCGGCTGGGTGTCGTGCTCTACCCCGGACAAACATGGCAATTGCTGAGATGTGTATTTATAGACAGAGCTAATGCTATGTTAATCTGGACTCGTTGAGGACATTATAATCAGTCGACGTGGTTGAAGGAATAAGAGAGTTTCCTCTTAAACTTCCAGTGCGCTGATAGATAGGTAGGGCGTTCATTCCCAACACAGGAAGTAAGTTGTACTTACACGTTGATTTCTTGTTCAGAAAGCAATGGTCAACTACTGAGCGTAAACATTGACATGTTCAGTCAGCATTGTTCAAGTAATGAGCTTAAAATTAGCATGTTCAGAAAGCAAAGGTCAATTACTGGGCGTAAAAATGACATGTTCATAAACAATGATCAACTACTAAGCGTAAAATTGACATGTTCAGAAAGCAATGATCAACTACTAAGCGTAAAATTGACATGTTCATTAAGCAATAGTCAACCACTGAGCTTAAAATTGACATTAGAAACACTTTATTGTCAACATCGGAGACATCTTATCAATCCAACATTAGAAACACTTTATCGTTGTTAATATTAAAAACATGTTGCTAAACCAACATTAGCAACATTTCATGAAAACCAACATTAGGAACATTACACGAAAGCCAGCATTAGAGACATGTTATCAAATCAACAATAGGAACCACCCTTTCATAAAATCATTAGGAACACTGTATTCAATTCAGCATTACTCAAGCTGTTTATTAAAACCATTTATCTTCCTGCAACATTTTCATTAATTACTGCAAACTTTTACTTTAGAATTTCTCTTTCCCCCATCTGTTTTCGCACTCATTTATTTGACGCCTCTTGCTTTCCATGCCATATCCTATTTTGTTTACCACCACATTTAACGATCACACTTCTTTCTTTCGCGTGATCTCTCTGTATATATTCCACCGGGATGATCACGGGTACAGCAGACAAAAATATCTCTAAAAAACACCCCATAATGTGATTATAAAAGGCAAGCAGCCATTATGAATGTACGCAAGATAAATCAGTGTCTAACAACACTGGAGTGTAATTTGTGCAATACAATAGAAGGAAATCCAAGACTAAGCGTAATGAATGAACATGTCAAAAACAAATAAACGTCACCTCTTGTTTCAGAATTCCAATCGTCGATACTAACAGGGGCATACATTAGGTTTAAATTAGATTTTCTAAAGTGAGTGTAAATTTGGATAGATCTTATAAATGTTCTATGGATTTACAATAGATGAGGCTTTCTATCAAATTTTATTGCATTGAAATGTCTTGAAAGCGCGGCATTCATTTGTGTATTCAATAATATCCCCACAGAAGACACAAGTTTATCTTACAATTTGAACAGTTTATCTAGCTTTAGTTTTTCTTTCTTGTAGTGTTTCTGTCTTTCGGTTATTAATTCCTCCGTATGTATGACTTTGTGCCGTAATCCTGCATTGATAATGGTGAACAATTGAGACTACATGCTGAATGATAACTTGGAGGAGCCAAATGTTTCAGGTGTGGCTTGTGTAGAGGGCCCACTTTGATTCTTTGATACATTCGCCAGGGAGCCACATTCAGAGCGTGTGTACCTCATGCTGCGCTTTGGGCTGTTAATCTTTCAGTTTATATGGAATTACATTATCGTTGCCAGGTTATATGTCGTTTGAAGTTATGACTTAGTTATTGCTTCAGGTAGCTGGTACACCTGGTTAGTGATGACATAGTTATTGCTTCAGGTAGCTGGTACACATGGTTAGTGATAACTTGGTTATTGGTTCAGGTAGCTGGTACTTATGGTTAGTGATAACTTGGTTATTGTTTCAGGTTGCTGATACATATGGCTAGTGATGATTAGGTTATTGGTTCATGTAGCTGATACATATGGCTACTTGGTTATTGGTTCATGTAGCTGATACATATGGCTACTTGGTTATTGGTTCATGTAGCTGATACATATGGCTAGTGATGATTAGGTTATTGGTTCATGTAGCTGATACATATGGCTACTTGGTTATTGGTTCATGTAGCTGATACATATGGCTAGTGATGATTAGGTTATTGGTTCAGGTAGCTGATACATATGGCTAGTGATGATTAGGTTATTGGTTCATGTAGCTGATACATATGGCTACTTGGTTATTGGTTCATGTAGCTGATACATATGGCTAGTGATGATTAGGTTATTGGTTCATGTAGCTGATACATATGGCTAGTGATGATTAGGTTATTGGTTCATGTAGCTGATACATATGGCTAGTGATGATTAGGTTATTGGTTCATGTAGCTGATACATATGGCTAGTGATGATTAGGTTATTGGTTCATGTAGCTGATACATATGGCTACTTGGTTATTGGTTCATGTAGCTGATACATATGGCTAATGATGATTAGGTTATTGGTTCATGTAGCTGATACATATGGCTACTTGGTTATTGGTTCATGTAGCTGATACATATGGCTAGTGATGATTAGGTTATTGGTTCAGGTAGCTGATACATATGGCTGGTGATAACTTGGTTATTGGTTCAGGTAGCTGATACATATGGCTAGTGATGATTAGGTTATTGGTTCAGGTAGCTGATACATATGGCTAGTGATGATTAGGTTATTGGTTCAGGTAGCTGATACATATGGCTAGTGATAACTTGGTTATTGGTTCATGTAGCTGATACATATGGCTAGTGATAACTTGGTTATTGGTTCATGTAGCTGATACATATGGTTAGTGATAACTTGGTTATTGGTTCAGGTATCCCAATTTTTTACGGCGGGCTGCGGTGTGGTAAACGCTCCCAACACGGCCAGAAGAAACGCTTCAAAGACACTGAAAATCTCACTGAAAGCTTTTGGAATTCATTCTGACACCTGGGAGACTGCTGCAAAAGACCGTAAATCGTGGCGTACATCATTACATAAGGTAATGTGAAGCAACCAGAGCTACAAGAGCTGTGAAGAAAAGGCTGGACAGAAAAACCACTGCCGGAGATCCAACTCCTGGAACGTCAAGCTTTCTTTGCCCACATTGTCAAAGAACATTTCGAGCCAAAATATGCCTTATCAGCCATCTTAGAACTCACGGCTCCATACTTTCAAAACCACTGGATGAAATTAATGGTTATCATCATTCTTGATGGACAAACACCACTGGTTCAGGTAGCCGATACTTATGGTTAGTGTTGACTTGGTTATTGGTTTAGATAGCTTATGCTTATGGCTAGTGATGACTCGGTTATTGCTTCAAGTAGCAGATACTTAATAGCTAGTGATGACTTGGTTATTGGTTCAGGTAGCTGGTACACCTGGCTAGTGATAACTTGGTTATTGGTTTAGGTAGGTGATTCTTATGGCTAGTGTTGCAATGGTTATTGTTTCAGGTAGCTGATGCTTATAGCTAGTGATGACTTGGTTATTGGTTCAGGTAGCTGATGCTTATGGCTAGTGATGGCTTGGTTAGTGATTCAGGTAGCTGATACTTATGGCTAGTGATATCTTGGTTATTGTTTCAGATATCTGATACTTATGGCTTGTGATGTCTTGGTTATTGTTTCAGGTAGCTGATACTTATGGCTAGTGATGACTCCGTTATTGTTTCAGGTAGCTGATACTTATGGCTAGTGGTGGCTTTATTATTGATTCACATAACTGATACACCTGACTAATTTTGACTTAATTATAGATTCGTGTAGCTGGTACACCTGGCTAGTGTTAAAACTATTCTTGGCTCAGTTCAATGATACACCTGAGTAGTGACGTCATAGTTGTTGTCTGATATCGACGATACACCTGGCTAGTGATGTCACAGTCGAATAGAGGCCCTGGAGATGTGGTTATACAGGAGAATATGTCGTATTCCATGGAAACAAAAACAATTCAAATACAGAGGTTCTAGAAAAAACTGGGAATGAAAAGCGAGGTGTGAAAGAATTGAAAAAGAGGCAACTGAAATATTTTGGTAACGTTAAAAGACATTTTTAAAAAACCTCACTATAGGGGAAGGTTGAGGGCAAGTGAGCAAGAGGCAGACAACGATACAGGTGGAGAGATCACATGAAAAGATGGACGAACAACAATCTGACAGAATGTACTGTTAGGGCGGGAGACAGACAGTGTTGGAGATCCATTGCAGCCAACCTTCATTGTGGAGACGGCACCTGATTGATACTGGTAGAATTGACATAGAGAAGGACCTCTGTAGCTTGCCATTGTTGCACCAAACTAAACCGTTGCAAGTCTAGTTTCTACTGCTCACGATCAGCAGTGGTGGGAAAACATTCCACCATTTGCCTGGTTGCTGCAGGTGTTAGCCTCAAGATTCACCGAAACCAGTGTTATCATTCACATTTACATCAATCTGTTTCAGTGAATACGTGTTAATGTATCCCCCTGTTGTAAAGATAAGACAGTAAGATGAAGCTAGGCCAGTACTGTAAAACTCATGATAATAGTTAAATTGTTAACTGCCAGGTTGTGTTGTGTCTATGTTGTGTTTTCCATATGTTCGTGGTCATTTGGGGAACGATTCATTATAAATCAGTGTTTGGACGTAAATGTGTGCGGGGATAGGTTTGGTCGATCCGATACACCTGTAGACAGACTTGAGGCCGTTACTGTAGGTATATGTCTGTCTTATCTCTTCTCACTTCATACATAAATCCTTGCTAACCGACCTCTGTTTTATCACCGCTACTTCTCCCGTGTGGGTTTATTTGTTATCACCTTTACTTCTCTCGTGTAGGTTTGTTTAGAATATCTAGGTTTCTATTTTATCAGAATTAATGTATAGTTGGCACAAGATAGTTTGTTCATATAGTCATTATTCTATAGCTTATTCATAAAGCCGTCATTATACGTGTGTTCATATAGTCGTCATTATATACGTGTTACTATAGGCTTCATTATTAATATACAGATTATTCATATAGTCGTCATTATTAATAGACAATTGATTCATATAGTTGTCATTATTAATATAAACGTATTCATGTGTTGTATTGATAAGTTTACATACATGTGAAACAATTGTCAATGGCACCCAGAATAAATTTAAATACAGTATAAAATGTCGCTCAAACAATTTAACCCCCCCCCCCCCCACACACACACATCAGTTTTGTTGTTGTTGTTTTTTTTGGTTTTTTTAAAAATCCCACAGAGAAGTCACTTACCACCTATGAATTAATAATTTACAATAAAAAATTTTTTACATGTGTTCAGAACTAAACTGTTACAAAACATAATATTTGCATTTGCTCTTTTTTATGTTAAAATATTTAATAATCTACAAAGAATAAACAACTTAATTAATATATCGAGAAAAAAAATGTTAATACAAAATCAGATTAATTTATTGCAATGTTTGGTATATACAAAATGAATGACTTAGGATTGCACGCTGAGTGACTTCGCAACATTACTTTGGCACGGCACTATATAAGGCGTCTCCAAGTAATGGTCAATTTCAAGAGAAGTCAATTATTTTTTAGGCCTAAATTGATTGTTTCATTCTTAATTGATTCAGTGCCAAACACGGTGCACAATCAAACGAACAAGACTTATAATGTAAATTTCCATTCACTGAGTTTTAAAATTGTGGAAGATACCACGAAACAAAACAAATATCTTGATGACCCTAGTATGGCGATGTATCGCCCTTCTGTGTAAATGAGAGGTCACATTTGGCGATATACTATCCTTCTGCACTGAATTTGTTAAATATCGGACTGAAATATAAGGACTTCTCGTCCTTGACTTCTTCTTCTTCAGCGTTCCGAGTCATTGAGGTTCTTTGCTGCAAATACAATCCGTCTCCATTCGTCTCTCTGGTGGACCTTCTCTTGCCAGTCGTTGATTCCAAGTGCTTGTAGGTCTGTATATGTATTATCTCTCCACCGCCTTCTTGGTCTACCTCGGGGTCTGCGGTCATTTATTTCCTGAGTGTAAGCGAGTTTTGTTTCCCTATTATCTTCCATTCTTTCTATATGCCCCAGCCATTTTAGTCTATTAGCCTTCATGATACCAGTAACAAGGCTTCGTCTCTTTTCGTTGTACTCCAGGTTTCAGAGCCATACAGCACAACTGGTCTGATCGTCCTTGACTTCGGGACGTAAATTACAAGTAGCCTGCAAGTGGGCTTTCTTGATGGCCGGAGATACTGGTTATAGGGAGAGCTAGCTCACACGCACAAGTCCATCTAGTGTGGACTACGCTCAATTCATCCGATCAAACGTTAAAAAATAAACCACTAAACCTTTATTCACTCACTCTTTCGCACTCAAATCTTCCTTCTTCCTTCTCCATGCAGTCTCTTTGCAGCCCCGATTATGTTTCCCCTCTAAAAGACATGCCTGTGCAACCGTTCAGTCACCTGCGCATTATGAACGTGTCTAGCTATTGCCTCTTCAGATGATACCACCAGCGTCATCCCACGTAATTTCTCCTCTAGGTAGGTGGCCATCCACAACCGATATGTCAATGAGAATATATGTTGTGTGCGTTTTATGTCTTGCATATGTGAAATATGTCATCGTCCTTACCGTCATTTGTAATGATTATTTTGTTTATGACTATCTGTTTATGTTATCTGGAGCCCATAGAAACCTGGCTGGAAATCATAAATGAGTTTTGTATTACAGATGTATATTTCTGACGAAGCGTGTTTCTGTCATCATTGTTGTAAACTGGTAAAGCTGCTTCTGTGTAAAGCTGAGGTCCAATCACGCGTCTTTAAAACTGCTACTACAATTCTTTACTAGCAGATGAAGACACAGCAGTGTTATTGTGTTATATAGAACTTTGATCTGTAGGGAATTGTGGTCTGCTGGGAATTATGGTCTTTTGAAAATTATGGGGTAACGAAATGTTGGTATGAAAGGATGTCTGTCTCTAGTGGGTCGTTGGGTGAATGGAAAAAAAAAAATTGCCTTTGCATAATTCTTTGTTTGTACAAAAGTTTAGATTGTAGGTACATTTGGTTTGTAAGTCACCAGGGAACTTTGTTTAGAGAAAACTATGACCTGCAGAGAATTATTGTTTATAGGATGATTCTCTCTCTCTCTCTCTCTCTCTCTCTCTCTCTCTCTCTCTCTCTCTCTCTCTCTCTCTCTGTGTTGTGTGTGTGTGTGTGTTGTGTGTGAGTGTGTGATTGATTGATTGTGAATTCTGTGCGTTTTAACTTTTAAGTTGGAGATCCATTGCAGCTAACCTTCATTGTGGAGACGGCACCTGATTAATTGTTGAACTCTTAAATTCAGATCGTCTAGGCCCTGACAAGGGGCTTGCATCTATCGGCGTGAACGTTGTGTAGACAATCTCCCCGACCCGGCACTCTCGTACCATCTCCTCGGGGGTTGTGTTACAGAGTCCTCTTTCCTACTCATGAAACTCCGTACGCCTTCAGACCCATAAAAGGGTCCTTTGTCTTCTCTGAAATAGACATAACCTATGATAAGAACGTTAAGAACCAAAAGAGAAGACGAGCATCCAGACTATCAAATGAATGATGCATGTTACCAGCTTCACCTAAGTGAGCAAGTAGCAGTCTTCAAACTTCGCATAAGACATAACAACTGAGATCTCTCTTGTTTGATAAAGAAAAGATAGGAGATACTGATGAATGTAACTGTGGAATTGCTAAAATAACAGCTAAAGATTTGCTTCAAGAGTGCCAAAGATATAGTCAACAGTGAGCAGGGATACTTTGGAATGGTTGGTGCATCGGAGAACTGATCACGCGCGAACGCCCAGTGTGCAGGGACTTCGTTCGTGATAACAATAGAACACTGGGCTAATGCATCGTGAGTAGAAGGACATTATAACTTGTAATGTCAAAGCCAAACTGGCATGGTAAGAGTCAGGGTAATCGAAGCTTGGAGAAATATCTACATCCGAGTTTACTTACGGGGCGGGATGGGAAACTGTGAACAAACACCACGACGACCACCACCACAATGCCTACACTATATTGAAGAATTATTCACAAATTTACATTATTTCTTTGTCCTCTAGATGTGTTGCCAGTTTACCCATTGCTCATGATGCTCTATCGATTGGTTGTATCAACTCTTTATGCCATAATTGCCCCTCTTATTCTAATGACCGAAACAATTCTACAAAACCTAAAATCGAAAGAAGACTGGTTTATCATAAACAGTGTCGTGTCTCGGGAACTAACATACGTTGGCCATTTAAAACGTGACGGTGGCTTTGGAAGACAAATAATGATGGAAGCATGGTTTATAGAGGATGAGACAGGAGTCGACCAACTCGAAAAAGAACACTGCAGACAGCTTGAGCATGAAGATGTCTGAGACAGGAGTCGAACAGCACGAAACATGATACAAGACATTGCAGACGGCTTGGACATGAGGATGTCTGAGATAGGAGTCGAACAGCATGAAACATAACACAAGACATTGCAGACAGTTTGGACATGAGGATGTCTGAGACAGGACTCGAGCAGCACAAAGACACACAAGACATCAGCTTGGACATGAGGGTGCACGAGGCAGGAGAAATGCCAAGAGATCGAGACACTTTTTCAGCGGGCCTTGATGAGAGCGACGTTGTGTAAAGTCCCTGCTACACGATGTTCATGATGATTCCAAGGACGTGAGCTTAACAATAACTCTATTACTAAAGCCATCCTGGCATCACGGCTCTCTATCAGAGCCTCCTCCAGCAAGGCACTCTAGCAGAGCCCCCTCCAGCAAGGCACTCTAGCAGAGCCCCCTCCAGCAAGGCACTATAGCAGAGTCCCCTCCAGCAAGCCTCTTTAGCAGTGCCCCCTCTGGCAAGCCTCTTTAGCAGACCCCCCTCCAGCAAGCCTCTCTAGCAGTGCCCCTCCAATAAGCCTCTCTAACAGAGCCCCCTCCAGGAAGCCTGTCCTGTGGGGGGGGGGGGGGGGGGGGCTTCACAAAAAGCCTACATCTTGCAATATAGGGGAGGTAATCACTGATAATACCATAACCTCCCCGGTAGGCCCAGACATTAGAAAACAAACAGTCAGAACACATTACGCCAGGGATATACTTAAACCATCTGTCGCAGAACTGCATAACGATTTCACCAGCGTATCCTACCATCTTGCCTCGCAGAGATGTCCGTGGATTGTTTCACACAAAATTCGCAGAGAAATAACCTGTAGGGAAGTTGCAATGGAAGTTATTCAGGGGAAAGTGCGTGGGGGGTGAGCTGCGGGGAGGGGTTCCAGTTCTGGAGTTGTAAATATCTGGAAATTGAGTTTGTGCTAAACTGTCGACGGCAGCTCCTGTGGGGTATTTTTACGAATCATGACGTAAATTCGCCTTGTTGAAGACACGCGATGGCAGTACACACACACACACACACACACACACAATCACGAACACGCACAAAATCACGAACACGCACACTCACGAACACACACAGACGCGCGCGCGTGCTCACACACACACACACACACACACATACACACACACGCACACATAGTTTTTAGATTATTAACATGTCTACTAATGATAAAAGTTAGTTACATGTGTCTTTTACAGAATATTAACATCAACCCCACCATTTATTGACTCTTTGTGAGATCTTCTAGGCAATTTTACGATCAGCAGTTTGCCATTGCTTTCTGAACGGCCATGGTATCATACCATCGAAATCAACGCAAAACCATCTGCTTTCAAATCACCCACGGCAGATTTCGAACGGTGGACTCGAAAGTCGGGGAATAGGGAAGTTGTGCAAGAACTGATAGGGCCTGTGATGGGGTTTAGGGGACGTTCTAAAAGATGTGGGCATTCTATGGACTAGAGATAGACTATATCAGACTAGGTCACTATTTTAAATGACTAACCCCGCCCTTACCTGACCCGTCTCCAACACTGAGCAATGTCAAGATCCTCTTTTGTAACTTAAATGTTCACACGTATTAGTTAGTTGTAAATCCTTTACAGGTCGTCGCAATCCACCCCAGCATTTTATTGGCTGTTTGTGATTTCCTGGCAAGTTTACTTACAGTTGTTTGCCGTTGCTTTCTGAACGACTGGCACTCGTACCGTTATATGAAAACCAACGCAAGGCCGTCTGCTGCGAAATCGCCCGCAGTTGTCTTTTGAACATGGTAGACGAGGTAACGAATTGCCCCCTTAACCCCTTCGTCGCAGAGTCGGTTCACACGTACATGAATATGAAATTAAGAATCAGCTTTGCACTCGACAGGAGATACACAAGTCAACATCTTATTAGTAGAGTTAGCCATTGCATGCTGATAGATTTACTTGGGAGGAGATACGAACACCCATCGGCGTTTCCGGAGTGCAGTGATGATAATCTGAACTGAACTAAACATGAAGGGCACCATCTGCTTGCTGTAATATCAAGCGTACGACATTTTCAGGTTTACGTATCCAGGGACATGATTTGTCATCTGATCTCTTTACTTTCTGTAGCGATATAATTATGAGAGAAATGACTTGATACACAAACAGATCTGTAGTTGTACTTTATGGATTAGACCAAAGCATTTGATATAGGATACGTGATGAAATGATTAAAATGTTTGCAGGGCATTAATGCTGATGGGAAAGATCTCAGAATAATAATAATTTAAAAAAAAAAAAAAAGATAGATACTGAAAACAAGTAGCAGCATGGGAAATAAAGTTGACAATTTTGAACATACAAAGCAAGGAGTAAGAATAATAATGTGTTTTATCACAAGATATATTTTATATATAGCGAAATAAATAATGAGAGAGATCAAAGACAGACCAGGGATACGAGTTAGAGATTGTATAATAAAATAACCCGCATAATGCAGATGACACAGTATTGATAGCTGAAAAAGAAAGAAAAAAGATCCTGCAACAACTGTTGGATATTGTAATAATAGAGAGAGAAAACAAACAAAGGACTTCGTTGAATATAAAAAAAACAGAGACAATGGTGATGTACAAGAAAAGGGTAACACCAACAGGTGATACTACAATAGAGGAAAACCTTCTTAACCAAATCAACAAATTCAAATGTTTGGAAGCAATTATAACATCAGATGGAATTCGCGTCGCTGAGATTACACGCAGAATAGGCCATGCAAACGTTGCTTTTCATAAGATCAAAAGCATCTTATGTAATAAGTCAAATTTATTGAATGTCAGAAAGGGGTTACTGGAATGTTCCATCGAACCTGTTCTATATAGTAGGCAATCTTGGAATACGAACGAACAAAATCAGAACTGATTGAATACAACAGAGGTTTTGGTTTCTGAGACGAATTTTGCGTGTACTTTCGATTGCCAGAATAATTAGTAATGATTGCCTGGAAGATTCTAATGAAAACAGATCATTACAGACAACATTAAGAAAGAGACAGTGTTCGTTGGTCAGATAATGATTGCCTGGAAGATTCTAATGAAATTAGAACATTACAGACAACATTAAGAAAGAGACAGTGTTCGTTGGTCAGATAATGATTGCCTGGAAGATTCTAATGAAAGTAGAACATTACAGACAACATTAAGAAAGAGACAGTGTTCGTTGGTCAGATAATGATTGCCTGGAAGATTCTAATGAAATTAGAACATTACAGACAACTATAAGTAGTATAAGAAAGAGACAGTGTTCGTTGGTCATATAACGGGAAGAGATACATTGGAGAACTTCGTCACGACTGTAACTATTTGTGGTAGAAGAGGTAGAGGGGGAACGAGTGAAATGGTGCTGGCTGGTCTAAGATGGTGGTGTGGAGGAACATCATCAAGAGGAATGATCCAGAACACCAAGGACTGAGATCCACTGAGAGACATAATCGCCTACTCTATTTAGCAAGATGTGTGGTGATCACAATCCGTTGTACTGTAGTTTTTCTATGATGTTGTTGCTCTTGATGCTATCGCTCTTAAAGCCCCGTTCAATCAAGTTACTAACCTGTAGAAATGTTGGCCTGGTGGTGAAGTTGTTACCTTGGCGGATGGCAAGCAAAATACTCATTCTAAGTGTGTCCAAGCAAATACTGCAAAACGTGTACATTTACCATCCTCTATCGTGGCAATATCTCCCTGTCCTATTACATACTGTGAAAGAAATACAATAAAGAAGACTGGAAATAAGCAAAGACTACATTAATACCATGCCTCCAGTCATCCACAGTCTTAACCTGTCTCGTGTCATGATATACCACACAGACTCTATTCTTGCTGGCTTGTATAAACCATTCTGAAGTTCCGTATTATTTTGTCATTTCCGTTTTTTTCCCCCATTGTGAATTAAATATTGTTTGAGGTCTCTATGACTGGGCCAAATGTAGCAACACACTTATTTCTTTCATTTGCCATACAAAGTTGCTTGTATACTTAAATACAAGCATTTTTAACAGACTTAGCTCAGCAGATGCGATCGTAACAAATTGACTACTGGTGTTACAATTACGATGTAACACATTTGTCCTAGGTGCTGTGACGTGGCTGTTGGATGGCACATTCTGACACATTCTTTTGAAAATGTCAGATGAGATAGCATGTCGTCTTGCTGTTTCGGCTTTCCTCATTAGTAAATACCTTTTCGGGTATTAGTCTTATTAAGTTATATGAGACTTGTTCGTTCTTGGACATATAGATCGACTGAAAACTCCAGAGGCCTTTTGGTTCGTACAGGGCACAGGTTATTCAAATGAAAACAGAATCACAACTATCATTAGGGGCTTTTGTAGCATTGATGGTGTTACCGCGGGGTTATTTTTGATGGGCTGTTGTCAATCTGCCCTAGAAGAGTTGCCGCACAGTGTACACAGCGATGAGCTCCTCTTCACGCCACCACGTGTGTATGCTGACAGCGTCATGTTTTATGCCAACTGGCACTCGATTGACGATATGGACAATATCAGGAGGGCCACCTTTACTTACTAGCACATTTCCTGGCACCAATCTTAGGCTAAGTTGACCTCGGATAGCAAGTACATGATAAATAATCCATTGCCTCGAAGAGTATTCGAACGCATGGCCACTGTGCCAACAGACAATCGTTCGAGCCACTGTGCCAACAGACAATCGTTCTAGCCAATGTGCCAACAGACAATCGTTCTAGCCAATGTGCCAACAGACAATCGTTCTAGCCAATATGCCAACAGACAATTGTTCTAGCCAATATGCCAACAGACAATCGTTCTAGCCAATATGCCAACAGACAATCGTTCTAGCCAATATGCCAACAGACAATCGTTCTAGCCACTGTGTCAACAGACAATCGTTCTAGCCAATATGCCAACAGACAATCGTTCTAGCCACTATGCCAACAGACAAGTGTTCTAGCCAATGTGCCAACAGACAATCGTTCTAGCCAATATGCCAACAGACAATCGTTCTAGCCAATATGCCAACAGACAATCTTTCTAGCCAATATGCCAACAGACAATCTTTCTAGCCAATATGCCAACAGACAATCGTTCTAGCCAATATGCCAACAGACAATCTATCTAGCCAATATGCCAACAGACAATCTTTCTAGCCACTATGCCAACAGACAATCGTTCTAGCCAATATGCCAACAGACAATCGTTCTAGCCAATATGCCAACAGACAATCGTTCTAGCCACTGTGTCAACAGACAATCGTTCTAGCCAATATGCCAACAGACAATCGTTCTAGCCACTATGCCAACAGACAAGTGTTCTAGCCTCTGTGCCATCAGACTAGAGCTCTAGCCACTGCGCCATCACGGCACCGATTTAACCTGTGCCATGTGATAACTCAGCTCATGTACCACAGCATTCACAATAATCAAGTGCCATCTCCACACTGACGTGAAGTGTTTCCAAGCAATCTCTATCCTCGTCTTCACGGTGCCTTCGTAAGGCTTCTACCAATCCACATGTTCATGTTTTCTACTCACATCTAACCAGTCTTCCGCTTATCCGCAAAAACGACTCAACCCTGTAATCTACCTATCTCCCACCAGGTCGTGCAGCTACCGCCTGCTTACATTATGAAAACTAATTACACACCGTAGTCACTTTGCAAGTTGTCCCACAACAAAACATACAGATGTCACAGTTCGTGTTCTCCCGTTATAAAAGGTTACGTTGACTGACCCAAGATTTTAATACTTCATAAACATTGACGTCAAGTCGCTGAGGTCTGTATGGCTAACGTCACAGTAATCCTCGGGTATTTAAGACGTGGATATGCTTTTAACAGTGACATATTAACATAGATTACCAACTCTGCTTATGTATATGTGTATGCGTCTCTAGGACTGAACCGGGACAACTGTCTTGACAGCCAAGCGAGTGCACTAACCACTATTCCAACCCGACTGTTTCTCTCTTTCTCACTCTTGTTGTCTCTCTCTCTCTCTCTCTCTCTCTCTCTCACTCTCTCTCTCTCTCTCTCTCTCTCTCTCTTGATGTGTGTGTGTGTGTGTGTGTGTTTGTGTTTATATATCACCAACAACACTGTCTTGTAAATTCTTTGTAACAACTAGATGACACGTTTTAACAACAACGCTGTCGTGTAAATTCTTTGTAACAATTAGAAGACACATTTTAATAACAACAACATCAAAAAGAAGTCTGTCTCGGAAATTCTTTATAACAACTAGAAGACAAATTTTAACAACAACAACAACAAGTCTGTCTGAGAAATTCTTTATAATAACTAGACAAGTTTAAACAACAAATGCTGCCTTGTAAATTCTTTGTAACAACTAGTAGACAAGTTTTAACAACACTGTCTCGTAAATTCTTTGTAACAACTAGACAAGGTTTAACAACACTCTTGTAAATTTTTTGTAACAACTAGACGACAAGTTTTAACAATACTGTTTCGTAAATTCTTTATAAAAACTATACGACAAGTTTTAACAACACGAAACCTTGACATGATACCAGTGGCAAGACTGACTCCCTCCAGAACCACTTTAACTACAGTGGACCTGAGACACAGACAGGAGAGGATTGGCGGTGCCACATGGCAGATTGAGGGTTTATGGCTAAGAAATGTTCCAGCGACTGATGCCGTCCAAAGCAGCAGCATCTGCGCTCCTATTTCCAGAAGCCCCAGTTATTCCCCTTGGGGAAGCCCTAGAAATTCATAAATGACACGATCTCTATTAATTTCTTAAACACGCGAACGAAGAAGACAAAGCTCCGCTAACAGTGAAAGATTCCATAGTCCCGCGGTGAAAGACAAATTTGCCATAAAAATACAGATAGTTTTTGGGAGAAAGGGTGGGGAATGTATCTGTGGAGGAAAAAAGTGCAGTGATGAAGAGGGGGTTGTTCTTGCTCACAGTTGAGGGGTAGTAAGAGCGGAAAATAGAAACGGCGGCTTGGAAGTAAGAATGTACGGAGTTTTAGACGGAAGTTTTATCGGCAGGGATGTGTATTGCGTTGTCAATATGGTGGTGTTGATAGTGATTTGTGAGGTGATTTGTATGGTGATGTGTTTGGTTGTGTATATGGCGATGTGTATGATGGTGTGTATCGCCATGTGTATAGTGAGGTGTATGGTAATGCTGGTGTGTATGGCGGAGTGTATGGTGCCATTTCTCGTGGTGTATGGTGGTGTGTATGTTGATACGATTGGTAGCACGTGCCATCATATATGTCGTCACGGCGCACGCGTCCTGCCACTCACTGAGAGTTTGTGAAAGAATGCGAGAGCACCCCTCAACAAAACAACAGTAAGTTAAGACACCTTGCTTAGTTAGTTAGTCAGTTAGTCGCGGTTCCAACTTCACGGCAAAGGGTCGCCCCATTATGCTCCGTTCCTGTCACAGTGAATATCTCACAAAATGCTCCTGACTGCCCTATGTGAAAAGTGGAACAGACAGGAGTCTCGACAAACCAACAGCCCGCACAGGTCTTTAAGCATTAAGACCGCTGCCAGAATGCCAACACAAAAGTCCTCCACGAAAAATACAGTTCATTGCCGATAGAAGCAGCAGTCACTAGAAAATCAGCAGTCACACATTACTGCATAAAGCAACCCAGTTAGTCCAGCCACCGGCCAGTCGCCATGTTTTTCTGAACATGCAGTTCCCGCAATAAATAAACTGCGGACAGATGCAAAAACACTTCACACGAAATTTACAGCTCACAGTGTCGCTCCACGCACTCCATGTGAAATTCACCCCTCAGAGTGTCACATCACACACCTTGCTTACAGTTTAGTTCCTTTGTTTAGTAAGATAAGGGTGCGGGTTCTATCTCTGAGAACAACGGGATTCTTTACCAACCAGTAGTTATCTCAGGTCGGCCCAGTCGCGTAAACTCGACACCTGTTACTTTCTGGGAACTTCCAGAGGAGGCAAAAGACAGGGGAGGAAGGAAATGTCAAGCGAGGAAGGAAAGGACAAGGAAGGAAGGAAAGGACAATGGAGGAAGGAAATGACACGACAAGAAAGAAAGGACAATGGAGGAACGAACGAACGAACGAACGAACGAACAAACTTTATTTTAAAAGGGTAACAAATTGGGCACGCAGGCCCGTCTTACATTCGGCCCTTTCAATCACTCATCTTTCATTCATCAAATGTGCATGTTACATTAACATAGGGGGAAAAAAACATTGTCAAATGGATTTTATAAGCATAAACAATGCATATTACGCATGATACATTCACATGAGGGGAAAAAAAAGGAAGGAAAGAACACGAGAGGAAAGAAAGGACAAGGGAGGAAGGAAAGGATAAGGGATTAAGGAAAGGACAAGGGGGGGGGGGAGGAAAGGATAAGGGAGGAAGGAAAGGACCAGGGAGGAAAGAAACTGGTCACCCACCTTATTATACCATGACCTAGAATATATATGCCATTCTAGCATTTCACAAACTTTAGTCACCTCAATGGCAATGAAAGAAGCCTCTTCTCCTTCTAGTTCTTTCTTTGTGACTAAACCTTGGGAAATTCCCACATAGCACATATAACTGAAAGAAGTTGTCTGCCTGTGTCTGGCATTGTACACGTATCTTAACTTTCCCTTTCAATCTTCATCTGCAGCCATTAAGATCTAATAGCACATTTACTCCCCCATACCGTGTTAAGTCACATCTATGTTAGATCCGCTTCAGTATCTCAACTCATACTCACCCCGCCCTACTTTACTTTTCTTGCCTGGGAATAGATACAATTCTTGGATTATCTCCCCATCCTCCCAGCGCTCCTGTTCGGCACAATTTTTATGTATTAAATGTATTTTAGTGGATGGAGAACTTGGTTGTCTGTTTTTTAAGGTTATTATTACTTTCCCAATGCCATTTTCTTGGCTAACTAGCTGCGTGTGTGGTCTCAAGTTTAGTCAAACCTCGCAGGTATACTTTTTTGGGGGCGTTGGAATTCCAGGCCTTTCAGCATGCAGACTTGAGCTGGAAATTTGATAAAATGTATGCCGTACTTATAAATATTCAGCGGAATTTTCTGCTCTTGTTTTGTTAGGTGTTTTTTGGGGGGTTTACTCTGTTTGTCTCTCAAACTGTATTGTCTGTCTACAGAATGATACATTGATATATGTATATATGTATGTAGTGTATGCACGTGCGTACTACGTAGGCAGGTAGTTAGTTAGTAAGTTAGTTAGTTAGTTAGTTAGTTAGTTAGTTTTAGTTAGTTAGTTAGTTAGTTAATTAGTTAGTTAGTTAGTTAGTTAGTTAGTTTGGGTGGGTGGTAGGCAGGCGGGTAGGTAGGTAGGTTAGGTAGGTGAGTTGGTAGGTAGGTAAAACTGACAGGAAAATCCGTTAACACCACTTACAGTCTTTTGTCATGTAACAAGCGACTGAGCATTCACTTAACACCAGTAACAGTGTGTTGTTATTCAACATCTAACTGGGCATTACACTGGCACCTCTAACAGTGTGTTGTCGGGTACCAACTGAATATGGCAGAAATAGAGTTCTTGCTTTATTCAGGGCTTTCCGGTGCCATTTATGGAAGAAGATTGGATCACTTTGGCGTTAGCCCAGTGTACAATGAATGTAATCTTTTCCACACAAAACCTACCCGTGTGTTACTAGGTCTATGGGGAAGCAAAGAATTGTAACCCTGTAACCTACAGTCTATGTCGTAAAATACGACTAATGAAGATTGGCGTGGGGCTAGCTTCTCCATCCCGTACACAATGTTAGCCGCAAAATCTACCTAGTCATGAGGCTTGGTGTGTCTATTCTTTTGGAGGAAATAAAATACAATAGAAGACATACCAAATCAGATCTGTGAGAAAGTAAGAACTAGCCTTCAAAACTTAGTGACAACTGGCAAACGTAATGGGAAAGGAGCAAGGAGAAGACAGCTATAAATGCTTGGGTTCCGTCTGTTGTGTGACCACCTGGAAGTGCTAGAGAGGCGTGTGTGCTCCAGTGACCCCGAGAGCTAGGCCGACGGCAGTGCAGCTGCTGGCAAAGTCTTCCGTGTCAGACAGGCCCAAGGATAGACACCTGACGACATGATACACAATCCTGCTGCCTTGTAGGTAGACTGGGGGTCGTCAAGGATCATTATTAAGTGCATTTGCCAGCTGGTATAGGCGCTCACGACTCTCCACAGATCTAGGTCTTTGGTGTTCTGGATTAACTCTGCTGATGATATTCCTCCACGCAGAGTCTTAGTACATAATTTCTTTTGGTCTGCCCCTACCTCCCTTCCCCTTAATCTCTCCAGCCGTCACGGTGTTCTTCAATGCCTCTCCCCAGCCTTTGCTCCAACCACCTCACTAGCACTTCACATCTACCAGGCCCCACACAAGCCGGGACAGCTGAACCTCCCCTCCCCTACCTAGGGTTTCCTACATGACCAAAGGCTAAGGAAAACAAACCCGAAATAACTCTTGTTGAAATCGTATGTACTAAGCTACAAGTTTGACGAATCAACAAACATCTAGAAACCTCGAGACTTTGTAGGCGAACATCTGGTTGGGAAAGTGACTGCCACTTCCATCAAGGATGAACGGTATGTTTCGTGGAGGACTTTTGCAGTGACATTCTTGTGGCGGCATTATGCACAGTGTGCCTGAACGGGATGTTGTTTGTCGAGACTCCTTTCTTTTCCACTTTTCACATGGGGCAGTGGGGAACATTTTATGTGATATTCACTGGCACAGGAACGGAGCATAATGGGGACGACCCGTTGCTGTGATGTTGGAACCGCGACTGAACTGAACTGAACTAAGTGGTTTGACGAATCAATCCCTTGGCCACAATGTCTTGGCCACAATCAGACCTGACCCAGAACCCCGGTGATTGTGTAAGATGGCAAACCATGACTATCCACGCATAGTGCCATAACACATAATGATAATGATAATAATGTCATAACTATATACATACACACATCCCATACCAGTCCATATTTGTGTTTTCGCCTCGTACATAAAAATCCGGAACACCTGAACACTATGGGAATGTCGCGAGAACTATGATTTTAGTTCTCGACTCAACTCAGTTTTCCAACATGTATATTTAGAAAGTAAAAAATCCAGTCACTATTAATACTAGCGTTAGACAATGAGTCACCCGGTGATTCACTTTCTTTTTTACCCCTAAGTTGAAATGCCACATCACACTTAATCGGACATGCTGCCTCTCCGTAGTTAGATGGGTATATTTTTGCCATGTTTGTCGGCTGCAGCTAAGTATGTAACGTATCAAAGTTCCTATTTATGTGGGTAATTTTGGCCACACAAAGTACGCCCACATGTACAGGAATACAGTTGACAAAGTTAACCTGATCTTAGTACGCGCTCTGGACGCCCTAGGCAAACTAGCGTACTCATTAAGTGTGTGCGTGTTTGTGTGTGTGGTTGGGGCTCAGGCTTTGTTTGGTCATGAGAAATTATTTCTAATACATGGACATTCATGTATGCAGCGTTTAATTCCTTCATGTTACACAGGCAAGTCAACGGATAGATCTTCATCAAGTGACGTCTCCACATTGATGATCGGATGGCTGTGAAGTGGTAGTCGGGAGTTCGAATCGCCAATCGAGACGGGAATTGTTTAAAACATTGACGTGAGATTCTTAAGTCAACCCATCATAAAATGGGCACCAGGAAATATTCTGGGAAGTAAAGGCCATATGTGTGATATTGATAACACAACCCACCCAGGACCGATTGGTCTATAGACAATTCGGATTAACACCGTATATGTAACATGCCTCAAAATATGGAAAAGAGTCCATTACTGATCGCAGTAAAGGGGTTGCATTTACTCAGACTCACCTGGTGTAGCCTGTTCTCACGACCCGGTACCATATAACACCGCAGGAACTGTCGCATAGCTCTCATTCCCCTCTCCAAGCTCAGAAACAACCGGGGTGTGTAGGACCGGTGCTGACACGACACATCTAAAGAGAGGCATTTAAGGGTTTAACCAGGTCATGAACCAAGCTGAAATTAGGCTTCCGTCGGCAACATGTCCTCCACAGGTCGCGGGTATTTTTTATTTTATTTTATTTATTTGCACTCGCTCGCTTTAACTCAAGCGTAGTTCATACACACTACTTCAAATGGTGCTGAACTGAATTTTGCGCGCGGATTAATTAGCTTTCCCTATTAACAGTGTCCCTCATAAAAAGGCGGACCCACTCCGACTTCAGAGGTACTTGTAATGTACGTCCCCAGGTCAAGGACGAGAGGTCAACTTTTTAGCCTAACTGTCCAACCCTTGTTGTGTGGAAGGGTTAAACCCCTTAAGTCGGCTTCAACACACCGGATGTTTAAGAACACGCGTTCTTATACAGTCGGACATGCTGATCTCCGGTGGAGGGTATTTCATTGTCAACAGACTCCACCCCAGTGCACAGAAGGAGCGCAAAAGAGTTAACTTTGAATATCAGAAAAGGGATAAGCAGCGACCCCCCAAACATGATAAGCTGAGTACATGTACATAAAATGGGAGAAACTGTGTAGGAATTCTGTTATGAGAATCCGCAGAGCCGATACATCGGGATTAGCTGGCTAAATAATCTAAATGCCACCCGACACAGTACTCCTGTTTGACATTCTGCGGGACTGCCGCGTGTATATTATTGCAGGGCTGAAAGGTTCTCAAACTGTACCCAAGCTTCGGGGGCATTGTTGTAACGCTGTAATGCAGTTGGTAGATTCTAATCCACCTCAGGGGATTTAATGTCTTGACTTTGGCAGTGCTTTAGATCCCGCGTCCTTTGGGCATGCCCCACGTACTTTTCTTCCTGATCTTCAATTTCTTTCTTTTCCTTTTTTTTCAATCGTGTTTCTCTCCTTCTTTCTCCATTAGCTCTATTCTACATTTCTTTCTTCTCACAACTCCTAGTCTTTAGCACTGTGTATCACCTTATCATACCACGAGACTGTGTTCCCAATATCTTCCCTCTGCCTTCTTCTAAGGCCTTATGCCGGTGAACTTACTAGTTTTCACAATATACGTTAGTATATGACCCATATTTGTATAGACCAATGGGCTGTCAGTGTGTGATGTGGTCAGTATCACGCCGTGATATGGTCAATATTACGCTATTATGTAGTCGGTATCATGCCGTGACGTGGTCAGTATCTCACCGTGGTGTGGTATCACACCGTGATGTGGTCAGTATCTCACTGTGATGTGGTCACTATCTCGCTGTGGTGTGGTCAGTTTCTCAGTTTGATGTGGACAGTATCTCAATGTTATGTGATCAGTACCTCACTGTGATGTGGTCTTATCTCACTGTGATGTGGTCAGTATCTCACTGTGGTGTGGTCAGTATCTCACTGTGATGTGGTCACTATCTCGCTGTGGTGTGGTCAGTATCTCAGTGTGATGTGGTCAGTATCTCATTGTGATGTGGTCAGTATCTCACTGTGATGTGGTCAGTATCTCACTGTGATGTGGTTAATATATCAATGTGATGTGGTCAGTATCATGCGTGATGTCGTCAGTATCTCAGTGTGATGTGGTCAGTATCTCACTGTGATGTGGTCAGTATCTTGCTGTGATGTGGTCAGTATCACGACGTGATGTGGTCAGTATCTCGCTGTGATTTGGTCAGTATCTCACTGTGATATGGTAAGTATCTCGCTGTGATGTGGTCAGTATCTCGATGTGATGTGGTCAGTATCTCGCTGTGATGTGGTCAGTATCACGGCGTGATGTGATAAGTATCTCACTGTGATGTGGTCAGTATCTCACTGTGATTTGGTCAGTATCTCACTGTGATATGGTCAGTATCTCGCTGTGATGTGGTCAGTATCTCGATGTGATGTGGTCAGTATCACTTCGTGATGTGGTCAGTGTCTCACTGTGTTGTGGTCTGATTATCACTGTGATGTGGTCAGTATCTCACTGTGATGTTTTCATTTTCTCACTATGATGTGGTCAGTATCTCACTGTGATGTGGTCTTATCTCACTGCGATGTGGTCAGTATCTCAATGTTATGTGATCAGTACCTCACTGTGATGTGGTCTTATCTCACTGTGATGTGGTCAGTATCTCGCTGTGATGTGGTCAGTACCTCACTGTGATGTGGTCAGTATCTCACTGTGATGTGGTCAGTATCTCACTGTGATGTGGTCAGTATCTCACTGTGATGTGGTCAGTATCTCAATGTTATGTGATCAGTACCTCACTGTGATGTGGTCTTATCTCACTGTGATGTGGTCAGTACCTCACTGTGATGTGGTCAGTATGTCACTATGATGTGGTCAGTATCTCATTGTGATGTGGTCTTATCTCACTGCGATGTGGTCAGTATCTCACTGTTATGTGATCAGTACCTCACTGTGATGTGGTCAGTATCTCATTGTGATGTGGTCAGTACCTCACTGTGATGTGGTCAGTATCTCACTGTGATGTGGTCAGTATCTCACTGTGATGTGGTCAGTGTCTCACTGTGATGTGGTCAGTGTCTCACTGTGATGTGGTCAGTATCTCACTGTGATGTGGTCAGTGTCTCACTGTGATGTTGTCAGTGTCTCACTGTGATGTGGTCAGTATCTCACTGTGATGTGGTCAGTGTCTCATTGTGATGTGGTCAGTATCTCACTGTGATGTGGTCAGTGTCTCAATGTGATGTGGCCTGTATCTCGCATTAATGTAGTCAGTATCACACCGTGATGTTGTCAGTAACTCACTGTGATGTGGTCTTATCTCACTGTGATGTGGTCAGTATCTCACTGTGATGTTGTCAGTAACTCACTGTGATGTGGTCAGTATCACTGGGCTACCAGGTAGCCCAGTGAATGTTAAAATTCCGACCTATTGTTGATTCGAACCCGTGACTGCCAGATCGGCAATGTAGCTGATATCCACTATACTACCGCGGATCTCCAAGTTGTTACATGATGTTGCAGAATGTTTTTTTGTTTTTTGTTGTCACAATGTGACCACAGAGTATGACTTCCTTCTGATTTCCGTCACAGTATTTCTTGTGTCTAGTTCTCTTTTAAACCATCTGAATATCTTTCTCTGGCGGCCCATCGCATTTTGCCTATTCTTCTATGAAACCACATATCTGCGGCTGCAACGTGTTTTCATTACATTACACAATTACCATGAAACGTATCATTCATATTACCCCAAGTTGTGACACGGCAACGACCTCTTAAAACCTTGTTCATAGCTCTATAAGATTGATGAGGGTGTCAACCGCCATTTTCTCTGCCACTTTCACAGACTCAAAACAATATTATACGCCTATTTACAACTGTGCGATACCTTCACTACCCGGCATTTGAACTAGCAACCTTGTCACGGCAAGCAGGCCTGGCTAACGGCTGAACCCGCAGCCTAGGTTTAACAATTACGTGATTGACGCAATCTCGCTAGGAAATCTTTCCCGTATATATCGTGTATAGAAACGTCTCGCTTTACTTGTGGAAACTCTACGCTCGCAGCTGCATACGCATTCACATTTTTCGCACGTGCTTACATCTTTATCTTGACCAGTAGGATTATATAGTTAGCGTTTTTAGGCGTTCGGTAGCTCTCCGGTTTTAGCTGCGTTTTCGATTCCAGAACTCACGCATTGAGACCTGGAGCACGGGAAAAACAGCTCTCGTATTTCCAAGCTTGCAGCGCCTGCGAAGTCGGCACCGGCGGTGTAGAACCAAATAATTCCCTATATTATTTTTGTGTCGCGCGGACATGTAGAAAAAATAAATACATTGGAAGGCAGATTTTCTCTGACAGCGAAAAATAAATATATAATCGGGGGAGGTCTTAGGACGCTCTGCAACTTCTTTGCGATGGGAGAGAAATGGCGAAGAAGTCGATGAAGATGATACCGACAAAGAAAGATTGTCAGTGGATTTGGTGTCATAGGATAACCCTTATTGGGTGTTATTTTATTTTTGCAACACCGCCGTTAGTTATATCACTTGAAAGGGTGTCGATGATGTTATATATAGTCATTTTCGTTTTCTCAGTGTCTCTGTTCATGTTTCCAACAGTAAATAGAGTTTATCTTTTCTTTATTATTCGACTGTCCTTCTATCTGATGTTATTTTAGGTTTAACCAAAGGTCAATATGTGAGGTCCATATTTCAAAGCGTCCCGACCTGGTGGCCAATATTTATGGCGGATATTATTTGCCCAGCCGGCTCCATGGCCGAGAGGTTAGCAGCTTTCTCCGCTAACCCCGAATACTCTCGTCACGTGACGCGACGAGAATTAGCAGTGGTTCGAATCGCAAAAGTGACTTATGAGAGTATGGAGCCGGTCGCTCAGAAAGTCGTGGCGTGCTGATGAGCGTAATCTAGCCTAGGAATCAACACACAGCTGAAAGATGCTGGTGTTGACCGCAATATCCTGAAACAGGATGGAAACGCGGAAAAAAAAAAAAAAAAAAAATTATTTGCCCAACAATTTGTTTTATTGTGTACTGGTTAACATTTTTAAATAACATATTTCTAATAGTGTTATATTTTGCAAATTCGTGTCAATTTTTGCTTTTGTAAAGGGATAATACTTATTATTCTCTGCTGTAATGTTCTGCGTTCTTCTGAATAATATGATAGAGGTTTAATTTGCATCAATGTTGGGTTTCTATTTTTTCCCCCAAACAAAAGGATCCCGTACAATGGATACCAGATCATGTTCAATATATTCTGGAGTTGCCTGCAAGAAATGGCGGAAATAAAGGCAGCTGGAAACCACACCTCAATTTGCACCCCCACCACCCCCCCCCCCCCCCCACAAAAACAAAAGTCTCAAAGAGGAATCTAATATGGGTCTGTGATGTGTTAGAACCATCACGAGACAACTAGATCTTACCCTCACTTAGTGAAGGATGCAGCCAAGCGGCTCTGCTCGAGCAAACTTTCGAGTTAAAAATCTACCCAAAGTATTTCGGGATCCTCGCCGGTGCTACGGAGTTCGTGCACTGAGCTGAGATTCTCTTGACTCGGGCTTGAGTTAGGAGTAGAACGGAGCTTTTATGGGTTACATCCGTCTGCTGTGATGCTGATCCATCGACTAAACTAAACTAAAATAGCGAAGGACGTAAGCAGGCGTCAGACCCTCATCACTCCTACTCCTGGCGTTATCAGCGTAACCTCCTAGCGATTACAGTAACGCGCCTGCTACCTCATTACGCTGGAATTGTAGAGGCATATGGTGCTAGACTCATATTTGTATAGACCAGTCGATGCTCATTGGGTGAGATGGTCAGTATCAGCCGGTATAAAAGTCCACATCTTAGCCATGGTAGTTGTCAAATGATGACCTTGACCCTCTGACTTAGGGGCGCTGTAGGCTTTCATCCTGCTCCATATGTGAAATAAATTTCGTAGAAATTTAGTATATATATATAGTAACATCAGCTCAATACTCATACAATAGTATAGAAGATTATACGTACAGTAACATCAGCTGACTGCTCATTCTATAGTATAGAAGAGTATACGAACAGTAACATCAGCTCACTACTTACACAATTATATAGAAAAGTATGTATATATACAGTAACATCAGCTCACTACTTGTACAATTATATAGAAGAGTATATGTACAGTAGCATTGGCTCATTGATGACTGTGATAAGTTATCTTTTCCCCTCAAAATGTCCAGATTGTTCATGTTGGCTGCCCAATGAATTTTCACCATTCTTCTATAAAACCACTTCTACTAACTTCTAATATGTTTTCGCTTGTTTACTAATTGCTTAGAATTCGCAGTCGTACGTTAACAATAGTTCTATGTTACATGGAAGAATTATTCTTCTAGCTTCAAATGACAAGGACTCATTGCATTAAATGTTCTTCGTTTAATAGAATGCAGTGTTTGCTTGCCCTTTTCTGTTCTTTATCTCTGTGATGCATCTTCCACCCGACGTTATCCAATGTCTCGTAAAATAGTAGCCAGAAAATTTTCTTCTACTAATGACAAAACTGCTTGAGGATCCTTGTAACGGGGTTTTATTTCTCCCCCCCCCCCCCCACACGGGCACGAAACACGTGACCAGCAAGAGTTAAACAAACAAACGAACAACATCGGGTCAGACCTGAGGAACCTGCCAGCCGGGGGTCCCTCTACACGGGCGTGTGAGAGGATTTGTATGTATAACTTCTAACTGACCGTCTTCGGACGACTCCTGTTTGTGTGTTTAGAAAAGCAGGAAAGTAAGATGCCAGCTGACTCGCCACTAAGTAGCGCCTTCTTTAGATTCACAATGGCTCAGAGGACGACGGGGAACAAGTTAATAGTGGGAGTTGCGGGGGGGGGGGGGGTTGTTACTAATGCAAAAACATTAGGGGTTGCAGTACCAGACATATATGTTTGAGTACTATGTATGCTGTCTGTGTTTATGTGTATGTTTATATGTGTATGTGTGTGTATATGTATGATGGTGGAAATGACCACGTGTTCACATGCACCCACTGTGAACGGACATTTACAGCGCGAATTGACCTTATCAGTCACATTCGCTACCGCCATAGGTAAACGTTATTATGCTATTTTAAAGCACAAACTATCGTCTGTCAAGACGGCAATGTGCCAATAATGACGTGTATATGTGTGTTTGTTAAACAGGTGTACCTCAACCAGATGTATGTCAGGAAAGAAAAGAGAAAAAACATTCTTAATCGCTGATTGGTGCCCAAACAAGCAACAGCAAGAAGTGACAAATGGAGGATTTCGACTTTTCTCTCTCTCTTTCCCCCCCCCCCCCTCCCCCCCCCCCCGTTCATTTCCTTCTTTCTATGAGCGCCAACCAACAATACCTTTGGCTGTCTCCTTTGTGTATGTTGTTTGAAAGACCCCAAGGCTTCCTTTGCGATTGAGTTGATGTCCATATAAAGACGAGAGACCAGTGTGTGCCACTTTACAGAAATTATATACGCACTGCATATCTATTTCTTTTGCCTGCACGTGTAATTATTTGCCTCTTGATATGCTAAAGTCTTTTAGAAAGTAATGCCTCCCCAAGAGAGTGTCAAGAAGTTAAAGGGCCGATACAGTCGGGGAAGAGGGACGACTTTTGACGATCAGAAGCCCCCGTGGTGCTTACTTCGCTGCTTAGGTTTTATCACCGTAAACACCAATAAGGTCATGTCTTCGGGTGTTTCGTAATTATCATCATCATGTGCCGTCATCGCAATGAAGTCGTTGGAATGATTGAAAACTAGGCCACTAATCTAAATCATATATCTGTAGGGCCAGGCCCTTTACCTTGCAACACCGAGTATTGATCGACAGTAAATCAGCTACTAGTTTCGCTGTGGAATTAAGTTCTCGAGCTGTGGTTGCCATGTCTGTCTGACCTGTGTTAGTGTCAACACTTCTTGTTGTGCCTGGTTTAGCTTGGCGCTGATGGTACTGTTCGTGTTTGACTTTCTTTATCTCTCGTTTAACTCACATTGTTATGTTTCTCCGTGCTTTCGAGCCGGGGGCACTGTTTCCAGTGGATTATATTTTTTTTTTGGGGGGGGGGGCGCGGGGGGGGGGGGGGGGGGGGGGTCCGATGTCATCTGATCTTATTGCGTCGATCTGGACTTCTGCTTGTGCAGCCTTTGTTTAACTATATATATATATATATATGTATATATCAACCTACCATGAAGTAAAGTACCATCTTCACGGAGACCGTATTGCCGAAGTCTCCTTCCCTTCTGCAAGCTTACAAACCAGCGGGGTGTGCAATAATTGGTGCTTTAACGTCACATCTACTGAGAGGAATACTCGGATATAACCGGACCATGATTCAGAGCGGCAGATAGGACTAGATGGAACTATTACATATGATCTATAGTTCGTTTCACACGGACTATCTTTACTTCCCCCATAATCTTTGGTGTCTTATTTTATAGGGCCGGGTCGAAACATGACTGTTTGAAAACAATTATGTTTGAAACAAAATCTGCCTTCATTAACGGTTGAAGCCTATTTCAGTAAACATCCTTCATTACATATTTTAGTCAAGTTGCTACATTTCTCAAGCAGGAAATAAAGCTGCCATTTATTGTGTAAACAGAAGCCATTATTCCTGGTTTAAAAACCCCAAGTTTACCTTTTGCCTGTGCCATTTGTAAACGCGAGGTGCTATGTATTGTATAAGAGTGTCATTATTCTTTAGACATCTTCATGCTGCTCAACTTCCTACACCATTGTTTATTACGTGCAGTTAGTGACTGATGCACAGCACCATATGCCACAGAGTGCAAGATGAAGTTGTCTTCACAACTTTATAAAACGTATACATGGACAAAAGTGACTTCTTTCTTTCTTCTTGTTCTTCTGTTGTTGATTTTTTAAATCCCCGCTGGGACCTAGTCCTGTAACCAACTCACATCCTATCTTTTACTGTCTCCTGCAGCTTCGCCCATGTTCGTCCCATATACTTCACCTTTTTCTTCGCTGGCATTGAAATCAAGCGTAGTCAATATACGTGCTACTACTTTAATGCACTGAATTGATTTTTGCGTGTGGATTAACTTTCCTTTTTACCAGTGTCCCTTGCCATGAGGCGGACCCACTTCGAATTCAGAGATGTATAACTATCCTTATTCTTCACTTCTGTCTTTAATACTCTTCTCTGTGTGTTGGTAGGTCTCCCACTTTTTCGTTCGCCGTGTGGGATTCATTGTATAGTTATACTATCCTGATGTTTTGTAAATATATGTCCTTTCCAGGCCCAGTGTGGTTTCTTCAGCCGCTGATTCTCTGACATTTGTTCAGTTCTCTACATAAACTCACATTGGAAGTTCTATCACTCCATGTTAGCTCCACTATTCTAGACAACAACCAACTACTGATTGTGTTTAGTGTATTCGAATATGTGTAGTGTTTTTGAACTTTGTTTCGTCATACCCCAAGCTATTGAACCATGTATTAGTACTGATGTAAGAGTGGGTTTAAATATACACAGTTAAAAGTGACTGCAACTTGGCACAGTAAAAACCTAATGAAGAGTAGCCAGTTGTCCTTATTAATGTTAGCTTGATCAACTATAATCTTGTTACTGTTTGCGTCCTAATTTTAGTTTAGGTATTGAAATATGACATCACAATATGGACACCATTCACAATACCATACCCACCAGTTGGACTTGCTATGACAAGAAAGTGTTTTCTCTTCTCTCCCTCTCACTTCTCTCATCTCCTCTCTCTTACTCTCTTCCCAATCCTCTCCTCCCCTCCCCCTCTTCTTCTCAATCTATCCATCTCTCTCACACACATCTTTTCTCTTATCTCTCTTCCATCTCTCTCTGTTCTTCTCTCAGACGTAATGTCTTACTTGCTCTATACTTCTTTCTCATCTCTATTTTATCCCTCCTCAATCGACTGATTGTATAACTCATAAATTACATAATATTCCCATTACTTTTACACAAGACTCCGTGTAGAGGGAACGTCAATCTCTAACACTCACTCCACCAACACTAACCTTGCCACATCGACAGCTCTGCAGGTGCTTACGACTGGAATTTTAAATGGTTTCAAACTAGAGGATCAACTTCATTGCACCGGTTTTTATCCCACACGGCTTGATCTCTTTCCCCAAATCAGCCTACCCAAAATGTTGCAGTAAACTCGACACTAGCTCCAACAACGACCTTCGAATTTTTCTGTGCTTTCGTGAACAGAATAACGAAGTCCAAAAACGAACCTGCTACCTTCACAGCGGAACGCAGAAGGCTAGACCACTTTGCCACGCCCCCCCCCCCTCCCCGGTAGGAATTTGGAACGCCTGAGCTTAAAGGCTGCAACTAGCTCTAGATCTGCTGCCACACAATGTACACATTCAGATAGTTACCACACTTCCTATGATACAAATCCACTATCTTATCAGGGATTAGAATCCCCGTATCGTGATTGACAAACCTGTATCCTAACTACTAGACCACAAGCTCTTCAGTCATACATTATCACAATATCACTCTCACCACGACGCTTGTTCCCTCCCCCCCCCCCCCCTTTTTGTGTGTATGCATTGCCTAAGTGCCATAATTTCCTCGAAGTATTATTTATCATGGTTTTACAACCACGCCTGCTTTACAAGCATATCAATACTAAACAACAGCGTATCATAAACGTGATGACTCCAGCGATTAAAACATTACATCCCCGTCAAAACTATAATAACCAGAGAGCTGGTTTAGACCAGAGCCGTGCAAGACTCCGCAGCTGGGCAATTATAAATTGCTTGAAATATACGGCTCATACACGGCTGGCAGTCATGTCTGATTGAATCTTTCATAAATTATGAGAGCAATTAACACACCTTTCGAATGTCCCTTAATTAAACTTGGGTAATTATATCAGGAAATCAATATACGGCTCTAACCTCATTCTCCAGTGTAGCACACTTTTGAAACGGGCTTTCAAAATTAGTGATTAATGATAGAAGACTAATTAACTAAGTGAACACGCGCATATACGTACACACACACACACACGCACATAGACACACACGCACATAGACACATGCATATATAGACACATGTATACACGGGCGCAGATACGAAATTTGACTTCACAAAAGTTTTCGTATAATGTAAAAGAACACTTCGAAAATGTAACAATTGCGAATTGAATATGGGATATGGAATATATAAAACATGTGAAGTGTTGAATGAGAAACTGAAACTATAACAAATGTGAAGTGATATAGGTTACACGGAAAATATAACAACGTTGAAGTGGTATTGGAGACATGGGACATACAGCATCTGGGAAGTGATATAAGATACATGGGACATACAACTGTGAAGTGCTGTATGATACATGAAACATGAGACAACTGTGAAGTGATATATGGTACATGGAACATATAACAACTGTGAAGTGATAAATGGAACATATAACAACTGTGAAGTGATATATGATACATGTAGTATAACAACTGTGAAATGATACATGGAACATATAACAACTGTGAAGTGATGTATGATGCATCTGACATATAACAACTGTGAAGTGGTAAATGATATATGGACATAACTGTGAAGTGATATATTATATATGGGATATAACAACTGTGAAGTGATATATGATACATCTAACATAATAACTGGTGAATGATATACGATACATGGAACATATAACAGCGTCAGAGCGTCGTTTCTTCACCACCCGATTCACCGACATTCGTCTAGTTCTCTACATGAACGCACATTGAAAGTTGTGTCACGCCAGTTTAGCTGTTCACATGTAAGGCTGTGCGTGCTAGAACCACACTTAAGTCCAAACACTTCTTATAGCCCAAGCCGTGTGGCGAAAGTTATCATGTCTGCCCACATCCTTCTATCTCAGTGGTTCTCAACCTTTTTTGGCCAGTGCCCCCCTTCACCATATTTTCAGAACGTCATTCCCTCCTTTCGCATTTCCTACCTAAAAATCTCGCCCCCGCCCCTACACAGTATACGTAATATTGGAAGCTAAATTTAATAGTTCATACTAAACAAGTCTAGACGTCCACATAAAACGTGATTTGTGGGTCTACTTACTTTATAAATTGAATTTTAGAAGGGTGAGACGTACAGAACCGTACAGTATGAAGGGAAAAAACAATATCAAGTAATCGGTTCTTGTATTAACGCGATCTTCAAATAATCTTAATCCCCCCCCCCCCCTGTAAACCCTAAAATTTCCCCCTGGGAGGGAGGGGGAATTCCCCACCGGTTGAGAACCACTGTTCTATCTTGTGTGCTACCAGCCATTTCAGATACTGATGTTCACCGCATGATTTGACGTCAAACTGTCCAACATCTTCTCACTTTGTCTCCCCCCTGCTTCTCCTCTCCTCTAGCTTTCCCGGTAGTGACGACATACTTCAAATCCAAGGTCAAGGATAATTAAATACGTTGTTTAATATTAGTATGGTATTGTGTCTGCAACCGGAAATCGTTTGTACACAGTCTTCAGAATGTCTGCCCTGCCCATCGTGAGTGTTTCTGCAGATGGTGCTCTTTAAGTCCGCAGATCCGCTGGCTACTGGCATATTACAACAGGGAAACATGTGGTCAGATTGTTTTGTTGAGTCACCCAGTCCACGAACATATGGGGGTCGACACTTGTATTACTAATGTCATCGGGTCGAAACCCGAAAACCAGACTGAAGAATCGCACCAGGCTGTCAGACATGTATCTGACACAGTTGAGCGTTGGGAAAACATGGTGATGAAGACATGACTTGGTCACGTCACCTCGTAATGCAGAGGGTGACAATGGAAGGAATAGAGAATGATGAAAATGGATAGAAGGGACGAGTACAGAAGAGAGAAAAGAACGAGATAAAGAGAGATAAGGAGTGGTGGAGAGACAATAGTAAATCATAACGAGAAAAGGAGAGAGAGAGAGAGAGAGAGAGAGAGAGAGAGAGAGAGTATGTGTGTGTGATAGCAGGCACGAAAGAGATAGAAGAAAGTAATATTAATAATTAGATGAAGAAATAAACCGCAGGGAGAGAGAGAGAGAGAGGAGAGAGAGAGAGAGAGAGAGAGAGAGAGAGAGAGAGAGAAAGAGAGAGAGAGATGGAGAATGAAAGCAGGTACTGATGGAGAGTGCATGAAAGAAAAGAGAACAGTGACCAGAAATAAAGATACAGAGACAGACATACATACAGATGGTATGATAGAGAGACAAGAAGGAGATAGAAGAGAATAATAATAATATAAAGGTTTGAATAAGCGAAAGATCGCACAGAGGCATAAAGAGTGAAAGCAGGCATTGACGGAGAGACAGTGAAAGAGATGAGAGCAATAGACGCGAAAGACAGATAGGAGAGAGAGAGAGAGAGAGAGAGAGAGAGAGAGAGAGAGAGAGAGAGAGAGAGAGAGAGAGAGAGAGAGAGAGAGAAAGAGAGAGACGGACAGACAGACAGACATTTTTTGTTGTTGCATATCCCTTACAGGACGTTGCAGTCAACATGATCATTTTTTAACTGCTGTTGATGTACTAGGCAAGATTACGCTCAGTAGTTTGCCATTGCTTTCTGGGCAACCGGCTCACATACCCCGTAAGTTACCAAAGCGGCGAGAACCGATACGGATTCTCGCGCAGGCTACGTTACCCACGAGAATATACGGGATAACGGAGAAAGACGTTAACTCCTAGACCAGGGAGAGCGGCAGACAGACATAGAGATACTAAGAATTGGAAAGTTCGAGAGGCACCCTAAGTTTATGAGCCCCATCCCCCACCCCCTCAGAACATGCCTGTTGCTGGGACATTCTCTCTCTCCCCCCCCCCTTCCCCCCACATAGCCTTTGCCCCAGGTTGCTCGACGATGACAACGATGTGGCCGTGTCTTTGATTTACGACAATTAATTTATCCGCCGGCAGGATAGTTAATGCAATGGCTTCTTACACACCTGCGCAATGACAATGTTAATTATTCTCCCGGACAGAACTTATGTTTTACTCTACTTTGGAAACATGCGACGTTCCGCCGAGCCGGCCGTCGTGTTCTAAGGCAGGCAGGTCATGTTCATATAGTGTGCTAGGGGACCCGACCCGTCGAAAAATGAACGTCTGTCTGTCCCTGTGTCCTTCTGTCTGTCCCGTCCGTCCGTCCGCCCCTCTGTACGTCCCTGTGTCTGTCCCGTCCGTGCGTCTAATCATCCACCCATCCGTCTGTCCGTCTAATCATCCGTTCATTTACCCATTTTTTTGTATGTCTGTATGCTTGTGAGTCTACTCATATGTTTGTCTGCCTTCTATCTGATAGCCTGTAACCATATCTCTCTGCCTTCACGCCATCAACTTCCATATAAACCCCAGCAACAACCGACGTTGTCTCATCGTTACTCTATGCTCCTTTCCCGCAGTGAAAGTCCCTATAACAAACTAGCAAGCCCGACTTCCATCTACATTCCCTAATGTCAGCAACACGAGCCCGTAGCCTCTCCTGCGTGAGTACCTCCCGGTCCCTATTGGCTGTCTCTTCATAATCATAAATCCATAATTTCATAACATTGGTCCATCCTCTCTCACGGTGTCAGTAAGAATATCATCGAACCAATAGAAGTATCCCAGCTTGCAGCGTACCTACGTCGGTCGGCTATGATCCGGTTGTGACGTCTTTCATATTCTTCCAGCCGGGTAGTCCTGCTATTTATATTTCTGTCACATGATTTGGCTGTTGAAATGTAACTGTTATCTGGGATGGACGTAAAGTGGCAACGACGAAGAAGCGCTTTCCCAAACATTGAGGTGTATTGTGTGTATAGTGCTAGTTTCATATTTGTATGGGCCCATGGACAATCGATGACAATGTGATGTGTGTCACGTGAGCAGCTTTTACTCCTCACAACGTTTCAGGGTATAATTTGGTCGCGTCTAGTGTGAGTCGGGTGGTCCGTGTTTGCACACCAGCCTCACACGCCAGTGATCCGGAGTTCGTTCCCGGGTCCAGTCAAGGATATGCACTACTAACGAGCTCAAACGAGAACGAAACTCGAGTCTAATGCTTCCAATCTGACGTGGACAAGGCCCAAGATTCGTACCGGAATGCGATCAGCGTTGCCAGTAGTTAGTTTGTTGTGCTCAATCTTCAAAACCCAAATCCCGAAACAACCAAATAAATCATTTCAGGGCATCCATTTTTAATCTGCGTGGACACGGGGACCGGTTTAGTTAAAAGAAGCTGTCCCCGCATCCTGGCTGGCAGGCAGACGTGCTACTGCACCTGGTATATGTGCACACCTAACACTTCCCTCTCAAACTATCACTTCACCCTCAAACTATCACTTCACCCTCAAACTATCGCTTTACCCTCAAACTATCACTTCACTCTCAAACTATCGCTTTACCCTCAAACTATCACGTAACTCTCAAACTATCACTTCACTCTGAACTATCACTTCACTCTCAAACTATCACGTAACTCTTAAACTATCACTTCACTCTCAAACTATCACGTAACTCTCAAACTATCACGTAACTCTCAAACTATCACGTAACTCTCAAACTATCACTGTACTCTCAAAATACAGAACCTGGCATATCTGCACTGCTAGCATCTCCCTCTCAAACTATCACTCTCAAACTACCCTTTCACTCTCAAACTATCACATCACTCTCAAACTATCACTGTACTCTCAAAATATAGCACTGGTACATCTGCACACCTATCGTCTCCCTCTCAAACTATCACTTCACTCGCAAACTACCACTTTAACTATCACTTCACTCTCAGCCTATCACTGTACTCTAAAAATGCATCACCTGGTATACCTGCACTCCAAGCATCTCCCTCTCAAACTATCACTTTAATCTAAAATTATTACTTTACTCGCAAACTATCATTTTACTCTCAAACTTGATGGGTGAAGTAATCAGTATCCTTCCAAACACCTGTACTTCCCAAGTCATGTCCAAGTACCCAATTTAAGCTGAGCCGATTTCTGAGCCTAATTCAGTTGTTGTTAAAAATTCTAATCCGTTCCGATGCGTTTCGAACTCATGCCCACCGGATCAGCAGTCGAACGTCCAGCCACTTCGCTACTGCGGCTCATCAAATTACTTCATTGGTATCTTAGAATTCCGTCAGCACGTTACGCGTATTTAAAATATGCTTCGTCAACTGGAAATCTACAAGAGAAAGCCCAATAAACCCTTGTCCAAAATTAGGAAACCTATAAGCAATGGCCGGCTCCATGGTGTAGGTGTTAACGTCTTTCTCCGTAATCCGGTATATTCTCGTGAGTAACTCAGCTGCGCGAAATTCGGTAGCGGATCTGGCCGCGTTGGTTACTTACGGGGGTATGTGAGCCGGTCGCTCAGAAAGCTATGGCAAACTACTGAGCGTAATCGTGCCTCGTACATCAACAGCAGCTGAAAAAATGTTGGTGTTGACTGCAACGTCCTGTAAGGGATATTCAACATTAAAAAATAAATAAATAAATAAATAAATAAACAATGGCAAACTACTGAATGTAACAACAGTCTAAATAGTCAACCTAGTGTTGGGGTTGATCCCAACGTACTACAAAGAACACGCAACATTGTTACACAGAACAGAATATGTATAGCTACTGTGATTCTAGTTTACATAGATTTGGATCCTCACCAGTGCTACGGAGTGTGTGCACAGTGGGAGATTCTCCGTGTATGTTCTATGGGAGACGACTGGAACACTTGTGGAGATATCCGAGTGGGATGAAAGTGATTCCTTACCAGAACCCACCTAAATCTTATAAATCGTGGTTTTGATGTTGGAGATTCAATCTGTCCGGAACGGCGTGCCATAAATTACATAGGTGTATACAGTAGGCGGGTACGGATCACATGATCTGGAGAGGTGTTGATTTCCTGGCTATTAGATATCCGTAGCGGGGTCGAATGATGGCCGCCGCATTAGGATGACGCCTTGGGTGGTAAAACGGTTTCTAGCTTTATATGCGTGATTTGGGGACACCGCATACAGTTTGGGTTGTCTTTCTGTCGACCGTTTTGAAAGCTTGACAAACTACAAAATCTGGCATGTCCTTTGCAGGTCGTTGCCATAAACCCCTAGTTGAATTTCTAGTCAACTTTACGTTCAGTAGTTTGCCATTGCATTCGGGACGAGGAGTTAACGTTTACGTCCAACTGACCAGTGTAAGGATTGAACCCATTACTCAGCCGTCAGCGCACTTGAAGCTGAAGCGTGAGCGCGATAAACCCTCAACTACGCTGACCTGTAAACTGAACGTAATATTGCCTGGTACATCACGCATATTCTTTACAGGACGTCGCCGTCAACTCCAGCATGTTTTGGCTGTTAGTTATTCCTGGGCAAGTTTACGTTCAGTAGTTTGCCATTACTTTCTGAACGACCGACACTCATATCATTTTATGAAAACCAACCGAAGGCGGTCTGCTTCCAAATCGCCCGCAGCTGTGTTTCAAACGCGGTATGCGGGATGACAGATTGCATCCGTAAACCCTTCTCCACAAAGGTGTACCTCACAAACAGTCAATGAATACTGGGTTTGATTACAACGTAATGTAAAGGGCATGTAACACTTAACTGTTTAAACTAACGCACTGACCATGAGCTCGACTTGCTAACCTCCCCTGTTTACTCTTAATACACCTGCATCGGAACAATGTATCTCATCTGCGCATGACATTGTAATACGACTGCCCGTTATCACGTGATCACCTATAAATATTTTACTTTTCATATCCCGACATCCACAAAGGCAATTTATAATAAAAGCCAGATAACAATGGGAACCGGCGACGTTCCCTAACGCTGTTTCTGTATTTTTAATACAGTAATATGATAATTAAGTGTACGCACGCTAGCGTATTTCTAATTAATAGCGTCAGCACTAGTGTACCTGGCTTTGAGAAAATGTAAACAGTTGTCGCTAGAATATCATGGGCACTGGAATCACGTTATGATTATTTAATCAGAGGGGACCTTGTAGCTGTAATCTGCCCGAGCAATTTCATCTCTCCGGTGTGGAGGGTTCATCAAATGTTGATGAGCCTTTGTCTCGGATACCAGTTACTTCTTGACGTCCGGGACACTATGGCCGTCCTTTGTGTTGGGGGGAAACATCAAATTAATGTTCATGCAGAATATCAAATTAATTATGTTATTGCAGATTGTTGATGTATGTTGGGGGAATAGACGGGGTCGACTGGAAAAGGGGGAAGGGGAGGTATAGTAGAATGTGAGTTGATCAATTATTTGTGGATGCGGAGTGGCGCTCGTCAGTCATGCAGGCTGCGGCAGGAGTGCTCGTGTTGGGAGCCTGTCTTCAGGTGTTCTCAAAGGGTAGAAAAGAGCGGATTTCCGCTCATTCAGGAGCATGCATAGCTTGTGTACAAATACACACACGCAGACGTCTGTGTATATGTGTGTATGATTGCTTGCTTGTGAGTGTGTTTGTATATTGATTTAATATAATTCTACTGTTGAAATGATGATTATGTGTAATAGTAGTAATAAAGTGATGATATAATGTTACTGGTAAAATGATGATTAAATATAATACTAATGATAAAGTGTTAATGTAATGTTTTCTAAATGCTTAGTTAGTTGGCTATCCAGAAAGCCTCTGGAAGCTGAGTTATAACTTGCTTGCTTGCTTGCTTGTGTTCGTTGGCTTGAGCTCCAACGCGAAGTCCTGTATGTCGGATGAAGACATCCTGTTGTCCAACATCAGTGTGATGTCATATAGGACCTGAGGTTTGCATGAGTATCCTTTGTCCCATGTCTGGCTTATTGGTGTGCAGACTGGTGGTTCCTCGCCGCACAGGCAGACACTCTCTGACTTCGGAGGAATCGGCGATCCTATTGACCTTAGCCAGGACCCCAAAGGGACCTGTTGTCCAGGACGCTCGACGAGGACGCGTCAATAGGTCTTGGCCAGTATATAACCCGGCCCTGGTGCCTTGGAAACACCTCTGCGTCCCAGTTCTAACTTGAATCCGGTGCATTGACTTTCATATCGTCTGGGCCACAAACCGGGCATGCTTCTATGGAGATGAAGCTGGCGAAGAGCCACTTCTTCTGGCCCGATACCGAAATAGTATTCCCACATGGTCTGTGTTGCATACTTGTCCCTCCCCCCTGCTAGCACAGAATCTCGCGGGGGGGGGGGGGGGGGAGTGTGCCATACCGGTACTTGAACTTCACATCTGCGGAAAGGGCAAGGCCGTCCATGGAACGTTAGCCAGCCTGGGCAAGCAGTGGGTGGATGTGTCGAGCCGTGGAGAATGGCTCCAAGTTCCAGGTCAGCATGGTTCCTTGTGCACACCCTCGCGTAGATGATGTGATAAAACCGGTTGAGAAGGACAGACCCTGCAGCAACCTCACCCGGATAGATGCAACATCTTCTCAGGGCCCACGCGACTTAAAAACATCATTGCCTCGGTCTTAAGAGTTAAAACTAAGTGGTCCAGACGATTCCCAAGCAACCAACCAGCTATCGATGTTCTAGCACAGTCTGAAATATAGAAACACCTAACTGTAACAAAATATGTATAGTACATGTCATCTGAAATACGCACATAAGGTTCATCGCCAGTAGCCCGTAGTTGAGTCGCTGTGTGGATTATGTACAAATGAGCAGTTATAAGTATCAGTTTCCATATACGCAAAAAGATGGGTCTATTTCAGTCCCACGCAGATATCAAAAGAGCAGCCGCTGGCACTCTTCTTCATTCGCCCGTTATCCTGCATTGTAACATAGGTCTTCAACCAACTCACTCCCAGCTGCCCTATCCTTTGCTATACCATGCAGCCACTCCATGTCCTCCCCATATTTTTGTTTTGCGCTCAACTTTGAACTCAAGCGTAGTCCATTATGTGCTAATACTTATAGTGCATTGGACTGATATTTGTATTTTGATTAGCTTTCCCCCATATTACCAGTGTCCCTCGCTGACTTCAGAGGTACATGTAATTGTTCCCCTAAGTCAAGGACGAGAAGTCAACCTTTCAGACCAACTGACAGGTATATGAATTGAACCCGATAAGTCGGCATCAGCACACCGGATATATCAGAACGAGCGCTCATGTCCATTCGGGCATGCTGACCTGCCTATATTATTCATTTCTAATTCTGCTTCTCTTCTCCGTGTGTTTATGTCTGCCTATACTTCTTTTGTCATGCGGATTCCGCATACAGACATGTCTAGTTATACTAGTCTCGGGTGTTCTCAATGTATGTCCTTATCCTAAGCCATCCTCTTGTGTTGATTCGCTGACATTTGTTTAGTTCTCTCCATGAGCTCCACTTCAGTGACTCCATCATCCCTTTGTAACCCAATTTTTCACAGGCACCAATTAAAGAAAATTTACATTTTTTTTTTTGGTGTGTAATAGGTTGGAAATTGTCCACGTTTCTGATCTATACAATACCGCGTTAAAGTTAGTATTGAACATTCTAAGTTTTACTTCCTTTTAATTTCCCCCAAATTTCCTAGTGCAGCTGGCATTGATTTATTCATAAAATGCGTTAGAAATTCCTGATTGAATTTGCATCTTTCGGGGCACACCTGCCGCTGATTTACCTCAACAGAAGGTACAACCCTGTGGCAGGAGCAACAATATGCTATGAACACTTCATACACGGCTTTGCCGAATATAGATTTTTACCCGTTGAGCCCTTGTTGTCTTCCCAACACTAGGGTCCTGTGACTCAGGGGCAATACTGTAACTGTAGGCGGCATTAATTTTTGATAGCTTGCAGACGGTTAATCATTGCCGCGGCTGATAACAGCTGATGAATGTTAGCAGACGTAGGTCATGATAAGTTACACAGAGTAGGTTATTTTGTTTTTACTCAAGCATTTGCGCGGGTAACTTTTAGTTGATTTATTTCCACTCTGCTGTATGTAATAGCGCTCGCTCTTAAACTTCTAGTGTGTTGATGCTGAGGCAGCATCTTCAACCCTTACACCGGTTAGCTGGAATAAAATGTCTTCTCGTCCCTGACCTAAGAACGTAAATTACAAGCATCTCAGAAGTCGGAGTAATGGTACACTAGTAATATGGATAGACAATCCACACTCAAACATCAGTCCAGTGCACTAGAAGTAGTAGAGCATGCTTGGACTACGGTTAAGTTCAAAGTGAGTGAACGCAAAAAAAAAAAAAAAACCGTAAGCTACATGGATCTTGGTAAAATGATACCGCAGACTGGCAACAAAGGTATCAGCACATTTCTGTGCTTCCCTTAAGGATCCTGGTGAGACATTGCCGGAAAACCCCCTTAGTCGGCTCCATCGATATGCATGGCGTGCTTCTTCCCTTTCGGGTCCCGGTAAATACATGGGCAGAACCTTCTTGTTTGCCTGTTACGACATGTATCGAAGGTTGTACACCATTCTGTATTGACTAACGTACACATGTTAACGTCTGTGGCTCGGCGTATTGAAGCGCAGTTTCACAATTCTCCAGTACCAGGTCGACATCAGCCGCCGGGGATTTGGAAGCTGATCGCTTTGCGTTGATTTCGATGCTATTATGTGTCCAGAAAGCAATGGCAAACTACTGAACGTATAATAATTTCCTAGTAAGTCACAAACATCCAATAAATGCTAGGGTTGACTGCAACGTCCTTAGACTGCGCGTCTCACTATCCCTAAGCCAAGAATGCTGGTTATGTATAATGGGTAACATAAAGTAAAACATTTTTTTGTCTGCTTTTCTTATTGCAGACGAATTCTGCCCGTCTGATGAAGCCCCGTCACCTGATAGATGCGACAACATCAGCGCTTGTGAGAAATGTGGCGTTTGTTTCACGGATATCTCCCAGTTCATCGCCCACAAGAAGCTGTGCGGCAGCCGCAGCCGTATACTCATGCCGTACGACCCTCCTGTCAACGGCTACCTGAAGAACGGCTACGACTTCAGCCGCAATAGCCTAGACCTTAGCATGGCTAAGGACTTCAGCGACGAAGAGTACAGAGACGATAAGGATGATTTTGAGAGCATGGATGAAGAGGAAAGATCCCGGAATGATAATTTAGAATTTGAGGACGGCGACGAAGGTAGGGTGGTGAAAAAGAGACGGCATACAAATGAGGAGGACGAGGAGGTTGAAGATGAAGGTCAGTATCCTGCTCAGACCCGTCCTGAAGAGAATTTCCTGCTGGGACTTCAGAACGTCATGGCTAGTTCTGTGCCAGGGTTGAGGGACCGGCGAGTGGACGCTGATGGTCACGGCGGGGTTAAAAAGGCTGACCTGGACAGAAACGAAGACAGTGTAGATTCCAGACGCAAATTACGCAAGAAGAGTGATATAGACACAGAAAGAGGTGTATGTGGAGGTAACAGCAATGTGAAGTTGGAACCCCTACCGTCTACGACTGCCGCCGTGGCGCAGTGTGGTGATAATGTCGGCTCCAGAGAACCAGTTCCAGAAGAGGTCAGCATGTTTCGGTCAATGTTGTTTCAGTTACAACAACAACAGATGATGCAGGTAGGCTGTTTGATGTGTTCATTTCATTAGCAGCAACATTTCTTCCTTAAGTAATATAGTGAATCTTCCATTACTGAGTTCATGTTTTCTTGTCATTCATCTCTCTCTCTCTCTCTCTCTCTCTCTCTCTCTCTCTCTCTCTCTCTCTCTCTCTCTCTCTCTCTCTTTCTCTCTCTCTACCCCCCCCTCTCTCTCTCTCTCTCTCTCTCTCTCTCTCTCTCTCTCTCTCTCTCTCGTGTGTGCATGTGTTAGTGATTGCCGTGATGTATGAGATTACTACAGCGTGTAAGCAAGTGATTGTGTGTGTGAGTGAGTGAAGCAATGCATGTGTGAATGACATGGCCCGCGAGACTGAGACTATGTGTCTGTGTTTGAGTAACATGTGTGATCGATGTGGCGTGTAAGTGAGTGAGTGGATATGTGTTTGAGTGGCACCATTTACGAGTAACATGACATGTATGGGCTGCACAGCGTATATGGTGGGTGGGTGGGGGGTGGGGAGTAGGGTGAGAGCTCTATAGAACATTCAGCAGAATCACATAATATAGCTGCGTCTGGCCCAGCACCATGTGAGAATAGATCATTCATCAGACTATAGCCACACATGTCTGGCCCAGCATCAACTGAGAATAGGTAATTCGATAGAATATAGACACAGACTTAACAGTTAGACTATGTAGCTCGACTGAATATTGACACAAACTTACGGCTCAGAACGACAAGATTACATCGTTCGACAGAATATTGACACAAAATTACTTTTCAGCATCAGCTGAGTTGAGGTAGCTAGGTAGAATACTGACGTAATCCCAACGTCCAGAATCAAATGAGACCGTGCAGCTTGCCGGAATATTCATACAAACTTAACTTTCGGGATCAGATGAGACTAATTATCTCGAACAATATAGACAGAAAATAAGGTATAAGATCAAATGAGTCTAATAAGCTCAACACAATATTCATCATTATTAACGGTTCTTCTTCTTCTTCTTCTTCTTCTTCTTCTTCTTCTTCTTCTTCTTCTTCTTCTTCTTCTTCTTCTTCTTCTTCTTCTTCTTCTTCTTCTTCTTCTTCTTCTTCTTCTTCTTCTTCTTCTACAGCGTTCCGAGCCACTGAGGTTCTTTGCTGCAGATACAATCCGTCTCCACTCGCCTCTCTGGTTAACCTTCTCTTGCCAGTCGTTGATTCCAAGTGCTTGTAGGTCTGTATATATATTATCTCTCCACCGTCTTCTTGGTCTACCTCGGAGTCTACGGTCATTTATTTCCTGAGTGTAAGCGAGTTTTCTTTCCCTGTTATCTTCCATTCTTTCTATATGCCCCAGCCATTGTAGTCTATTAGCCTTCATGATACCAGTGATTAGCGGGGACTTAAACAGATCATAAATGTCTTTGTTACTTCTTCTTTTCCACTCTCCACTTTGTGTATCCCTAATGGGTCCAAAGATGCGTCTTAAAACTTTGTTCTCAAAGGTTTGTAGCAAGACTTCGTCTCCTTTCGTCGTACTCCAGGTTCAGTTAATGAAAAAAAAATGTATAAATACCAGATACATGGTAGCTTCTAGAAAATCATAATCTTCGATTTTCTTAGTCCTAGAAGTGGTGTCAAAGCTCCGTTAACAATCTTGTTGTCCTCTGCTACAGGATTCAGTGTTCCTTGTGTCTCATGAAGCACATATTTGCACACTTGAGCATTGTTTTTCTTCTTTATATGGATTTGCTTCCCTTTGCTTTCTTTCTCAGACTTACGTGGCGTATTTTGTGGCCTTTTTGCTTGTTTATTTCTTCTATAAGCTTAGAAATAGGGTTTATTCTTTCAGTTCCACGATCAGATAACATCTGGAATGAATTTATAAAAACAGCATGTACAAAACACACGTTTATTCTATTGGCAATCTTTTCTGTTCACTTCTTCATTGACACTCTTTTCTGTTGACTTCGTCAATGACACTCTTTTCTGTTGACTTCATCATTGACACTCTTTTCTGTTGACTTCATCATTGACACTCTTTTCTGTTGACTTCATCATTGACACTCTTTTCTGTTGACTTCATCATTGACACTCTTTTCTGTTCAGTTTTATTTTCCATCTCCTGTCTTTGATTCCATTATTTCCTTCCTACCGTTCTACCTCTCATTTGGCTTTCTTTCTGATTTTCCTCTTACCGTTTGTATGTTTTATTTATTTATGCTATCACATCCTCTCTCTCTCTCTCTCTCTCTCTCTCTCTCTCTCTCTCTCTCTCTCTCTCTCTCTCTCTGCGTATATATTGTTGTTGCCTTTTTTTCTTTCTTCCGTTGTTAATTTGGGTTTCATCTGCTCTTTCTATCTCTCTCAGCCTCTATCTCTCCGTCCCTTTCCTTCCACCCCCTCTCTTCTGCCTGTCTGTCTGTCTTGTCTGTCTTTCGTTGTTGTCTTAGGCCACCCCGTGACACTTTTCATTATGACACGTCTCACTGTAATCCCATAATTCACATGTTGCCTTTCCTCTCCCTTCATGGGATCCACCCACAGATACAGATGATACAACAGATGCGGCGGCAACTGATAGCTAGTGGTGTCAACCCTGGTTTGCTGCCTGCCGACATTGACCTCAATATGATGTCCAGCGAAGGCCTGGCCTCGGTCGGGGCAGCCATGTCCGGGCTGCAGAACGCAACTGTATCGGCCGCACTGACTCGCGAGGGCGCCAACACTGCATCACCATCTCCATCTCACGGTGGCGGCTCCAGGGATTCATCTCCAGCTCACTCGGAATCATCTCACAAGGAAGCTGGCCGTCTGTCATCTCCTGTTTTAACCAAATCCTTAGACAAAGACGTCGAACGGTTACGAGAAATTTGTAAACCCAAAGAAGAAAAGACACCGTCAGTTATGGACTATGCCGACAAATATCTGTCTCCTTCAAAACCATATACGGATTCACCTTATTGTAAAGACCATGTGTTATCTTCTCCTCTAACGAGGAATCCCCTAGAAATTCTACAGGAGAAGACAGCGGCCTCCCTGTCTTCCCTCCCTCTACCTCTAGGTTTTAGGTCATCATCCTCTATGGACATTAAACCCCCCAGCTCCAGCTCAAGTCTTCTCAACTCCAGTGCACTGTTCGCTAGCTCGCCATCACTCAGTGCCCTTCAGAAGGAGACGGACGCCCTCAAGCCTTCGCCAATACTACCTCCACTCTCGATTCCCATGACTGCTGAAGATTACAAAGGCTACATCCAGCGTGGTACAAGTAAGTACTTGATTGCTTGTCTTTGCTTTCTTCTTCTTTTTCTCTGTGTGACCTGCAAGTACCTCAATGCTTCTCTTTGCTTTCTTCTTCTGTGTGTGACCTGCAAATACTTCAATGCTTCTCTTTGCTTTCTTCTTCTCTGTGTGACCTGCAAGTACTTCATTGCTTGTCTGTGTTTTCTTTCTTCTGTGTGTGACCTGTAAGTACTTCATTGCTTGTCTTAGCTTTCTTCTTCTCTGCGTGACCTGTAAATACTTCAGCACCATATTTGCTGATGCCTTCCGCTGCTAACTGGAAGATTGGATCTGTAAGATCTCAATAACCAGGCAGTTATTCTGCACCACAAGCGATGTTAGCAGGCTTGGCTTGCCTGCCGATGGTTATGGGTTCGAAGTCGCATTAAGGGGATTCTTTAGATAATTGACAAGGGCTACTGCATCGACCCAGCTGAAACGGCACTAAGAAAGATCATGGTAAGTGCAGGTGATACTCACTACATCATCAACCCAGTTCCAAATGGCTATAAAATATAGGGCTAATATCATATGCCTGCAGGCGTGTACAAGTTACACACTTACTTACTCACTCAGTCACATGCGCATTTACTTACTTACACACTCACTTCCAATCACACTACTTACTTACTTACTCACTCACTCACTTAATCATTCACTTTCTTACTTACTTACTCACTTATTCACTCACTTACTTACTCAAGGTCTTACTTACTGATTTACTTACACACTTACTTCCTCACTAACTCAGTTATCTACATACTTACTGGCTCATTGATTTACATACTCACTTACGTACTCATTTACTTACTTATTCACTTACTCACTCGCTTACTTACTAACTCACTTACCTGCTCACTTAAAAGGGATATACTTTATGTCCCCCCCCCTCCCCGGAAATTTGCAACGGCCACACCCATCGTTGCGCAAGTAAGTACTTCAGTGCATGACCTTGATTTCTTCTTCTTTGTAAGACCTTCAAGTACTGACTAAACACTCAGGTAGCCTACACCAGGAGCCGCGGTAGCCTACACCAGGAGCCGTGGTAGCCTACACCAGGAGCCGCGGTAGCCTACACCAGGAGCCTCGGTAGCCTACACCAGGAGCCTCGGTAGCCTACACCAGGAGCCTCGGTAGCCTACACCAGGAGCCTCGGTAGCCTACACCAGGAGCCGTGGTAGCCTACACCAGGAGCCGTGGTAGCCTACACCAGGAGCCGTGGTAGCCTACACCAGGAGCCGTGGTAGCCTACACCAGGAGCCGTGGTAGCCTACACCAGGAGCCTCGGTAGCCTACACCAGGAGCCACGGTAGCCTACACCAGGAGCCACGGTAGCCTACACCAGGAGCCGTGGTAGCCTACACCAGGAGCCGCGGTAGCCTACACCAGGAGCCTCGGTAGCCTACACCAGGAGCCTCGGTAGCCTACACCAGGAGCCACGGTAGCCTACACCAGGAGCCGTGGTAGCCTACACCAGGAGCCTCGGTAGCCTACACCAGGAGCCGTGGTAGCCTACACCAGGAGCCTCGGTAGCCTACACCAGGAGCCGTGGTAGCCTACACCAGGAGCCGTGGTAGCCTACACCAGGAGCCTCGGTAGCCTACACCAGGAGCCGCGGTAGCCTACACCAGGAGCCACGGTAGCCTACACCAGGAGCCTCGGTAGCCTACACCAGGAGCCACGGTAGCCTACATCAGGAGCCACGGTAGCCTACACCAGGAGCCGCGGTAGCCTACACCAGGAGCCGTGGTAGCCTACACCAGGAGCCTCGGTAGCCTACACCAGGAGCCTCGGTAGCCTACACCAGGAGCCGTGGTAGCCTACACCAGGAGCCGTGGTAGCCTACACCAGGAGCCTCGGTAGCCTACACCAGGAGCCACGGTAGCCTACACCAGGAGCCACGGTAGCCTACACCAGGAGCCGTGGTAGCCTACACCAGGAGCCGCGGTAGCCTACACCAGGAGCCTCGGTAGCCTACACCAGGAGCCTCGGTAGCCTACACCAGGAGCCACGGTAGCCTACACCAGGAGCCGTGGTAGCCTACACCAGGAGCCTCGGTAGCCTACACCAGGAGCCGTGGTAGCCTACACCAGGAGCCTCGGTAGCCTACACCAGGAGCCGTGGTAGCCTACACCAGGAGCCGTGGTAGCCTACACCAGGAGCCTCGGTAGCCTACACCAGGAGCCGCGGTAGCCTACACCAGGAGCCACGGTAGCCTACACCAGGAGCCTCGGTAGCCTACACCAGGAGCCACGGTAGCCTACATCAGGAGCCACGGTAGCCTACACCAGGAGCCGCGGTAGCCTACACCAGGAGCCGCGGTAGCCTACACCAGGAGCCTCGGTAGCCTACACCAGGAGCCTCGGTAGCCTACACCAGGAGCCTCGGTAGCTACACCAGGAGCCACGGTAGCCTACACCAGGAGCCACGGTAGCCTACATCAGGAGCCTCGGTAGCCTACACCAGGAGCCGCGGTAGCCTACATCAGGTGCCACGGTAGCCTACACCAGGAGCCTCGGTAGCCTACATCAGGTGCCACGGTAGCCTACACCAGGAGCCTCGGTAGCCTACACCAGGAGCCACGGTAGCCTACACCAGGAGCCGCGGTAGCGTTGCCGCTAGACGCTCGCCTGCAGTGCCTGTGGGTTCGATCCCCATCAGAGCATGTTCGAGTGTTTAAAATCGACCTGGCTCCTGGATCGATCCAGCCTAAAATGGGCACCAGGAAATGTCCTGTGAAGCAAGGATGGCTGACATGACACCGACCACATCAGCCACTGAGTGCAGTTTGGTCTATAACAATATGGGTCTTCATCCCCCCCCCTGGAAACCCTAAGATTCCCCCCCCCCCCTGGGGGGGGGAGGATTCCCCACCGATTGAGAACCACTGCCCTAGGTCTTACATGTGTAAAAGGGTCGATTACTTACTTAGCCTGCATCACGCTTGTCTGCCTGCTCGATCTGGAATTCTCAGTGGTAGGACTTTTAACGTGGCCCAGATTCCTAAATCGAACAAGTCAAAAAGGAAGTACGATTGGAATTCACCATAACCCCTACCCCGCCCAACCTCAAGGAGAAGTTATAGCAGGGTCCATCACCGGCTCAGAATGATAGTCCTGTGACTAGACAACCACCAAAGCAGCTGCCCATGGTTTTACCCTCACAGTCCTATCAATCCGAAGGTGATTGTTGTCCATATGGGGTAATGGACAATGTTACTTTTAAGCACCTGAAATTGTCTTTACAAGTCGGCCAGCGTGGTATTGGCAACACCAATCTTGGAGTTCCAATTGGTCTATAAAGATAAGGGAACAAGTGTGATATGCCCAGTAAGACTGACGGCGTGTAAGAGGGGTCTTTTACTTTACTTTACTTTACTTTACTTCACACATAAGTGATGTAAATTATTACTCTTGGCGATTACGAAAGCTACAGCAAGCAAAGCAGAGATTACTAACTACTGCATTTTATGTCTTCTCGTGCAGTGGGGGGAGGGGAGGGGGGGGGCTGAGTGGTCTCGAGGTATGGTGTCCGCCTCGAGTGCTGGAGGTCCCGGGTTCAAGCCCCGGTGAGGGCTGGGATTTTTCACGTGGACTTCTAGTAATACAATTTCCCCTGGTCTCTGGGTAGTGAGATCGGACGCCCGTGTGTATTGCTGCGCATCGTAAAAATTCCCTTGGCAATTGGAAACCGATAAAGAATAGCCTAAAGGCGCTGCCCGGGCAAAATTTCGAGTAAAAAATCTACCCATAGTATTTCAGGATCCTCGACGATGCTACGGAGTTCGTTCACTGAGCTGAGAGCCTTCGGACTCAGGCTTGAGTTAGGAGTAGAACGGAGCACTTATGGGTTACACCCATGTGCTGTGATGTTGATCCGTCGACTAAACTAAACTAAGCTTGAACCTTCTCTGTACCACATGTACATAGTGAATAAGCAAGCAGTTATCCACAAACGATTTGGTATCTACTACACCCTGTGTACGCCAACAGATCGGATATAAGAGTTAATGCCCAGTTTTCCAGCGCTATATCTAACAACCAACCAAACAGCAAGTCTGTCAGATACACAGTTTCCCTTGTTATACCGCATGTTTAAAAACTACTGCAAGGCCGTACTCGCCTCTCCATCCAAGGATAGAAGAGTAATAATCACCATAGCCTAAAAGAGTACCAGGGAATAAAGCAGCACCGACGAACAAAAGAGCAACAGCGAACGGAAGAGCCTCAAATAATGAAAGACAATGTAGGTGTTAAGTATTTTTCCCCGGGAAAAACCCCGCAAGCTGCGCCCTAGTTTAGTGAACAAACGCCTTCCTTTTTATTTTGAGTGGCGAGTGTCAAGCTGCCGGCTGGTGACTCCTGATCGGAATGAAACGATGTTGCCCTGTCTGAAGTGTCGGAGATCATTTCTCAGCTACAATGTCACATAGATCCCGCTGCCTATTTGCATAAGAAAATAGACTAGTGCCACACGCTCGTTAACCCCGGCGATTACAATAGTCCTGCCGTGTCCGTGCAGAAATGTCGTATATCAGGCTTGTTATCTATGAGTCGGTCGGTCCGCTAGTGTGTCTGGTTTATTTCTTTGTATATTTATGACTTGGAAGTCTTTAGTGTGTAGAATATTCCTCTTCTTCGTTTCTCTTACCGGAGGGGAGAATTTGATGCAGTATTGAAAACACGAAATTCGGTAGCAGGAGCCCACTGTGGGTGTGTGAAATGTTAGGATCGTCACATTATGTAGGCCGGAGTGCAGGCACGATTAGGTGGTCAGTCTTTTCCTTCTATAGCGACGCTGAGAGCTGACATTGAAGCCTCGTTCTACAGCTCATGACTATGTCAGCGTAGCGTCCTAACTATGACACCAACCCGCCGATCTAACTGAAACGGTCCGGGTTTTGGAATGAGAATCTGTGTAAGATTTACTTCCTGTAAATAGTCATCATCCACGGTAACCAACCATGTCTACGTACGGAAGGGCTCTTTTATTTTGGTAGTTATAACTTTTAGAACTTCGATGCTGGCACATACCTCCCGTTGATCAGTTCCCTTTCTTGCATTAGGTCCGAAGTCTGGTGCTGACGTCATCTAGTCGTATCCGTCCACTGTCTTCTATTCCCATCAAACCTCAACTCGGCAAAAGTATTCCACATACATGCTTGATTGTGTGATGTCGTTGTTAAATTGACGTCGTTCTCCCTTTCTTTTGCCCTTGTGTGCTGCAGTTTTATTTTTCCTACACCGTTCTTTCTTTCTTTTGCCCTTTATCTTTTCTTAGACAAGCGACATTCTTTAACAACAGTATTTGACCAGTACACACAAGGCGATCTCGATAGTATGGAATGCCATGCGTGACGCTACAACGGTTATATTCAAGTCAAGAATATATTGACCGCCGTGTGGTGGGTCCCCCATAGTGCAGGCCAAACTGAAGCTGGTCGGAAGGATGGAGAAATTAACGCAAAACCGTGAAAACAACTAAACGCCAACGGCAGAATCATCGCCACTGGAACTAATGGAGAGCTTTGGGTATTCTTAAGTGATAAAGTAGACGAAAAGAGGCCGACTCGAAAGAAAGGCGTGCAATGATTTTGTTGTAAAACTGGAAATTTGTGTATTAATATGACCTAAATAATGTCTTAAGGAATATTTCGATACGTCGTGTGACTACAGTGGAGATGAAAGCTGTTAAAAATCGGCATCAACTGCAAATAGATAGCTCCACATAGCATTCTTCATCCATTGTCCATGTTTCTAGTCGCTTAAAAGTCGCTAAAATGCCGACAGGGTCGACTTCATTGCATCGGGTTTTTAATCCCATATGGCTCAGTCTCTTTTCGCAGCGCAAAAAGCGTCGCACAAAGTACTAACTCCGTAGCTCCAGCGACGACCCCCAGGAGTCTCTGAAAAATGCACTCGTGAACCGAAGGACGAGGCCCGGAATCGAACCCACAACCTTCGGAGCCCGAGTCAGACGGCTTGACTACTTCGCCACGGAGACTCCCATTACCATGTTTCTATAGCAATGAAGAGTGCATCCATGCATCCTCCCTCCCATTCTTAATTAGCAACTTAACTGTTTATATGCAATTCTTTGATGATGGTATTAAGTCTGGTATTTTATTCGTTTTCTGCCTTGTCATTGGAGTAGAGGCCCTCAAATAACTCATCAAACCCTTCTGTCTTTTCCTGTGTCCCACAGCTCTCTTAGATGAGCGTGTTTTCCCAATCTCTTTATTCGCTGGTTCTAATTCTCTTCTTAAACTCCGCATTAGTCATTCTGTCATACCATTTTAGTGCAGGTCTGCATGGCCGAATGGGTAAGAACGCGTGTTCCTAAACATCCGTTGTGCTGATGCCGAGGTAAGCAGTTCAACCCCATCACCGGACCATCCATCCATTCATCATTTGCCTTGCCGATAAGCGTGGGCGGTCATGTTCTGCCATCTCACTCGATTATCAGAGTCATGGATCTTCACCGAACAGCTGGACTAAAATTTTGACCTGTCGTCCTTGACTTGGAGACGTAAATTCCAAGTACCTCTGAAGTCGGAGTGGGTTCACCTGGTGGCGAGGGACACTGTGAATAGGGAAAGCAAATCCACACGTAAAATTCAGTCCATCACTACTATAAGTAGTGTGTATGGACTACGCTTGAGTTCAAAGCGAGCTAGCGCCAAAAAAACACCATTTTAGTAATTGTTTATTCTCTACAGGCACCAGTTAAAGGATGATTGTAGTGAATTAGTAATTTGTTTCATTATTATCCATGTTTCTGATCCACCCAGCAGTATTTATTTAATCTTAGAGTTGAACATTATCTGGAACTAAGTTTAATTTCATTCTTCGGCGCGTGGGCTTGTCGGTTGCCAAAATAAGGTTAAGATTGGCCAGCCATTCCTCCTTGCACTCAGAACTACAAAATGTGGTGACGTTATCACATCATATACCCTTAGCAGGAAACTGCTTGCAGACAAGGTTTTAAAAAAGTCTTATGAATCTAGTGCAGTGAGAGCTCACCTTGTCTTTTGTATTCTTATTTTAGTATCGCTGTCTTTTCCCTCATCTGTGTCTATATTGCTACCTCAATGGGCGTATGGTCCCGCCTTAAGACGAACTCTTCTAGGGGTGATAAATACCCGGTGAACTTTGTTGTTATTTTACAAGGCCACAGACGTTCACCGGCCTTTAGGGTCGCCATTTTTTTGGAAACATGTGTCACCGTGGGTCAAGGTTAAATACGGGCCAGCTCTTCGGTTCTTCTACACCACAATACATCAGACGGCAGGGGAAAGTGTGCTCAATAACAGGCAATAACACACAATAATACACGCACAACCAGCGTGTGTGTGTGTATGTGTGTGTGTAATCCAAATCCAATATTTATTGGGGGGGGGGGGGGGATACGTAAAAATGCCGTCTCACTCAACCTGCTTCTGCAGCGTCGGTTATAATTGAAGTCCGCTATGTTTTTGTGAGTGTTGATATTCTTTCCTTTGTTTGTTCACTTTGGAGTTAGTCCTAAACAGGGCTTCTTATATTTTTCTCATCTACGCTCTTCGGGTTCGATTGGGTCTTATGGGGCACACGATGACTGGCATTTTCATTATAGCGCTGAATTTGTGCTGATGAGGACCGGTCCTTTGGAGGACCTGATAAATTCAGTGGCCTTTCAGTTGTAGGTTGCTTACTCTATGTGTGTGTGCTGAACTTCCTCTCTGCCCTCTTCCCTCCCTCACTACTTCCCGTCATCTCTCTCTCCCTCTGTCTCTTTACCGCTCTCAATCTCTCCTCTCATCATTATCATCACTATCATCATTATGATTTCTCTCTCCCCCTGTCTCGAACTCGTACCATCTCGCCCCGTCCCTCTCTCATCATTATCATCACTATCATCATTATCACCATATCTCTCTCCCTCTATCTCGAATTCTACCCCTCTCACCATCTCGCTCTTTTCCTAACATCTTACCCTCTTCTCTCTCTCTCTCTCTCTCTCTCTCTCTCTCTCTCTCTCTCTCTCAAACTATTTCCTTCTCAACATCTTTCTCTTACCCTTCCTCTCTCATCATCGGCATCATCACCATCTGGCTGTCTGTCTGTCTGTCTGTCTGTCTGTCTGCCTCTCTGTCTCTCTGTCTCTATTTCTCTCTCTCTCTCTCTCTCTCTCTCTCTCTCTCTCTCTCTCTCTCTCTCTCTCTCTCGCTCTTTCTCCCTTTCTTACCCTAGGAAGTCAGCATGAACACCTTTTAATATAAACAAGTGTACAACAATAAACCAAACAACACAAGATAGCAACAACCACTGATGGTGTTTGGGTCAGTGTAGATTAGTTTGAAAGATGGTATCTCTTATCACTATGGTTTGGCTACCCTGTGCAGAACGTCGCTTTCATCGCTTCCTACCTGAAAGACTCGCGATCCTTTCCTGGTTCCTCTGCCTCCTGTTTTTATGCCGCTGTGTTGATCGTTTACCAGAAACCCCATATTCCATTACCGTATTTCCTCAACCAGTCTAACCATTAATATGGCCACAATATGAAAGTGATTAAATTGTAATAAACTAGTTAGTCCGCAGAAGTCGGATATGTCAGCCTAACGGCGCAAGAAGGCCGCTCTGCTGGCAACAGGCACAACACAATTACGTCCGAAAAAAAAATATTCTCTTGATGAACGCAGCAGAGGAAGAAGAAACTTGTAAGTACTGCCATCCATCATGGACCATGCCGAAACAAGTTAGTACTGCACTAAAGTTTATTTTCAAAACTTGAAAACATGATGCAATGGTAGATACTACTGCACTGGTATGAAATAATAATAATAATAATAATAATAATAATAATAATAATAATAATAATAATAATACCCTAATAAACTATAATTCAAGTGGCCAGCTCCAGCCCACACAAATTTCTCCCCCCATAAAATGTCTGATACCTATTTAACGTAGGTGGGTCGACCCCAGCGCGGTTTGCAATCACCATTAGGCATATCTCTACATCTCCGTGGACACTAACTAAACTGCTGTTTGAAATAGCACACCTTCTCACACAACATTGTGAGAACATCCGTACTGATTTTCTTCAGTGTATATTATTATTATTATTATTATTATTATTATTATTATTATTATTATTATTATTAATCTTGCGTGCCCTTTTGCGGGACGTCGTGACCAACCCCAACCCCAAGATGATTTTCTATGATAAATTTTCATAAAATTGTTAAATCGAGGTCGTATCTTTGTGCCTGGTACCAACTAGGATGTAACAACACAACCCGAAGACGTTTCAGAATCCTGCGTTACTAGTTCTCCTGTTTTGGCACGGAGCAGCTTCAAATCGACCAGGCAAATTGTCAGCTTGATGGAAAAGCTAATGCATAATTCCGTATTGGTTAAACATAGCTTCGTGGCACGAACTTTCATTTGATATTAGACTAGGTCCTATGTATTTAGATCAGCTGGGTTTTCCCCTTCTTCTCCCGACCTGTGAGACTGGTCTTCTGTTGTTGTTGTGTTCTTCTTCACAAATCAGGGAGAGGGAGCGGAGACCAATTATAAATTACTGTGTGGGGTGGGAGGGAATTCTCTGCATTCTTTAGGAATGACAGAAGGAGCAAAGTATTGAGGTATATTGGAGGAACAGGTAACAATTATTCAGAGATGAGACTGGCAGAGGGTAGGTGGGAGTGAGGTGGGAGAGGGGTAAGAGTGAATGGGAACTAGTAGGGAAGTTACTACTAGTATGTGTTCACAAAAGATATCAGCTGAATCCTTCGTCAATCGCAGCTTTCCCTTTGTTTGTCTGTCCATCCGCAATGTAATTAACATGCGATTAGTGTAGAATGAGTTGAAAAGCGTTTTACTGTATTTACCTCGTTATCATGTTTGAGGATTTCTTTGTTTCATTACATTTTCTCAAAGATACCCCTAGACTGGAAAGTTTAGCTCCCCGGGAAGGTTAACCAGGTCAACAAATGCCCGCAGAAGTCGGATGTGTCGGCCTAACGGCGCAAGAATGCAGCTCTGCTGTAAACAGGCACAACGCAATCACGTCCGAAAAAAAACTCCGGATGAACGAAGAAGAAGAAGAAGAAGAAAGTTTAGCTAATGGTACCCTACATCATTGGAAAGTTCAATTCTTGATATCGTCCATGACTGGATAATTCAACTCTCGATATCCTCAATAACTAGAAAGTTCAACTCTCTATATCCACCATCACTGGATAATTCAACTCTCGATATCCTCCATCACTGGATAATTCAACTCTCGATACCCTCCATCACTGGATAGTTCAACTCATGATATCATCCATCACTGGTTAGTTCAACTCTTGATATCCTCCATCACTGGATAGTTCAACTCTTGTTATCCTCCATCACTGGATAGTTCAAGTGCATCTTTAATCCCGCACAATCAGACAATTACATGTCATACGTCTGATACACAAATTGTGTTCAAAATTAAACATAGATCGTTATCATTTATGACAAGTTAACAATTTATTTCAATTATTGGGCGGAACTAACGGGTCGGCCTCAGAATCGGCCATGCATACTGCCAGTGTCATGGAAACGCTAATGCATAATTCCGTGTTGCTTCGGCATGACAATATGTCACGAACTTTCATTAATTCTCAACAAGATTGTGTGTATTCTGATCTGGGTTTTCCCCACCTTCACAGGGCATTCTGTACCTTGCTCCTATATTGTAGTAGACTCATTCACAATCATTGGAGAATTAGAGGGAATAGAGAGAGCTTACTACCCAAGGAATACTTTCTTTGGGGAAACATGGAAAGAGCAAGATTGGGATTTTTGAGTACGACTGATACCATGAAACATAAACCAAATATGGACATTCTAGAGAAGATGGGGACGCCAACATTGGTAAGACGTGAAATAAGAAAGGGTCAAATAAAATATGTTAGTCACATTTACAAAAAAAAAAGAACTTTAACCATTGAGTTGGACTAAAATGTTGACTTCTCGTCCTTGACTTTGAGACGTAAATTACAATTACCCCTGAAGTAGAAGTGGCTATGCCTGATGGCGAGGGACACTGGTAATAGGGAAAGCTAATCCACACGCAAAGATCAGTCCAATGCACTAGACGTTGTAGTATTTGTATGGACTACGGTTGACTCTAAAGCGTGCGAGCGCCAAAGAAAACAATAATAATGGCTACTAACACCGATTAGCATGGTCAATGAGATGAAGGAAAACATTGACAGATTACCTTCTGTACAGATGCCAAGGAAACCATGTCAGTCCCAGTAATGAGACTATCATTATTTCCGTTAGCAACATGCGCGTGTGAAACTTGACCATCTAACAGATTCATTGCTAAAGAAAAAGTAGGTTTGCACCAAACGACAATGGATGGCGTAGAATAGGAAGTAGGGGTGTGTCCTAGTTATGACTTAAACGTTGTTAATGTAGTAGCAGACATATTGTATTATATATACAATTAAAGTGTGTTGGATAGGGGAAGGTAATGTATGTAAGTCCCTGGCTGATACGAGAAATCACTTAAGACTTTTAATCAGCCTATGGCACTTAATCAGTGAACAAATAAGCTTGCACGTACAGCAGGGTGTATTTTTAATGACTTTAGGATGTTTGAAAATATTGCCGTTCCAAGTGTTGTATTCACCCTCTGTGGAGTTCATGCAACATAAAAGGTAAATACAAAGCTTGGAACGGCATATTTTCAAACACCCCGCAGTCATTAAAAATACACCCTGTACAAGTGTGCCTATGAATATAAGTGTTACAGAAGAGTATTAGAATTAAATGCACGAGAAGGTAACAAGAAAGTAAGCAAACAGGTGTGTTCAACAAGACATCACTATTGAAGAATGTTGGTTATTAAGACAAATACAGTTTATGAAGCTGAAATATTTTTGGTATGATTAAGACACGAATGTCTGGAAGCGTGAACTGTGGAGGGAGGTGTACCTGGAACGCGGAGAAAAGGAAGACCACAGCGTAGATGGATTCAAGATGTGATAAATGATGTGCACATGACAGCAAGAGATACTAAGAGGTACGACTTGCCGAATGGCTAGAACGTCACCTCTACTTGCCGAATGGCTAGAACGTCACCTCTACTTGCCGAATGGCTAGAACGTCACCTCTACTTGTCGAATGGCTAGAACGTCACCTCTACTTGTCGAATGGCTAGAACGTCACCTCTACTTGTCGAATGGCTAGAACGTCACCTCTACTTGCCGAATGGCTAGAACGTCACCTCTACTTGCCGAATGGCTAGAACGTCACCTCTACTTGCCGAATGGCTAGAACGTCACCTCTACTTGCCGAATGGCTAGAACGTCACCTCTACTTGCCGAATGGCTAGAACGTCACCTCTACTTGCCGAATGGCTAGAACGTCACCTCTACTTGCCGAATGGCTAGAACGTCACCTCTACTTGCCGAATGGCTAGAACGTCACCTCTACTTGCCGAATGGCTAGAACGTCACCTCTACTTGCCGAATGGCTAGAACGTCACCTCTACTTGCCGAATGGCTAGAACGTCACCTCTACTTGCCGAATGGCTAGAACGTCACCTCTACTTCAGGAGACCCGGGCTCGATTCCTCGGATAGGTGTGGATGTTTGTTATGTCAGGGGCTAAAAGAAAACCCTAACCTGCACAGTTTGCGGTGACTGCGCCAGCCAGCGGGTTTATTACCTTAGGGTCAAGACCCCCTGTCCTAGACGGCAAGGTCATGTAGGCAGTAGGTGACAGTTTGACAGTGACAGAAAGAGATACGGGACAGCTGGCTTATGGTAGAGAAACATCTCGAAATGCCATTATAGAGCAAACTTCTGCAGAAGACATGCCATTTCATGATGCTGATACAAAATCATACTTGAAGGAAGAGTCATACGGCGGCAAGCAAGAGGTAGACAACGTTACAAGTAGGAAACTGACACCAGGAAACGGGCGAAAGCTAGTCAAGCAGACGCATCGTGGGACAGGAAACAGCGTGTCGGGGATACAATGATGCAGGCAAATTGCATTGTAGGGACCATGCTTGATTGATACAACTGATAGAGAAATTAAGAAAGGAGAGAGAGAGAGAGAGAGAGAGAGAGAGAGAGAGAGAGAGAGAGAGAGAGAGAGAGAGAGAGAGACTTGTATGTAAATGAATGGACATGTGTTTGAGCTCTACCAGAGTTCGGCCTTGAAACAAACAAATAATAAATAAACACAGATTAAATCGCACAATTAATAAACTAAACAATAATATCAAGACGGTATTTACAAGTTACAAATACTTTACAGCCGTCCCCTAAAGTCTGTCACCTGGTAACGGAGGTTTTAACTAGGTTTTTTTCTTCTCCTCTTGTTTGTTTACCAGGAAGGCACATCACACAAAGTCATTTATCACTCAGTACTGACAGAAGAGTAATGAAATTCTATTTACAAACGGCATATTTCTAGTTGTTTTTCACGTCACTTGTTATTGATTCTTTCAATTTCTGTAACCGCTTGTGAAAACTTTCAGTCGCCGGCCGGGCTGGTATTTCGTGTTTCCTGGTTATAAATCTGGAAAAATAAGTAAAGGTAAAAGGTGCTTTACACGTCTTAAGCCGTGCTGGGGATATGGTGCCTGTCCTACATTTGTAAAGGGGTAAATCAGCACTCGATCGTTGATATTGTAAATATCTGGCCGACCGCACTTACCTTCCAAGACATTTCCTGTTCCTATTTTGAACTGGGTCAAGCAGTAGAGGCCAGCACTCCGAAAGGATAATAGCGCTCGTTCTTAAACATCCGGTGTGCTGATACCGAGGTAGCGGGTTCATCCAGGGGCCGGTCAGTTGGACTAAAATGTTGACTTCTGGTCCTTGACTTGGGTACGTAAATAACAAGTATCTCTGAAGTCAGGTTGAGTTCGCTTGATGGCGAGGGGCACTAGTAATAGGGAAACTATTTCAAAAGCAAAACTGATCGCAGTGCAGTAGAAGTAGCACGTGTATGGACTACGCTTGAGTTCAAATGGAGAGAACGAAATAAAAAGCAACAAACAGTTCAATTTTAAATAAATCCGCCACGATAGGATTCGAACACTTGACCACCGGGAGGCAGGCATGTGTGTTAGCCACTGCGCTCTTGCGGCTTTTTTGCTGTCTCCATATTGACACATTATTCGGCAATTTATATGTCTTTAAAAAGGCCCCGGGTTTATAAGGCTCGGTCTCTGTCCACAGGACGTCCTGCCGAAAGCGTCGCACAAAAAGCACGAACTCCGTAGCTTCGACGGAGACCCCCAGGAGTCTCCGAAAAAAATACACTCGTGAACCGAAAGACGTCTACCGGAATCGAACCTACAACCTTCGGAGCGCGAGGCAGACGACTTGACTACTTCGCCACGGGGACTCCCTCGGCACTTGATATGTGACTTGGCCAATATCTCACCAGCCGCCTTTACTTCCAATAACATTTCCTAGCACCTCTTTTGGCCTGGGTAGATCTGGCAGCCCAGGTGAGGACACAAGTCTCCGCCTAGATGCCGATTCGAACATATGGCCGCCGGGTCGGGTGGCAAGCTGGTTAGCCAGTGCTACCAGCGATTTCAATTATCTATGTTAGGACATTGTAATCAAGTCTCATCTCCACAATAAAGGTCGGGTCTGGTGAGTCCACAGATTTATTCTGTCATTCGCTGTATTTACGATGCACTCCGCGTAAACACTCCAATTGATTTATGTCTGTCTGTCTGTCTGCTTGTTTGTCTGACCGTCTGTCTCTTACCTGACCATCCCTTCGTCCTTCATTTCATTCATTCATTCTTCCATTCACCCGTATACCGTCTGTCAGTCTATAGATCTTCTGCTGGTCTATTTTAATGTTTCTGTACTGTATCCCTACGCCTTCACCTCCGCTGTTTTCCGATGTTTCCGACATCTATCCTCTACACACACCTGCTCTAAGCGCCAATCACTACAAACATATGCATTTCTATAAATGCTGCGGCAACCCCTGCACTTCCCTGATGTTAAAATGATCCGCTTATTTCACCAACTCCATTTCAGGACACAAACTTGTTGTTTCAAGTGTGAGTTTTTCGATGTTCCATTCTAGAAAAACTCAAGAGAATTGTTCAGCAAACTTCGTCCTGGGTGGCTTTTCTTTCATGTTAATTTTCAAAAGTAAAATGTCAGATCTCTTAAAATTAAGTCATGATCGCGGATCTGCTCGACCGGTGTCCTATTTTCTGAATCGCGTTTCTCCGGGTGTCTTTTTGTGTGCACAGGCCTGTCAATGATCGTTAACGTGCATTTTGCAAAGACGAGTAATTAATGTGACGTTGCGAGCGGACCGTGCATAATTTTGTGATGTCTCAAACTGTGTGCATCAGGTTCGCAACTAGGTGTCTGTCTGTCTGTTTGTCTGTCTGTGTGTGTGTGTATGTGGTGTGTGTGTGTGTATGTATGTGGTGTGTGTATGTATGGATGCATATATATATATATATATAGTGTGTGTGTGACTACATGTTTGTGTGTTTGCATTAGCCTTAGCAAATAGTATAGCCAGAACCCTTGCGACATGTGGTCCACCATCCCCATCCCTCCCTCGGCCACCACCATCTTACAACTTAATATTTCTGCCGACATTAAACAAGCCAGCCCTGGATAATCTGAACCAGGTGGAACCACATACACTGGACCTTCCGCTGGTGTTTATACACCTGGCCACCCCTTCGTGTAAACGTGTCATTTAAGAATGTGCCAGTTAGCCAGCGTTTCATTTCACCAGTGGTTGCTGCCCCCCATAAAGCATCGTGTCACAAATGCCTGGTGGTAAGGTTGATTGCTTTCATATTCAACCGCAGTCAATTTCCGCGGTGTAGCATAGCAACAGTTATCCCTAATCCACGGGGAAAGTTATCCCTAATCCATTTATTCCAACATCCGATCCAGTGGGAACACTATTTTTCTCATTTCCCGGTGTCATCTTAGTGATGCAGTTTTGATATTTTATTTCACCCCTGAACTTATTTATGAGACAGGGTCTTGTTGTTAGTTCGTCCAAGCACCTGAGGGAAGGTGGGTTTGAAGCGATACTTGCTGACCAGGCAAGGGGTTTGTTTACACCTAGTGCCACCTCCGGCCTGGCCATTTAAGTGCCAGTTGTTCTCACCTTTGGAAAAGCAATCCCCGCGTCTCTAAGGACTGTATTCAAGCCAGAAAGATTGGGGGGAGGTATCAAGTTTTCTCATGATGACATCTGTATGGTAAACCCTGTGGACACACCTGAGATGATTACAATAAATAAATAGTGGGCCACTGTAGAATACAACAATTTCGGGTGTTTGTTCTGCACAGAGCATTATGAACTAAACAACAAAAGTCATTTCCTATGAAACTACTAACAATTTAATGAAGAAAGATAGGATCTAAAGATATACTTTCAAAGACTACCGGTATGATACACGATGATGAAGATAACAATGGTGATGATGATGATAATGATGATTGTGGTTGCGATGAAGTCGATAGGGTTGCTACAAACCTTGACTTCGACTACAGTAGACTAACCATTTATCTGTCTACCAGAAGTATATAAAGATACTTTTTCTAACCGTAAACAATAAACCGATGATGTAAAACTGTATATATTAGGGCCGTTCATTTGAAACCCGTTCCAATGAACTTTATTACAAAAGCATGAAAGAAACATTAACAGGTGTGGTAGAATTAAGCAAAGAATTCATTTTGAATGAATTATGCACCATGGGTTGGTCAGAAGAAATTGCCGTAGGCATTCAGTCAAGCATCCCATTGCTTAGGTAGGCGGCGAATGCCGTCCGCAAATAAGGATTATGGTTGCTCACTGAACCAAGTGTTTACCGCGTTCATTACGTCTGCATCTGTGCGAAATCGTTGCCCTTGAGAGCTTTTTTAGAGGTCCGAACAAATGAAAATCACATGGTGACAAATCAGGACTATAGGCTGGATGTTGCAGAATGTCCCACTTCTTCCTTGCTAATGCTTCCTGCACAATCTTTGCGACATGCGGACGAGCATTATCGTGCAACAAAATCACACCGCAAGAAAGCATACCGGGTCGTTTATTCTTGAAGGCCTTTTGCAGCTTGTCTAGTGTTTGCAAGTAGTGGAAGAGTTAATGTTGACACCAGGTTCTTTAAAGTCGGCCAAAAATAGTCCTTCAAGGTCAAAAAATGCGCTCAGCATAATCTTACCAGCGGAAGCCTCTAACTTGATTTTTTTTGGCGTTTGGTGATTCAGCATATTTTCATTGCATGTTCTCTCTTTTGCTGCTCGGCTCAAAGTGGTGACACTATGATTCATCGCCTGCCACTATGCGGAAGAGAAATGCATCACCCTCCACTCTGTGATGCAGCAAGTGGTTCAAACACTATCCCATGCGTTCCTCTTTTTGGTGGTCGGTCAACATCCGCGGTACCCACTGTGAACACACCTTCCGATATTGTGCAGTTTCTTACGAACGACCTTTTGAATTGTCCCAAATGACACATTAAATTCTGTCGCTAGCGAACGTATACTTGACAACGGTTCATCTGTACTGCTGCATCAATTTTGGCGATGTTTTTTTTTTTTTTCTGTTGCAACAATATGCGCTTGACCCGGCCGTCGAAGATCTCTCGTGAACTGTCGATCTTTCCGAAACATTCGTGCCCAGTCTGTCACTGTTGTCTTCGACACACAGTTGTTACCGTACGCTGCCTGCATTCTTCCATGAATGTCCACTGGTCGATATCCTTCAAATGAAAGAAACTGAATCACCGTTCTTTGAGCTTCTTTGGACGGATTTTGGATCAACCCGGCCATCTTCTCAACGATCAGAAACAGAACCTATGCATCATGGGACGGTAAGCAAGTTCTTTTTTATTCATTAGTCAGTACTTATCACATGCCTATGACATGTTCATGTTCAACGTACGCAATTACGCGCGGTGCGGCACAAACGGATTTCAAATGAACGCCCCTTATATATATAGTTATGGTGATAACAGCACAGAACTAGCAATCGCTTTTGGAACTTTTGATACTACTTACACTAAATATATTTGCATGTTTTGTTCGTCACTCATGGGGCAAAGAAAATAAATACTTTTGTAAGTGTCCATCAGCGTCTGGAATGCTGATTAGAGCAGTACCTAACTCTGGAGTCCTTTCTGCCACCAAGACCTACACGATCATTCCATCAGGCATCACCTACAGGCTTATTCCACCAACACCTACAGGCTTATTCCACCAACACCTACAGGCTTATTCCACCAACACCTGCAGGCTTATTCCATCAAGCATCACCTACAAGCTTATTCCACCAACACCTACAGGCTTATTCCACCAACACCTACAGGCTTATTCCACCAACACCTACAAGCTTATTCCATCAAGCATCACCTACAGGCTTATTCCACCAACACATACACGATTATTCCATCAAGCATCAACCACAGGCTTATTCCACCAAACAGCAACATGGTTATTCCACCAACACCTACAGGCTTATTCTACCAACACATACACGATTATTCCATCAAGCATCAACTACAGTCTTATTCCACCAAACACCAACATGGTTATTCCACCAAACACCAACATGGTTATTCCACCAACACCTACAATCTTATTCCACCAACACCTACAGGCTTATTCCACCAACACATACACGATTATTCCATCAAGCATCACCTACCGGCTTATTCCACCAACACATACAAGCTTATTCCACCAACACCTACAGGCTTTTTCCACCAACACCAACAGGCTTATTCCACCAACACCTACAAGCTTATTCCACCAACTAACACCTATTTGATTATTCCACCAACGCCAGCAAGCTTATTCCAACAACACCTACATGCTTATTCCACCAACCAACACCTACACGTTTATTCCACCAACACATTCTCGATTATTCCACCAACACCTACAGGCTTATTCCACCAACACATAGCCGCTTATTCCACTTAAACCATCAACATTATTTCACCAAAATCTTTAGCTTTATTCTACCAGAATCTATAAACTTATTCCACCAACCCCCACAATCTTATTCCACCAAAACCTTTAGCTTATTCCACCAACACCTTCAATAGTACTCCACCAACACCTTCAATAGTACTCCACCAACATCGTACCACGAACATCTCGCCAGCAAAAGTCATCCCTCGACACGCCGCTGTAAATGTTTTCCGATTTCTCCGTGTCCTGTTTGATAGATACATAATAAACCAGTGGGTCCCTCCCACCGCAGCCTGGCTCAGATATGAGATGTGAGGGTGGTCCCGTCCTGGCACCGCTCACAGGTGAACTCACTTCACGGGCCTGACACCTCCAGGCTGGCATATATGACTGACATATTGCATCTGCTGACGGATAACAGTCCCCTGCTCCGGGGATAAGACAACTCCACTCTCCGGGTTTCCCCTCAGCCGTTCGCTTCTTCTTGTCTGTGTTTGTATCTGTTGTACACTGTTGCTGTTATGTCTGTCTGTCTGTCTGTCTGTCTGTCTGTCTGGCTGTCTGTGTATATGTCTGTCGGTCCCGTCGGCTTGTCTGTTCTGCTCGGCCCCGGCGGCTTGTCTGTCTATCGGTCTGTCTGTATATTTGTCTACTTGTCTGTCTGTGTGTATGTCGATTTGTCTATTCTATACGTATGCATGTATTCGTGTTTGTGGTTGTATATATTTATCTATGATTGTATATTTCTGTTTCTGTCTGAATTCCTTCGAAAAGCATTCGCCCTTGCTTTCACTTTCTGAACAATCTGACATTTGAATCTTCTGCTTGAGCAACGTGTATGACATGGTGTTCTGCCATGCTTCTGTTGATATTTCTGTGTATCCCTTCTTATCCATCTGTTGTGGTCGATTGTGTGTGTCTGTGTGTGTAGGTGTGTGTGTGTGTGTAGGTGTGTGTGTGTGTGTGGGTGGGTGGGTGGGTGTGTACGCGCGTGTGAGCTCATGGCAAAAGCTCCCTCTTCTTGAATAGAACAGACAGTGTTAGAGAACAGTAGCCGCAGTGTACAGTGTGTGATACAACAGTAGCGCAGAGTACAGTGTGTGATACAACAGTAGCGCAGAGTACAGTGTGTGATACAACAGTAGCGCAGAGTACAGTGTGTGATACAACAGTAGCGCAGAGTACAGTGTATGATACAACAGTAGCGCAGAATACAGTATGTGATACAACAGTAGCGCAGAATACAGTATGTGATACAACAGTAGCGCAGCGTACAGTGTATGATAGAGCATAGTAAAACAGTATATCATAGACCAGACAGTGTGTACAACATTTGCTCATTGAACATTCAGTGTGGATATAACAGCAGCTCATAGAACAGACATTGTTGGGATAACAACAACTCATAGAACAGACAGTAAATAATAGAACTCACTTTCGAGTATATCTGTGAAAGAATTATGACTTGATTACATCACAAACTCAAATATCAGCACAAAACTAACACAGCAAAGCAACAAAAAAAAAATGGAAGCAAGAAGAATTCTGATGAAAGAAAGAACGATGAGTGAAAAATGAAACCCTAAGAAGAGATTACAACAGTCGCTTCTTATTTCCTGCACCGTCCATTGGCAGAAACCAGATTTAACACAGAAGATGAGGAGGAATTGTGTGTATAAATTTTACCCGGAAAACAAAGAAAACGTTGGCCTTTCCGCTGCCAGACCTGCCTCATTAACGGAATGTGCCATCTGTTGCTGGCACCAAATGCCACAATGCCTCGTTTCTATGAATGTTTGATGTATTGTGCTATATCCGCCCGTAGCAGGGGCATCTGGATTCGTGATCTGCCAAACCCGCAGTGACAAGTATGGATGAAGTGTTTGCTAGAGTTTTGCTTCCGTGTTCTCCCTTGTTTGTAGAACTAGGAGGTCTACTGGCTAGGGGGAGGCGGGTGTTGGTCTGGTTGAAATATCTTAGACACTTTTGGCTTGTCATCTCTGAGAGGTATCTCCGAGGGCACTAGATGTCAACATGTCTGGGTATTTTGATTACTACGGGTTGAGACTTGCGTGGATACGGGGCTTGCTTAAAGGTAGCTCAGAGGCAGATGCTTCCGGTGGGTTGTGAGTTGTGTGTATGTTTTTTTGTTTTTTTTTGCGCTCGTTGGATTTGAACTCAAACGCAGCCCATAGACACTACTTCTTGTAGTGCTCGACTGGATTTTTTGTGTGGATTAACTTTCCCTATTACCTGTGTCCCTCGCCATCAACCGAATCCACTCCGACTTCATAGATACTTGTAATTTACATCCCCTACCTCGGCATCAGCACACCAGATGTTTAAGAACACGCCTTCGTATCCATTCGGCCATTCTGACCTCCGGTTGTAGGTTGTTGTAAGTTAAGGACTCTTTTTTACGTCTGAATGTGTATAGAATATATGGTGCTGGCTTCATATTTATAAAGTAAAGTAACGACTCCCACTGTGCGGTGAGGTCCGGATACCGCCGACCGCCTTTATTTCCCAGGTTCTTTGGTGCCTATTTTAGCCTGGGTCGGCTTGGACGCACAGGTCAATTATTTTTTTTGTTTTTTATTGTTTTTTTATTTTTATTATTTTTACCAAACACCCGCGCCTCTATGGCGATTCGAACATATAACTTCCGAGCCGACAGACAAGCGTGCAGGTTACCTCGTGACCTCAGCTCCGCCATTTTTTTATTTGTTAAAAGTTTGTTGCATATCCTATACAGGCAATAGCAATCAACCCCAGCATTTTGTTGGCTGTTTGTGATTTATTGGCAAGTTTACGTTCAGTAGTTTGCCATTGTTTCTGATACCATTCATACCATCGTATGAAAGCCAACGCAAGGCGGTCTGCTTCCAAATATCCCGCAGCTATGCGGGATTACATATTGCATCCGTAACCCCTTTACCACAACAGAGCCGGCTTATGACAAATGAAGGGGAGATAATCAGTTCGATTACTGGCCGCCATTTCTTTCCCAAACAGATTCCCAGAACATTCAGAAACAGTAATCGGTAGCCATTTTATGAGGCTGAGTCGATCACAGAGCGGTACTGTTGGGAAAATATAATTTTCTGGCGGCTGAGGATTGAACTCGGACCACTGTCTTGGTACGCATACAAAGTATTAGCCACTAAACGACCTCGGTTTCCATGACCACATTAACAGATTGAAAGGCAGGCCGAAACTGCGGCCCTAGCAAAGTAAACATGTTTGCATGATTTGAAGAAAGAAAGACCGCGAGGAATGGAACTGTCGGGCAATATGATTACGTCACTTGTGGCGTGTGGTCGACTGATACGAACGTGTAGTAAAGGGTTAATCTTTAACAGCGGTGTCTGTAACACTTTTGAGATTAACATACTGGTTCCGGTTGAAATGTCCAGCAAGCGTGCCAAATAAGACTATACTACCCTCCGAAGTCGGAGAGTGTCTGCCTGTACGGCGAGGAACCACCAGTCTGCACACCAATAAGCCAGACATGGGACAACGGATACTCACGCAACCCTCAGGTCCTGTATGACATCACACTGATGTTGGACAACAGGATGTCTTCATCCGGCATACAGGACTTCACGTTGGAGCTCAAGCCAGCAAGCAAGACTATACTAGTTGAATATTTAGAACGAGTTAGTTGCAAGTCAAGATGTGGCTGTTAACCCCAGTATGTGTTGGCTGTTTGTGATTTTCAAGTCAATTTTATGTTCGTTACTTTGTTGTTGCTGTCTGGGCTGACTATGCTGCTAACATTGTGAAAATCAACGCAAAGCATCGGCTTGCAAGTCACCCGGGGCTAACTTGCATCCGGGCTTGAGAAACTGTCTTCCCTATCCCTAAGCAAAAGACAAGTACACAGTAAAGAGGTGTAACACTTTAGAGATTCAAAGCACTGATTCCTGCTGAAATGACCCCCATACAGGTCAAATGAGACTATACTACCTGAATGCCTAAAACAAAGAACTAGGTAAATCATAGCACTAGTTCAAGAGAATTTACCTTCTTTACAAGAATAGGAAGTTACCGCCAAAGTGTTGATTTCTTCCCTGCCGCGGTTTTCTCCCATATTAATTTATCTTTCGTTCTATACTCAGCATTACACAACTAGTTTAATGTGTCTGGCTTTACAACAGTGACAAACAAAATTAGCTTCAAAAATGTCAGTGCTAGGTTTAGGGTAACTGGCTTATATGTTGTAGGAAGAATTAGAAGTGTACAAGGTGAAGATCAGGAGCCGGACAGAACAGTCTCGCGCTTCAAAGAAGTAGTCTTGTCCATTATAAGCCTGCATTAGACCAATCTGCCCTAATCTATATGTACAGGGTGTGTGTAAAGTCTCGCTACACTTTGTATGTAGAACAAATTTGAAAATGTCTTTCTTCCGTTGATAACACCATTTTGTTTGGAGTCCAAAGAATTACTCCAGCAGACGACAGCCATTCACAGCGTATTGCTTCATAATGAACTGTGGAGCAGTTTTTTGTTTGACATGTACTTCATTTTTCAAATTTGTTCTACATACAAAGTGTAGTGAGACTTTGCAAACACCCGGTACTATGATAGCTGAGAATTATATGTCACTTTCTCAATTTACTACTGACCTCGGCTACCTCAGTGTGTCGAAGCGGCTTGGATTCGCTTAAATCATAGGTTCCATGTCATGTTAACCGCTGCCTACCCAGCCTCATAGACCACACCAACATTAATTCTTCTTTCTTCTTCTGTGGAGATTCCTGGTGGAGTATAGGACCCCAACCACGCAGTTTAAGCCCCTTGTAGGTCAGGTTATGGTTTGTTGGATGTTGCCTGGATTTGTTGTATGTTGTAAGATAGCTGGTCTTAGATCAGTCAACTGTAGTGGCTATTTACGGCATGTCACTGTCTGTGGCGAAGGGGTAGGGAGCTACAGGTAATTTGGAAGCAGTCCGCCTTGTGTTGACTTTTGACAATGGTATGAGCCGCGGTCTTTCAGAAAGCAGTTCAGTAGCAAACTACTGAACATCAACTTGCCCAGGAATCACAAACTGCCTCAAACTCCCTCATTTACAGTTACCACTCACATATCCTTATTTACAAACATAACCCCATACACATAAACCTACACTTATACACATAGACCCACATTTACACACATAGACCCACATTTACACACATAACCCCATACACATAGACCCACATTTACACACATAACCTCATAACATAGACCCACATTTACACACATAGACCCAAATTTACACACATAGGCCCACATTAACACACATAGACCCACAGTTACGCTCCCCACTGACACACATAAGTTCGTATTTATACTCACCATTCATACACACAGATTCACTTTTAACACACACCCTCACACATAGACGCACATTTAGACTCTCAACTCACACAAGTAAACCCACATTTACGCACGTAGACCCACATTTACGTACATCATTCACAACATACATCATCACTTAACCGTATTTCACTTATGTTACTTAAGACACATTCTGCTTATCTCTCCTCCCCTCCCTCCATTCATATCCTCTCTGTATTAAATCTTATTCCATTTTCCCTTTCACTGGCGCCCGCCTCCGCGGCCAGGCAAGACACGACAGAGCGCTACACACCGCTGTTCATCACACAGCCGCGCCGACACACCTCGCAATCTTCAAGAACGAGAACACACACTCGTTTAAACTGGGTGGACACAAAACAAAGATCAGTGTCACCGCTAGCACTATTAAATACTTGTTTGGCATTTTTTATGTCTATCCTCCGCAGATTAAAGTGATAATTGCCCCCTCCACAATAAATTTAATTGGCCCTCTTCAAATTCTTCAGCCGACAATAATAAATTTCTCCGGCACATCTGCAAGCTTTAACTGCCAGAATCTCGCTTGTGCCAGAAACTGAACCCAAAAGGTAGGCGCACTGAGAATCTCGCTCTTGCAATCTCCTACTTCACTCGCTCACTTCGGAGCGGGAAGGAAGATATATTACTTCTAACTGGTTCAACCTACACGAAGCTCCTGGCTGTAATTTGTATATTTATTTTATTTAATTCAACTGCTTTGTGTGCCTTATGTTTTCAATGTTTTAAATTGTGTTCAGCAGGTTATGTAATTCCTTATAATTGTTTCGGGAATTTTAAATGTTGTTTTATGGAAAACACCCATTTTAAAAGTGTTATTGTCTTCATGTATTCTAATCATTAACTGACTCAGTGCCAAACAAAATGTAGATTTGGATCAAACATGGTACACAATCACATGAACAAATATTATAATGTATTGAAGTCGCGGAAGATAGGACGAAACAAAACAAATCACACGATGCCCCTAGTATGGCGATATATCGTCCATCTGGCTAAATGGGAGGTCATATGAAGAGATATATTATCCTTTGACAATGAATCGGTTAATTTCGTGTCAAATGCAAATGCAAAGGACCCGTGTAGTCTTCTTGAGGACCATGATTGCATGGTGTTAACCCCAAATGTTAGCACGACTCGTGGTGTGATCACTGTTACGCTGACTTGCCTGCCGCCTCGGTGATCTTGTATTCGAATCCCCACTGCGGCGTATTTAATAAACAAATGATTTTTGTATCCCAAGTCGGCCCAGCCTAAAATGGGTAGCAGGAAATGTCATGGGTAGTGAAGGTGGTCGGGGTGATGTTAACTATATCATCCTTTGTGGTCCGGGTGGTCTATACTACATCATCCTTTGTGGGCCGGGTGGTCTATAATATATCATCCTTTGTGGGCCGGGTGGTCTATACTATATCATCCTTTGTGGGCCGAGCGGTCTATACTATATCATCCTTTGTGGGCCGAGCGGTCTATACTATATCATCCTTTGTGGGCCGGGTGGTCTATACAACTGGGGGACTAGCATTATACATCCACTACATCTCAGGGCATTTAAAGGGGACTTGTACTTCTTCTTCTTCTTCTTCTTCTTCTTCTTCTTCTTCTTCTTCTTCTTCTTCTTCTTCTTCTTCTTCTTCTTCTTCTTCTTCTTCTTCTTCTTCTTCTTCTTCTCTTCTTCTTCTTCCTTTTATTTTTCCCTCTGCTTGTTCGATCCTTTTTTTTTCCCCCGAGGAGTGCATCACGCCTGGTTAAGCGCCTCAAAGTTCAGCGTGTTAGACTTCATTGCCCATTTTTGTCAGTTTTGCTTCCTCTGGACCAGTGGTTCTCAACCGGTGGAGAATTCCCCCCCCCCGCCCCACCCTAGGGGGAGTTTTAGGGTTTCCGGGGGGGGGGGGATGAAGATTATTTCAAGATCGCGTTAATACAAGAACCGATTACTTGATATTGTTTTTCCCTGCATACTTTACGGTTCTGTACTCCTCGGCTTTCTGATATTAGTCTTATAACGTAAGTAGACCCCAAATCACGTTTTGTGTAGACGTCTAAACTTGTTCTAGTATGTGTTATTAAAGTTAGCATCCATTTTTACGTATACTATGTAGGGGCAGGGTGGGGGAGGGGGGATTTATAGGCAGGAAATACGAAAGAGGAGGAATGACATTCTCAACATATGGTGTGGGGGGCATGGGCCAAAAAAGGTTGAGAACCACTGCTCTAGACAGATTCAATCCAAGGTAACGGGCCCAATCTACCGGCCTGGGGCAGACATGGCAACCTCCCAACCACAGCTCTGCCCCCTGGTACATCATGTAATCAGATCATCTCAAGTCGATCACGAGGGCCCCTGACTGTTACTTACTTAAATACAAGCTTCAGCCAGCGCATTAGTGTAGTTGATAGGGGACAACACTGATACTGTTGTGACCGTGGTCGGACCAGGGCTTCACGCTTGCGTCTGTCGTCTGCTAACAGAGGCCAAGACTGACCATCTATTCCTCCGTGCATTCCGGCCTGCAAAATACGCATGCCCTAACACATCACAGAAACAGCAGATTCCTGCATCGGGGCATTTTTTTTTTTTCTTTTTTGTACAATTTAATTAATTTTTTTTTTTTTTAACACAAGCTTCAAGCCCTGTTAAAGTTAATGATTTAACAGTCAAATAGTCAGGCCGAATAAAAGTTGACGATACATGAGAGTGTGTAGGTGTGCGGCTGTTGTGATTCATAGTGTTAGGGAGTGGCAGGGTCAACCGAGGGCATAGCAGCTTGCCATATGAGATATCCTGAGATGATAGTTTTCCGATACTGCCAAAGGTTGGGTTGTGAGGGAGTGGGAGGACGGGTTGTAGATGAGGTAGCCTGTAGAGTAGTGGTTCTCAACCGGTGGGGAATCCCCCCCACCCCCACCCAGGGGGAGGGCATTTTAGAGTTTCCCGGGGGGGGGGGATTAAGAATATTTCAAGATCGCGTTAATACAAGAACCGATTACTTGATATTCTTTTTCCCTTCATAATTTACAGTTCTGTGCGTCTCACCCTTCTGAAATTAATTTTATAACGTAAGTAGACCCGCAAATCACGTTTTATGTAGACGTCTAGACTTGTTGTAGTATGTGCTATTAAATTTAGCATCCATTATTACGTATACTATGTAGGGGCGGTGGGATTTTAGGAAGGAAATACGAACGGGAGGGGGGATGACGTAATGAAAATATGGTGAAGGGGGCACGGGCCAAAAAAGATTGAGAACCACTGTTGTAGAGAGTGGAGATAAGGAGAGTAAATACTTTGACAGCAATTGTCCGTCTCTAGTTTCGTTCTTGTTACATTGAGAGAAAAACAGCTATCAAAGCGAGGGCGATTTAGAAATAACGATTCGGCAAAGGTTCTGGAATGATTCGGAGACAGAGAGAAACAAAGAGAGAGAGAGAGAGAGAGAGAGAGAGAGAGAGAGAGAGAGAGAGAGAGAGAGAGAGAGAGAGAGGCATAGAGAAAGGCTGAGACGATGATACGTAAAGAGAGATGGGGAGAAGAGGAATGTGGAGATAGACTGACAGTCGCGGAGAGACAGACATAAAGACACGTAGAAAAGATTGAAAGACACATAGAACGAACCAACGAACTTTATTTTCAAAGGGTCAGAAATTGGGCACTCAAGCCCGTCTTACATTCCTTTCCAATCATTCATAGTTCGTTCATCAATTGTACATGTTACAGTTACATAGGGGACAAAAAAAAACATTGTAAAATGTATGTTGCAAACATAAACAATGCGTGTTATCATGTTATGAGGCAGGCAGGCAGGCAGACACTCGTACACATGCAAATTCATAAACACATACATATAATCCTGCATACATACTTACAATCATTTACCCAAAAGACATAGAGAATCATTGAGAAACCAACACACATACAGAGAGAGAGAGAGAGAGAGAGAGAGAGAGAGAGAGAGAGAGAGAGAGAGAGAGAGAGAGAGAGAGAGAGGGCGGATGGACACGAATAAATAAATAGACGTAGGTACAAAGATGTCCTGTAAAAGGATATGCGAATTTTTAAAAAAAAGGTACAAAGAAAGATAGACAGTCTGACAGACTGTGGAAAAACAGAGATTGAGAGATTAAGACAGAGAGATTGAGAAAGAAAGACAGGGTGTTGAAAGATAGCTCTTGGAGACAAGAACTTGAAACAGAACTTGAGAGAGTAAATTTAAAAGGGAGAGAGGGATAGGTCTTGAGAGAGCACTCGAGAGACAGATCTTTCTAGAGAGGGTGTCTTAAGAATGAAGTATAAATTGAGAGAGATAGCTTCTGAAAAAGAAAAGCGAGAAGAAGAAAGAGAATAAGCTAATGGGGAGAGGTCTTAAGAGAATGAGGGAGATGGTTTAAGAAAAAACAGCTTGACAGAACTAGCTTATAATAGAAAGTAGACATTGTTATGCATAACTTAGGCCCAGCCTGAAGAAACTGCCTGAAACAGAGAATGGTTTGAAAGACAAGCGAGCTTGCTGGCTGGTAACTAAAGACAGATTTCTAGACAGATTTATACAAGTCATATCTTGAGGGACAAAAACAGGTGGGAAAACAATTACTCGAAAATTCTTGTTGCTGTTTGATTCCCTTTAGCGCCGCCTGCAAGCTTTTTGATAACGTCTGCCTCTCGCTGTCGACATTCCTGGCCCGCCGCATGTCTTCGTTATGATATGATTTCTCCTGTCTCTGACACTCCATATATCATCTTGCTAAATATCAGATATCTTGGCAGCGAACCTATCGTCTGCAGGCTGGTGCATGCGTCCTGAGAACAGTTCTGGGCGTTATGATTCATTGTGGCGCTGATTTGTTTCATAATTGGCATGATCGGGTTTCTGGAGTCGGAGACTTGGGAGGCAGGCAGAGAAAATCGCTCCCGTAGGACTTTCACTTAGCCCAACTTGGGTGTGTGGCATCGTTAGTTGGAAGCGAGAAGTTCGCTTAATCGAAACGGTTCCTGAAACTTCATGCTTTGATAAACTGTGCACTTCTCGTTGAAGAAAGGCACAACATCTTCCAACTTCTATGGGATGTGTTTTCATGATGGAGCACGTGTACGAGACGTTAGAGGAAAGCACCTATAAGGGTGGTGACTGAACGCTGAGAAGATACAATATAGCAACTATACATGGCTTGCTCTTTGATAAGATATAATATTAGAAACCATATACGTGGTAGACTCATGGAGATTAAGGCAGAATATTAGAAAATATACGTGACCGATTTTTCATAGATTAAGGTTCAATTATAGCAATTAAAAAGGGCTGACTCTTTGAGATAAGATACAGTATTAACACTTATACTTGGTCGACTCGTGAGTAGTAAGATACAATATTAGCAACTAAACATGGCCGAATCTTTAGGGATAAGGATACAGTATTTCCAACTATATATGGGTGTCTCTTGAGAATTAAGGATACAATATAAACAACCATACATGAGTGCCTCTTGAAGATTAAGGATACAATATTTCCAACCATATATGGGTGCCTCTTGAGGATTAAGGATACAATATAAACAACTAAACGTGGGAAATAAGATATAATATTAGCAAATACACATGGCATACTCTTGACAGATAATGGATAAGATAAGAACTAATGAGAAACTGGAAGGAAAAGCATCACGGTCACGGACGCAAGAAGGTGAATTATTCCTCTCTGCGACGCTTAACCTCGGTGGCGTAGTGACTAGAACTCGCCTGCTGACCTAGTAGTAAATAGAGATTAGAAGACGCACTAGACAACATAAAATTAGAAAGCTATAATAGTTACCAACCGGGACCGAACCTGTCGCCTCCAAATGACGACGGCGCCTCGCTGCAGGAACAAGTGTACTTCGACGCACGACCAACTAGACACTAGTTCCTGCAGCGAGGCGCCGTCGTCATTTGGAGGCGACAGGTTCGGTCCCGGTTGGTAACTATTATAGCTTTCAAATTTTATGTTGTCTAGTGCGTCTTCTAATCTCTATTTCCTTCTTCTTCTTCTGTGAGTGCCAAATAATACTATGTGTGTCCATTTATGTAATCGTCTTAGTGGCCTCAGCGGTTCTCCCAATTTATTTCTTGTGACCTAGTAGTAAGGGGTTCAATCCACGCTGGGGTGGATTCGAAATTTTAAAAACATACCTGCTTTCCCAGGTCGATGCAAATTAACATTGATACCAAGAATATCTTGGAATGGACACTTTCCCAGGTCGATGCAAATTAACATTGACACCAAGAATATCTTGGAATGGACACTTTCCCAGGTCGATGCAAATTAACATTGATACCAAGAATATCTTGGAATGGACACTTTCCCAGGTCGATGCAAATTAACATTGACACCAAGAATATCTTGGAATGGACACTTTCCCAGGTCGATGCAAATTAACATTGACACCAAGAATATCTTGGAATGCAAAGGCAGCCGGCGTGATACAGAGCACGTCACCACCGAAATAAGGGGCTAGCATGACATGTCATGTGCACTTTAAGGCTCGTGTGAATGGGTAGTTTACAGGGTAGTTTACAGGGTAGTTTACAGGGTAGTTTACAGGGTAGTTTACATGGTAGTTTACAGGGTAGTTTACAGGGTAGTATACAGGGTAGTTTACAAATTTACTTAGACGCTTAACGGCAACAGTGGGATCAGAGGAATAAAGAAGAACAGTGTCACAATTAGGACCTGATCATTCGGGGTCGCATCGATTGACGGATGTTAGATGCGGCGATCGGACAAGATTTGAGTTTTAGTCTACAATGGGTGACGTTGTGATATTCTCATCATCATCAAATGCCCTGCCAGTTGGCGTAGGCGTTCATGGCTCTCCACAGATCTCTGTCTTTGGTGTTCTTGATCAACTCTGATGATGATATTCATCCATACCATTTTCTCAATCTATCCAGCATCATTTCTCTTGGTCTGCCTCTGCCTCTCTTCGCCTCGATATTTCCAGTTGTCACGATGTTCTACAGTGTGTGATATTCTAGTATGATAATTTGGTCGCGTCTAGCGTGAGTCACGTGGTCAAGTAGTTACACACCCGCCTCACACGCCAGTGATCCGGAGTTCGATCTCTGGTTCAGTCAGGGTTATGCACTACTGACGAGCTCAAACGAGAGCGAAACGAGTCTAATGTTTCCAATCTCACATGGACAAGGCCCTAGGTACGTACCAGAATTCAGTCACAGTTGCCAGTAGTGGGTTGTGCTCAATCTTCAAATAAATAGCTGTGTTCTGCATTTGCCTCACGGACCCACACTCAACCACCGGTCCCCAACTTACCCACCAAGCAGTTGGATAAACTTATTTAGAAACGGGTCAAGAATCTAGGGCGCCCACTGCGTGACGACAACACGGACAGACAGCAATTATACCCCAGCCCTCGAAATCCCCCCGGCGGATGTCAACAATGGTAACTGAATGCAGTAATGGTAGTTGTTAGTTGAAGTCAGTGGGATAGACTGAAACAGCCAGCACCCTAGAGGGACGTGCTAATATCAGGCATTGTGTCTAAACGTTTGCCATTAAACCGGACAGAAAATTGTTAGAGAAACGGCGCAAATATCATAATAATATTAGAAATGTGCCAGGAATCTGGTGTGAGCGTTAGATGTGTCTTATGTCACAGATAGTTTAAAGTTTCCTCACGCATTTCAGCTCGCCCTTCCCTCCCCGTCTCCATGTACCCGTTATTAGCTACTTTGTGAGGGAGTAAAAACAATGGTTGGGGGAGGGGAGAGGAAGAGCGAGCAGCAGGCTGCTGGAGGATCAGCTGTGTGGGTTTAGTGCAAGGGAAAGCCTAGTATAGGAGAATGTTGATTCAGATGCCAGTAATATTTTAAAGGTAACATTTGGGGAATTTGTGCACGCTCTCTAGCACGGAATGCATTGGGGATATATTGACACGGCTTGTGGGGGATTTTCTGTATGTATCTCTGTATTGAGAAGAGAGACATTGGAGAATACCATGACAACTGGAAAGATCATTGGGGAAAGATGCGGAGGTAGCCCAAGAGAAATAGTGATGGGTGGACTGAGACGGTGGCATAGTGGAATACCATCAACAGAGTTCATCCCTGGCACTAAGGACCAAGATCTGTGGAAATATAACGCCTACGCCAGCTGGCACGGCACATGATGATGATAATAACTATGCATAGTGACCTAGAATCCATTTGTAGGCTTAGGGTTTTGTTTCTTTGTGTAACTGTTACGTTAACAATTGTGGGTGCGTAACTGTTACGTTAACAATTGTGGGTGTGTAAGTAAATAGCCCTGTCACACGCCTTAAGTCTACTTGGCACACGGTGCTAGACTCTTATCTTCTTACATCAGTTGTCAGTGGAGAGGTGATGTGGTCAAGATACACCGACCGCCTTCACTTCCCAACGCATTTCTAGGTACCCGTTTTAGGCTGGGTGGACCCAGGATCCCAAGTTAAGTGTACAACATCCGCCTCTATGCGAATTCGAACTCATGACCACGGGGATGTAAGCAAGCGTGTAGCCAATAAAGTTACCACGACTCCCTTTAGTAGTTTTCCTTGTCTACAAATTGTATACTTTCTTATTTATTTGTCTGCTAAAAATTCCAGTTATTTTGCGTCCTTTTTTTCTCTCTGTTGACTGCTCCAAAACGCGGAACGCGGAAGGCAATCAAAGGAGGGCAGACAGCTACGTGAACAGAAATGAAGGCTCGTGTGGGGGGCGGGAAGAACAGGTGCAAGAGTTGCTGCCTGACTCGCTGGTGGGGCCCTCGTTTATGAGTGAGTGCCGTGTATGTTATGCGGGGTGTAATAATAAATATGGCTAATGGTGCCAGCAGATAACATGTACGGCGAGGGGGGAGCAGGTAATTTGTCTACCGCAGAGTCGGTGTATTGTTTTCCGTGTGAAGACTGCGAGGGATGGGGGGGGGGGGGGGTGTCAATACAACAGTCACACACAGAGACAAAGAATAATTTACTTATATGGATACGTGCAAATCACATTAGCATTAGTTAAGTTATATATATATATATATATATATATATATATATATATATATATATATATATATATATATATATATATATATATATATATATAAGTGTGTGTGTGTGTGTACACATTCATTGCATGGCACACAATCAGTTGTTTAGGCACGACTCACTGACTATGTGCACACACCATGACACAACGTAGACACAAAAGAAATAAGTTCTTTTGGTACAGAAGTGTAATGCGTGTATGTGTAGATTGATAGAAGGATGGTCGGAAAGGAAACAATAACGGTTTTAGTGCTGGTCCCGGTGATCCTCTTGTGAGTTGTTGCTCGAATCGCTTGGGAACATACACATCCTTGGTGTACCGGTTGTACTGTGGCTCTCAAACGTAATAGGCAGGCTTCTCTGGTGTGGCGGGAAGATGTTTATTTTTGTTTTCATTATGATATAATATAATAACGTGGCAAGTATGAAGGAGACAATGATTGCAGGTGGATCACACACTAAGCGTGTGTGCTGTCAGATGGTGCGTGAAAGTGAAAATGACCATGTGTTAACGTGCATCCATTACCGTAAGAATTGGACTGATCAGCCATATTCCCTACCGCCATGGGTTGTAATTATCACACCTTGTTTTAAACACAATGTAAAATACTTTCGCCTGTCAAGACGGCAAAGTATCATCAACAGCGAGCATGAAGTGATTGTGTGTGTGCGCGCGCGTGTGTGTTGTGTGTGTGTGTGTGTGTGTGTGTGTGTGTGTGTGTGTGTGTGTGTGTTTATTTGTGTGATGAAGCGACTTAGCAGTGGAATTGTGGCTTTTGAGAAGAATCATGAGAATGTTGTTGGCAGATGGGGGAAAAACACAAGCGCTGGGGTATTCGGAACTGCCTTTGTTACCGAGCGCTCACAAAAACCATAATGTAGAGACAAATGAAATGCGTGTGGCATTTCAACGGAGGTGATGCAATAAAGACATTAGTGTTTTGTGGGAAACAGGTTTTCAGTTGTGAGCCTCTGAGGCTACACATGTTCTGTCACTCTGCTAATTGTCAGCATCTGAAGTTGATAGGGAACTGCGCTAATAATGTCACGAGCACGGTCGGACGTGGGTTAGTCGCCTGGGCTTGTCGATTGCCAAGGTGAGAGAAAGATTGACCAACTATTTCTCCTTGAATTAGAGCCTACAAAATGTAATGGCGCTTTCAATTCAGAGATCCGTAGCAGGGAATTGCTTTCGGATAATTTAGTATTAATATTATTTTATCAAATATGCATTAATGTAGTCACTACAATGTTACATCCGTGATTTTGTATGTTGTGTTTTCTTGTTGTTATTTGCTGATGAAGGCTAGTCACAGCAACGGCCTCTGTTTTCTGTTTTTGTAAAACTGCCCTACAAGTCTTGTTTTTCTTTTGTTAACATTGATAAGTGTGAAGACAATGCCTGGAGCTTGATGTAACAATGATCACGTCGCACTACATTAGCAAATACAACTGGCACCGTAGAGAAAATAAGCAGATCTAAAGAAAGTAACACAGATATTGTAAGAACACATAATGCAATTTAAGAACGATATAGAGCGATTGTGAAAATCAGATACAATGCAATACCTAAAATACCAAGCATACATGAACAAGGGACAATGCTGAAGACTATCCATCAGACAAGTAAATAGATGTTACCAGAAAAAGACAAAATG